>JAJGOT010000094.1:1805000-1905588 GCA_022457155.1 Cladopsammia gracilis | reverse complement strand
AAACATTTATTCTGGATTCCCCCTCCCCCTCCCCTCCCCCCCCTTTCAGTTTATATTTACTGTCTCAAACCCCTTTTCATCATTACTTTACTGATGACGTTTCAACGTTTTCAACCCTCACAAATGAAAGGCATTGTTTTACTACAAATATAAGGCATATTCTTCTTACGCTTGCATTGACATTATTTCTGGTACCACTAGCTCGTCGATGGGAGGATGCATTACATTTTGTGGGATGAAGTGCTCCTCTCGTTAATTAATACATGAAATAATTGCTCAGCCAACGTATATATATTTCGATGGACAATTTGCCTTTTTCCACATTGCATAGGCGGAAGCTGACTGGAAGTATTCTGATGAACGCCATAACTACTACAATCAAATATAAGCTAATGATTTTTTCCAATATTCCTTGTTATATTTTGGTTACAATGTTTCGAAGTACAGAAAGTAAAAAAGAGAAAATACCACGAAACTCAGTGTTGGCCGGATCTAGCAGGATCTCCCTATATTTAGATATTTTAGGATGACCATCTAAAATGGATAGACATCGCAATGTTAGCACCTATTTTTGTTTTATTAGGGTGAAGAGAAAACAAGTTGAACCAATTTACTGGTACCAGCTAAGAAACCCCTAAATTCACCACTCCATCTACAAACACTTTTTTGTAGTTTCATCATATCATGAATTTGCCTTTTAGTACCACTGGGAAAAAGATTGTCATTAATGGTCTCTCCAGTGATCTAAAAGAACGAATACTTGAGTCACTGATAAATGATTAGCTGAATTTCTCAACCCCTCTCCTTTTTTCAGTTGCCACTTAATATGCATTCTAGTAAACTTTAAGTTGATACTTTTAAAGTTAAGAAAGGCGGAAAAAGGAAATCCCTGAGGAAAGTCAGTGTTGTATGATGTTACAATAAAAGTATTTAAAATTTATGGATCTATTAGTGGCCGGTCTTTAATGACGGGCAGCGCCTCCATTGTTTTGACAAAATGGACGAAATTTTAAATTGAAAAGTTTTCTAGCTAGCTAGTACCCTTAATTTTACAAATTTCGCTTTTAGTCACTTTTCTGGCGAGGTTTTATCATTAACAATTAATACAGAATACAGCAAGAGGTCTCGACATTTTCCAACGAGTTATAAATCGAAATTTCTCCAATATCACTTCACTCGGCGTTGTTTTAATACACTTTTTGTTTATTTAACTGCCAGGAGGATGCTTCAGGACCCACGTTTATCACGATTATGTCAATTGCTTCGTACGTAGATTTCTATAGCTCCTATAATAAAAAGACCATTATAAAATAAGAGTGAAATCATTAAACACATCTACAGTATTGTCTAGGGCTTGACATAAACCAATTCACAGTTCTATGAATTCGCTCTTCTGTCCATTCACGCTTTACTGATGGAGCGTAAATACCAGTTACTAATATTGTCTTTATTCCCCTTTACGCCTTTTAGCCTCTTCAAGCAAGACTATCGAGGAAACAAAGGCCACCGAAAATTTGCTCAACAGGTTTCATTTATCCACAAACTTAGAGCTACAATACATCCACCGAAAGAAGAATCAGAGCTACCACATCGACCGGAAGTTGACTCTTGTAAAGTACTTGTGAAAGCCATGCAAATCTCAATAAAGTAAACAAATGGCCCTATTTGTTAATTAAAAGCTTCATGATTATTCTGATTCATTACTGATGAACCTTAATTTTCCAGAAAGCTTTAAAGATGAAACTTCACGATTAGGATACTTGCAAAAGCAATGCTTAATTCAAACGGAAGTGATGTTTCGGTAGCTATAGCCGGGAGCCGGGAGAAATATGCGAAAATGTTGTTTCTTCACCTAAGCCTGTCCGTATTATAAATAATGGCACCATGAAGAGATTTAAAAGCTGTGCTATATATCTGTTGATACCTGTTAAGGAAACCGAGTTAAATTAACATATTGTATAAATCGAAACGGAAAGCTAATGGTTAACTAAAGAAGCGAAGAACATTTTTCGATTTTTTAACGTGTGAAAACGTCAATGTCTCTATGATTGTTGCATTTTCTAAATGAGTTACTTATAGCTTTTATTTTTCCGTTTATTAAAGCTAACTTTGTTATCTTTAATGAAGGATAAACCGGAGGCTATATATTCTCTAAATAAACTTTTTGGTATTTTAGGTCAGCTTCCCTGGCACTGATTCCTGTTTTACAACAAATACCGTGAAACGAATAAACGCCACACTTTTTAGCCCCTATTTTCATTTGCAGGGTGAATCGGAAACAAATTAAACAATACCGGCATAGGCTTATAACTGAACCCTCTAAATGCGCTTCTCCAAATTCACTGTTCCATCGCCTAACACTTTTTATGTTCAGCATTATTCATTAGCCTTTTTATTACAATTGGAGAGGTCGTCTAGAACGTTTAGACATTCGTCTAGAATGGTTCTGCTGTTCTTGCCTTTGGGTTACTTACGTACGTTTCAAGCTGAAATGTGTATAAAAATGATAATAACAATATAATTAGAACAAGAACAAGAACATTAAAATTCAAAGGGGACAGACCTCAAATAAATGTGGCTACTAAACATATCAGAATTTCGTAACTATTCATCAGTAGGATGCCTAAAATGTGTGCAATTCCACAATTGGTTTCGGCTCCATTAAATCCTATACCAATTGCAGAACATTTTAGGAGGAACCACCCACAGTGTGAGCACAGTTACTGACAAGACATATTAGTAAGGAAAACAATGCAAAATAAATGTAGTACGTTAAACTAGAAATACGTGTCTCGCAGAACCTCGCGAAGCTCGAGGGAGGATGCACTGCAAAATTTTAGCGATGTGGGAGGGAGAGATGGAATTTCTGATTTGACTGGAGAGGTTGAGTTGCATGCCGGCAATGGCCCCGAAATTTAAAGTTGAAACATTCTCGTTCCCAGTCGCTTCCATTTAACTTGTACTTAGTGCCTTCATGACCAGTTAGCCCCTTTAAAAATCTCGAAATCAAAATTAATTTGTAAATGTACATTATCCTTACTGGTGTCAATACAGTTCACATAGCCATATAACTACAGCGAATTTGTATCCAATTTCCATGGACAACTCATGTTGAAGGTGATCAGGTTATCCATTTGCATTATCTATGTCCTCGTCGTACACTGATATTGTGAGGAGATTTAAGATAGTGATAACCCTTCCAATAATAAATGTGAAGCAGTAATGTTGATGTGTCATGTGTTTACCTACATGTATACAAAATGTTTTTATCCAAATTGTAAACAGAAATTCTCCTTACTAAACCATTCGAATATTATTTCTTATTGAACTACTTTATAAGGAATGCTGTAAACTCAAGATACTGTATACAAAGTATATTTCGCTCACTGCTAATTCACAAACAATGCTACATCATGTAAATGTTGTATATTTGTGAAATAATTTCCACCTGTGTGATCTGTAGTTTCGATCATACTTGAAAGAGAAATTTTGTACAACTATGTATCTGTGCTGGAAAAAGTTTTCGCTTCCATTAGATCAGACCAGTTTTCTTGCACCTTTCCATGTCATTTAAGGATGTTCGCGCGAAAATCTTCTAACACAGATTTTTTTTATATAAAACTTTTGCTACAGCTAGCTTTTGAGCTATTCGTGTCAGAAATGCAAAAAAAAAAAAAAATAAATAAATAAATGGGGGATCACCGACTCCGTTTCCGAGATAAGATATCTGAAAGGCGACCCTAATTTTGAAAAATTGGTCTTCCTTACTGGATATGACCCCAATGTCTGTTCGTCTAAAAATATTGCAAATAAATCTCTAAACTGCAACTTTCTTTCCCAAATTTATGCAAGTAGGTCTGTTAAGCAAATTCATTCAACTGGTGACGTCCCTTAAAGGAAATCTACTCTTTAAACGACAGCATTTGCAAACTCTGACAGCTGCAAGTTGAGAGGATTCTATGTCGCGCGGGTAGAAAAATGGAAAAAGTCTAAACTTCCTACATTGATTTTTTTGTTCATTTTTTAACAATCTGTCGAGAATTGGCAAAGACAACTATCTAGCCCCATAAAAATGGGGGTCACCGAACATCCAAGCGAGTTAAATCTAAGCAAAGTTAACGCAACGGCTACCAGCCCTTTATGTGCTTAGATTTATTCTCTTGCGCGCGCGCTCGTGCATGACGTAGCATGAATTGCGTGTTGAATTGCGTGCACAGTAAGGATGCGCATAAACAATTAGCGCGAACTTCATTAGGTTTATATCAAAGTTCCTTAGTGACCTTAGTGAGAATATCAATAATCATCAATTTACAACATGTACTAAGAGAATAGTTTCCAGTGTTTGAGTACTAATATATTATATTGAAAAAATATCCTCTAATGATCTGCCTGTCAGTTGTTTACCTACTTAAAATCTGTTGGTTTTTTTTGCAAAAGGTAGATTAAAGAATAATTTATGGAGGGTTGTAAAGAAGTTTAAGCTTACTTGCCTTTAAATGTAGGTTGTTTCAATTGAAGAGCATTAACGAGCGGATTAAAGTGCGGTGATTTGAGCTAAATTTCTTAATCGTTCTTCTTCTTTGAGCCTTGCCTGTAATCAGTGTTTGCTTTTCCCTACCGTATGAAAGATATTCGTCACGAGTATTTAGCTGATCGTGTAATTCTTGCCGCCTCTCGTTGCGTCTATAAACAGAATCATTTTGTCCAACACTTCCAGTCGGTGTCGCCTCTTCTGATCGGTTTCGTTCAGAATTCTAATGGAGGCATTTTGTCAAGGCGTCTGAACCAACTCAAACGGTGTGCCTAGGCTGTTCGAAGTCTTTGTTTCTTCGTTGCTCGATCGCGCTGAATTTCAAGTCGCCGTTCTCGCTTCAGCGGAGTTTAGGTGGTTAATCTTCTCGGGAAAGGATTTCCAGCCACTTGTTGAATCCAGCGTTGTTGTGTTTGCTGATCTTTCTCATTTGCATCAGAAATTGGTCGTGTTTCACCGAGAGTAAACATTTTTTTCACAGACGATGAGTAAGGGTCAATCCGTGCGCCCTTGTTAGCGGTCGCGATTTTTGTTGCCAGCCAACTGCATGACATCTTCACGATATATTATAAATATAGAATTGTCGCTCGAATGCGCGTGGCTAAGCTATCGAGGCACGACAAATTTATTAACCTCGCAAAGCTCGGGCCGAAGGCCGCTCGGGCCTTCGGCCCTCGCTTCGCGAGGAAATAACGAACTTAGCACACACGTCAACTAAATAAGCCAAGCACGCGCACAACTTCGGCCGACATGTCGGACTGAAATCGCGCGAGCATCGGGTCGCCATTTACACGCGCCGATTTGCTTCACGATTTCTCGGGGCCGACAAATCGGCACGACAAATCGCAGCGTGTAAATAAGCCTTTAAGGAAAATTGCGCGCGCGCACCTGCATCAAACTGAATGGAAACAATATAGAAATTAAATAGGGGCACTAGGATGATATAAAGGATCTAAAATAACAAAGGATACGGCAGTGTCTCTCAATTCTGGATTGCTAGTCTCATCTCCCGTAGTGTAGTGCCATACTTCTCAATGATAGCACCGTGGCGTTTGAAGAATTTAGCAAACGATTTAAGAAGGAGCGTAGATTTGAACCCTTGGTGAAGGAGGCGTGATGAAAGTCGGCGAAGTCTATGTATAAAATCCAACTTCGATGTGCAAATTCTAGCATATTTCACCAATTGACATATATAAATACCAGGCCGGATTGGCGGGAATGTTGCTGTCCATATGAGGAAAATTGACAATCCGAAATGAGAAGTCATCCTTCTTGTCGTAGACGCTGAGATGGAAAGGTGTGTTGTTGTCACCATTCTTGATTCTCGTGTCCAGATAACACACTTCATTTGATGTCAAGGTAGTGTCCTTTAGTTCAGGTCGGACGGGTAAATGTCGCTGGTGTAATTTCCAAAATTCTCATTGTTAACGCTCAATAAATCGTCGATATAACGAAAGGTGTTGCTAAATTGGACGGCTTTGGTTATATCTTGCTTCATTGTTCATTGTTCATTGTTCTTAAAAAGGACAAGAACAAGAAGAACAAGAAGAGAAATAAGAACAAATTTTCCAACTCCTGATTTATTTTAACATAAGCCACATGGTATTTTTACACATTCATTTCCAAGTTTAAGAAAGTTCAATTAGAAAAACTGAATAAGAAGCCACTAATCCTTTGTTTTGTTTCAAAATTATGGATCCATTAGATAGTACTCTGTGTCTAACAACGTGTAACGCCTCCATTATTCGATTCGTAACGTGAGAAGCGTAATGGGACAAAATATTGAACTAAAAGGTTTCCTCACTGGTACCTGTAGTTTCACAAAGTTCACTTTAATTCCCTTTCTTGGAAACATGTTTTGAAGTCGTTGTCAAATCCTTAAGAAAAAGGGAGATATAACATGTTAATACTCCTTATTCCAAAATGGCGGGCAATTTATTATTCTTTTATATGTATCTTAACTAGCCCTTGTTGCCTCGTCAGCATGTGCAAAATACAACAGAATTTTGACATGAAAATGAGGCAAAGAGGGCTAATTGAAATGCATAAAAAAGAATAACAAATTGCCCGCATTTTGGAATAAGGTGAATAGGTTTCACAATCTCAGTAGCGTTAGCGATATTTCTCCAATATTTCTATAACCTTTTATCATTGAAATGAGAATAATCGTTTGGCCCCACGTTTTTACTATCTTAATAATTTGTGAAACATAACTGGCATTGCCCCTTTTCAAACAAATGAAACCATTCATTTGATTCCTTCTTTTAAAGAACATTAAGGAAAAAGTCAAGAAAAGGTCAGTTTCAGCTTATTGGTAGAGACACGTTTGAACAATCTATGGGTATGTTGGCTATCTATTAACCAATTGAAATCTTTGTGTTTGGCACACCTGATTTTAACGTTAAAACAGACCCTGGCTAACTCACACCTGAAACAAGACATAAATTCGTGTGAATAGAATTTACAAATTGAGATTCCTAAAAGGCTTAACGTTTTAAAATTTAGCTTATCTTATGAACTTTCTGTCTCCTCGGAATAACAGGTAATCACAGACAAAATTAGCGAGCGGATGTAACATGAAATTCGGAGACCTAAAGTAATGTAGTTATAACGCCGAGGATCACAACTAATTTTAAATTAAACATCCTAGAAAGACTTTGAGTTCTGGATAAACTCTGTTTCGTTCCTTCTGACCTTCCATGATTGATTCTCATTCATGATTTTGATCTTCAGCATACGAAACATACCATGCAACACAATCTTAAGTTCTTTAGTGCCAAAACGAACGCGTTTATACAACATTCTATTTTGTATTCCCCCGCTCGGATAACTCGCCAGAAACGCAACATGTCTTAGAGATGTTCTAAATAACGAAAATAGATCTTTATGCGGAGATTTCAAATCTAGAAAATATCAAGAACATTGAAATTACGAAAAGAAGATTTCTTTCATGCATACATGTTTTTCAGTTTAAAGGCCTATTTACACGCTGCGATTTGTCGTGCCGATTTGTCGGCCCCGAGAAATCGTGAAGCAAATCGGCGCGTGTAAATGGCGACCCGATGCGCGCGCGATTTCAGTCCGACATGTCGGCCGATTCGGAAAAAATCTGTGATCGCTCCACAGATTTTCGCGTGTCGGGCCCGATTTTAAGAACGAAAACGCAATCTGGACAAGAAATCACGCAAAACAAATTATATTTGCAGTATTTAAACTAACAACAACCTAAATAACCTATTGGATATCATTTGTTTTTCAAGAAGTTCTTAGCAGAAAAGTTTTGAAATAAAAAAAAGTTTCTGTACGATGCTTGCACTGTACAAAGAGCGCGCGCACGATTTGTCGTGGCCGACAAATCGGCCCGACAAATCGCAGCGTGTAAATAGGCCTTAACAAAATTTTATACCGCAAAAAAGGAAGATAAAGTAAACGAAACGCACGATTATAATTAACACGGGAAACAAAACCAGAAAAATTGACCCCGCGCAAGGTACGAACTTGAATGAAAAAAGATGTTTTTAAGTTGCATTTCATATCGACCCATTTCCATCTATAGAGATACTCGTCCACAGTTTGCGGTACACTATGGTAATAGGGCTATATTTTTAGATTCCTATTAATACAAAAAAACATTTTTTGTTTTGGTTTTAGAAATGAAAACAAATCTCCGAGACACTGTTCTATTTCAGGCTATTTTTAATTTTAATCTAGTAAGCACTTTTCTTCCATTGCATTTTCGTTTTGGCGTCTAGTATATTTCAGGTGATGAAATAATATTAGAACTGAATTTGAAATTAGTTTGCTGTCATTTGGTTCATTTAAAACCCCTCAACAGTTAATGGGTCCATTAGTGGCTGTGTCTAACGGACGAAAATACGTAACGCCTCCATTGTTCAATTCGTAACATAAGAAGCGTTAAAGAAAGAAAAATATAGTTAGGAGGATTCCGATTTTTTACTGTTAGTTTGACAAATTTCTGTTTTTGTCAGATTTTCTGAGACGTTTTTGTAATTCGTTGTTTTAAACCTAAGAATAATAGGGGAAAAAAAGATTGTCGTGGTTGAAATTGACCATCCAAGGAGCGTTGTTTCCGCTTTCGTTTTAACAGAGTCCCGTTAAATCTAGATAACGACGTGAATCAAAGAAATACATTATTTGTTTTTTCTATTATTGATTGAGGTTCCTTGGATTTCCCAGGCTTTTTCAGTTTCGATGTATTTTCATATTTACCTGTCTTTTCTGAATAGCGGCAAATAGTAACTACTGTCGATGCACGATGTGAGATTAACGGAAACCATCAGAGGCAAACTTATGTGCCTTTTGTTTGTTTATTTTGATGCCATTTGGAACGGGAAAAGTATATATAACAAAATTATAGGCCTAAACTTCCAAAATCCACACGCAGATGTAACAATCGTGATCATTTTGTTTTTCTCTGCTCAAATAATTTAGAAATCGACTCCATTTTAGTCATCATGTAATACTTCAAACGCAAATGGAATTTGAGCTGAATCGATAACGAAATACATATTTTCTTGAAGACTTTGGTGTTCAATCATGATTCAACACGACTGTTGAAATTCAATATTGTGGCTCCGTTATGAAAAAAAGGATAAAGCGACAAGAGGCAAGGCGAAGAAGGTGGTTGGTAAACTGAGGCTCCATGGAAAGACGAAACCGAGTTTTGATCTGTTACCGTTGGCTCCTGGCAAAATGGAAAAAATCCGGCGTGATGTTTTGATATTCTTGGATTGCAAAAAATGCTAGTTGTTTGGCCTTTTAATTATTTAAGTCCCCGAGATGTTTTTCTGTTAACATAAAACGAGACAATTAGTTAATGAGGTGATCAAAAATAAATATGCAGCTTGACTTAAGAGATATTCACTGGAACGAAATGATTCATTCGAACATCTCCACCGACTGAGCAAGAAGTTCTAAGATCTTAAAGAAAGTAAGTTTATCTTCCTTGCTAATAATAGTTAAGTTTTTGAACAATTTCTCTTAAATGTCTTAAAATGGGTCGTATTTAAGTGCACGTTAAGTTTCCTACTAATTTTTTGGCCATTCAATACCTTCTTTCCTTTGGAATCACCGCAGAGATCGTTCGAAGCTAGACCGAACCTTAAGATTAACAAGATGAGTTACTCGTTTGCTGTTAGTGTTAGGGTTAGAGTTTAGAGTTAGGGTTAGGGGGCGGGGCAGAAAGGGCCCGCTCAACATTTATAACTTTTTTTATATGTATTTAAACGCCATCAAACTTTGTGATTTTTCCTAAAATTTATCTGGCAACAATTTCGTATGACTTTTTATTGATCACATGACTTGATGTTTCCATGCCAACACGATTTTGACAGCCATGTTTTATAAAATTCGCATATGTTTATCTTTGAATGAATAAAAACAATGTTTATTGGTATAACTTTTACATTTTTACGTCATTTAGCATTAACTTTATTTATTGTTTTTGATTAATTTTGAGTCAATTTGGAAGGTTTTAAGGTGTTTCGATACAGTTTTCTGGAGACTATACCAACATTTTTCAATTGGCTTTTAAGCGGTCTTTTCCAAGTCAGATCAACGTAAAATTTTCACTATTAAGTATCAATCAATCACGGAGGAATGTAATACGCATTGATTTGAAATCATTACTGAGCATAACTTAAAAAAGTGAATTTGTAACGCAAACGTTTTGGCCCGTTCGTACGTCGTCTTTATCTATAAATTTATAGGCGTTCCAGTGAATCAATATCAAAAGAACTTTCAGATAATATTTTTTTCACATAGGTAATCATGCGTGGCGAACGTCTAAAAAAATCCATCGAGCCGTTCCTAAGATTTTTTGCGAAAGCGATTTAAATAGAAAATTAACTAAAAATTGCACATGGAGCGATGTTAGGAAAAAAGGTAGTTCTCAAGATCGCAAAAGAGAAAGTAAATAAAAATTGTATGGTGTGCAAACATAACATTAAGCTACGTTTTGACACTATCTTGAAGTAATTTCACAAAACCAGTGATAATCTCTCGATCAATTTATTACCAATACACAAATGGTAAGTTTTGAAATGTTTTTGCGATTTATTTGAAATCAGACATACAGAATTTTTTAATTCTTACAAAATATATATATGCCATATACCATATTTTTAGATGTCTATGTGGGATTTTCAATGCGAAATCTTAAACGCGCAAAATTTCACTTTTACTGATTTCGAACTTTCTTGTTTATCGTTGTCATGGTAATATCGATTTTACCAGAAAATATATCTTGTCAAACTTCAATTCAAAACAAGCTAGTGGTGTAAATTTCACGTTGATCTGACAAGGAAAAGACTGCTTAAAAGCCCATTGAAAAATGTGGGTATGGTCTCCAGAAAACTGTATCGAAACACCTTTAAGAGGTTTTGAAAAACTTCAGAAATCCAAGATGGTGGATCCAAGATGGCGGCCGTATAACTAATTACCTAGTCATTACGTCATATGACGTAATCGGTCCATGTGCGGACAGCAAAGGAGACATTTTTGGACGTACTATGTACCCTCTTGGTTTCATTTTCATAGCCTTAATATTCTTAAAGTTACGAGAGGGAACTCACAAAGTGCCCGCGCTAACTTTCAACATTCATAACTTTCTTAATATGTATTCAAACGCCATCAAACTTTGTGACTTTTCCAACAGTTTATCTGGCAACAATTGGATATGACATTTTATTGATCACGTGACTTGATGTTTCCATAGCAACAAGATTTTGACAGCCATGTTTTTTTGTAATTTGCATATTTTTACCTTTGAATGAAGAAAAACAATGTTTATTGGTATAACTTTTACATTTTTACGTCATTTAGCGTAAATTTATTGGTTTTGATTAATTTTGAGTCGATTTGAACGGTTTTAAAGAGGTTTTAAAAAATTCAGGAATCCAAGATGGCGGATCCAAGATGGCGGCTGTATAACTAATTACCTAATAACTACGTCACATGACGTCATCGTTCCATTGTACGGACCGCAAAGGAGACAGTTTTGGACGTAGTATGTACCCTCTAGGTTTCATTAAATTGTCATAGCCTTAATATTCTGGAAGTTACGAGGGGAGAGGGGGGGTGGTACAATGTGCCCCCCCCCAGGCTCAGGAACTCAAAAAAAGCCCAGGCAAAATAGGGTTAAGATTCATAAGATATTCTGGAGCTAAACCGTAGAGACATTTAAAGGTTCATAGTGAAGTCGTAGTAGCACTTTAAATTCTAATAAACTTAAGTATAGTAGGCAAATAGAATTGAAAGCCGTAACATGATCAACTTGTGGCGCGACCATCATTGCACTAGAAACCAAGTAATGTATAACCACTATAATATTGACGACATCATTAAACTTTAAACACTGTCTAGTTAAATGTCGCAAACAAAATATAATCGTACAGAAATTTTAAGACATTGAACTGATTGAACTCAACTTGCAGTTTTGATCTGAAAACAAGAAGATAAGGATCGACTTCGTACAGCGTTTGTCACTTTATAAGGTAAGTAGGCTTTTCAAGGTATTAGTAGCGACAAAAACGAAGTATTTAACATAGTAATACCATTGTAACAATGTCAACTTCTGTATTTAGTAATGCTGTATCTCCCAGAAGAAAACATCTGAAACAATATCTTCCCAATTAGTAATAAATGTCAACAGCTATTATGTTTTCTCTTTAGTTGTTCAGTAGTAAAAATTATGACAAAATCTGCTTGGATTTTCTTTTAGTATCGCAGCTTTCCTTACCGTAGTTTGAGCCTCAGTCGTGTATGACATATTTCCCAAGAAAATTAAACATTTCTTATTTCAAACAGTATGCTCATAACCGTTTTCGATCTGTTGGATATTGACTGCGAGTACGTTAAGAACAGGTTCAAGCGTACAAAATTTTAAATGCCTCATATCTCATGAATCGAATTCGAGGTCCGATACTTTGTCCAAACCAAGTTCATGCTTGATTCAACCCAAACAATAATTAAACTTTTATGTTTATGAAATGGTAGAATACGTTCAGAACTTCACATTAACGGGGTCGATAAGCTTTTAAACAGCCGTCAAATGGTCTCAAATGTAAACTGTCTACCGTCAAGGTGTTAAATATTAATGTGTGTCATTGAAAGAAAACAATTCTAGAAATTCTAATGATAATTAAACAAATTAACTTACGCCAAAAAAATAGTCAGTCATCCTGAAATGTTTTAATTTTTTCACTACAGGAATCTGAGACATGGTGGCCTACTCATTAGTGTTGCTAGTCTTCCTGCAATTCTCTCTTATTAACGTATCAGTTGATGGTGATGGTAAGCTAGTTACTGCTACAGTATTCCATTCTCAATTTATTGGTTTCATGTATAGTTATAGTTATGTTGGCATTTCTGGCCTTGTTATTTGTTGCAATAAGGCGGCATGATAATTACAATTCGAGAATGAACAAATAGGGTCTCCGAGCTCATATTTTTGGTTATAAGCACTCAAAGCTAAAATTCCGGTGCCGTTGGATAACAATGCGTGTTTTTCATCTTTTTTCAATGAAACGACATTAAAACGCTACAAAAGCAGCAAAATGTTTATTTGTATCAATAATTTAGGCATTTTTACGATAAATTTGAATTTTTAGTAAAATCCAAGATGGCGGCCATCTTGACGGCCACTTTACACACTAAACAGTGTTTTAAATTGATAACATCGTAAGAAGCAAAGTCAAACTTTAATTCATGTCGTATTCTTATCAGATGAGAGGAATCCCTATGTTTTGACAATCAGTTTGAACTGAGTTAAATACGTCCTTTGTTTAATATTTATATTGGCCAAATCTAAATCGATGTAAACTGGGGTTTTGTTAAAGCCAATCTAATATTAAGTAGGAGATTGGTTTATCGTTTTTTTTTACTGAGTATCCAAATTTAGACGCGACTCAAACACATTGTTATCCAAATGGCTATTCATGTTGTGCTGCTATTGGGTACGGTGTCCCGAACACACTCAGATAGACGGCCAATATAAAGAAGTTATTCAGCGAACAGTTGTGCAATATGGCTAGGTATTTTACTCGTGAAGCTAGAGTTGCTCTTAAGCTCTTAACCCTATTTCTGGGTGGGGGAGGGGGGCACATTGTGCCCCCTCGTAACTCAGGCTATGACAATTAAACCTAGAGGGTACATAGTACGTCCAAAAATGTCTCCTTTGTGATCCGCACAATGGAACGATGACGTCCTATGACGTAGTTATTAGGTAATTAGTTATACGGCCGCCATCTTGGATTTCTAAAATTTTTCAAAAACTTCTTAAAAACCGTCCTAATTGTCTCAAAATTAATCAAAACCAATAAATACACGCTAAGTGACGTAAAAATGTAAAAGTTATACCGATAAAAATTGTTTTTCTTTATTCAAAGGTAAAAATATGCAAATTTCAAAAAACATGGCTGTCAAAATCTTGTTGCCATGGAAACATCAAGTCACGTGATTAATGAAATGTCATATGAAATTGTTGCCAGATAAATTTTAGGAAAAGTCACAAAATTTGATGGGGTTTGAATACATATTAAAGAAGTCATGAATGTTGAAAATTAGCGTGGGCACTTTGTGCCCCCTCCCCCCTCGCCTAAGCATGACGTATCGTTACTTTTATTAATACCTACTTATTTGAGTATATGTAAAATTAATAATGCCAAGAAATCTTAATAATACTAGTTATTGAGGTGTATTAGATACAAAATTGACTCACACACGAAACTGAAACTAATAACATATTGCAAATAGTTATTATCGATTCCACTGATTACATTATTTCCATTGTATTTTTGTAGCGGTGTACAACGTGGTTTTGGCAGTATTTTCTGGCATGCCTGATCCGGAGTGGACTGTACCTGCAAAGCAAATCAGTGGCCTTCTGGCTGGTGCGAAAACGTATGATCTGGTCGACATGCCAAGGAGGCTTGGCTTCAAGGGATTTATCTTACAACACGGTAAAACTGCGCGACTACTTGTTGGAGCTGAGACGAAGAAGCTTCAACTACAACTTCTCCAAACAATGCCAAACGAAATCACACGATTTCTTCAGGGCGACCTTATCAAGCTAATTCAAAAGGAGATCAATACAGGCGCTGTCAAAGCAGAAACTCGCCCACGGAAATCTAAACGTAGAGCACCCCCTTATGAACCCGAGCAGTGGCAAGAACAACGTCGAAGACTTTGCAACAACTGTTACAACTATGCGACTAATAATCCAACCAATGATTTTGCTCGGCCTGGTTTTGGAAATGGATATTGGCCTTACCCCAAAAATGCTAATTATGGCCCCGTTGTTGAAGCTGCAGCAGTGAACGATAGCTTGATTCCTTTGAATGTGCAGCCTGGTGATCTTTGCCCCATAGACCCTGGCCCTTATGACAACAGACACGTGGTGGCACTTGTTGTAAATCCAGGTAGGTAAATGGAGCACGTTATTATTATTATAAGCAGTAAAAACTATCTGTATGCTATACAGTTAAAAGGAACACAGGGCGCATAGGCGTGACCTGTGCTCCAACTAGTGAGACTAGTTATTATTATTATTATTATTATTATTATTATTATTATTATTATTTGAACGTTCTCGTTGAGTGTTTGCTTAATCTCTAGTATAAAGGCCAAACCAGGGTTCTGAGTAGCCTGCATAACAGGCGTTATTGGGGGCGCTCATGCGGGTTTTGGGGCGCGAGCGCGTAGTGCGAGACACGAGCGCGAAGCGTGAGACACGCACGGGGAGGGAGAAGAAAAAATGCGTGTAGACACGCTATTGTTCGATCTCTTCTGCCCACACACACGCCCCCTAACATTGACAGACAACAATCAGACATTCTCACTGGCATGTAATTACGAACGACTAATCAAAAAGTATTAAAATTATTCGCGGAAAACGTGGCTGAAGGCGCCAAATCTGTTTGCATAAAATTCCGTGGACGTGAGGAGTCACGACGATGTCGCGCACTCCAACCAAAGTTTATGGTCCAAAGTCGTTTATGTAATTCCTTTTGCAGATTTTGTGGTAATCTTTTTCCAGAAAAAAATACTACCGTTCCAGTTGTTTCGATTACTCAAAGACGCGAATTTCAAGGAATGAACACAAGTTGTTATAAAAGGTGTCAGGCCTAACACAAATCCTGCTCGTCACTAAAAGCATTTTATCCCAGCTTTAGAATAAGTCTATCCCAAGTAAGTGCCTGACATATTTTTCCTTTTGGATCAAAATAAAGATATAACAGGCCTGTTGTTCTAAATGTTTTCGTTTCTTTGATCTTAGGAAAAAATCTCTAGTTGTGATACTGACAGGAGGAATTTACGCTTTCCAGAACCGTTTGGAATATTTAGTTATGCGTCGTTTGTTTGCTAGCTCTTGGCATAACATAGGAATTATTCGTTGCTTAGGATCAGTTCATTTCTCATTCCGTGATTTAATTGCGAGCGCAAGTCTGCGGTTAGCATAACTCGCGAGATAGTTTTTCTTCATCACGGCTAAAAGAGTCTAAGATCAAAGTCTTATGCGATAGTCACGGTCTATATTGGAATAGTGGCATCTTGCAATTGTTTTTAGCCCCTCAGAGCTAAGTTGATGTGTTTCTCGGAGTTAGGCAGTACCTCCATTGTCAGAAGTATGGCGTCATTGCATCCGGTTTGAAATATTTTAATCTCCAGCATGTTAGCTGTTTAGTAATTCTAATGCATGCAAGTGGTTACTTTTGTATATTCTTGCTGTTCGTTCTTTAGATCATCTAAATACGGGAATAACACTAGAGCTTTCGAAACAGCTTTCTCCAGACTCAACGCCATCTTGGTTCTAACAACTTGATTTCTCACATCTTGATCTCACATTTCGACAACCAGAC
Organism: Cladopsammia gracilis; assembly: GCA_022457155.1. NCBI lineage: Eukaryota > Metazoa > Cnidaria > Anthozoa > Scleractinia > Dendrophylliidae > Cladopsammia > Cladopsammia gracilis. Next base: position 1,889,178 of record JAJGOT010000094.1, on the reverse strand, counting down.
AACATGCATCACGTGGTACAAATCAGCCAATAGAAATTTACGTTCGCCAGATGAACGTTTTGTAAGAGACCGAACAATAGCGTATCTACAGGCGTTATTTTTTCTTTTCCCTCCCCGTGTGTGTCTCGCGCTTCGCGCTCGTGTCTCGCGCTACGCGCTCGCACCATCGAACAATCGCACAATCGAAGAGGTGATTTATGTGATTCAGACGTGGGCCTCCCGGGATAAATCACCTCTTCGATTGCCATGTTGCCAGCATGGTTGTCCTGAATGTGTAGTGGTTATCACACCTGACTAGTGTACAGGGGGACGTGGATTCAAATCCCACTCAGGGCAAATTTTCTTTCAAACATTTATTCAGTAAATATGATTAATTGGGGTGTGCAGGGTAATGGGCTCTCTCATATACTGTTCATATATATATATATATATATATATATATATATATATATATATATATATATATATATATATATATATATATATAATAGCCTGTATCCCTTGTGGATCCTCCCTTGTCACTCGCTAAGTTGACTTCGGTCGTGTATCATGAATTTGATCCTTAGTTGAGTTTCAAATGGAGTTATAGGCTTCCCCTGCCTTGTCACCTCGAAAGAAAAAATCCCGGGAGGCCCACGTCTGAATCACATAAATTACCTCTTCGATTGCCATGTTGCCAGCATGGTTGTCCTGATGGTGTAGTGGTTATCACACCTGACTAGTGTACAGGGGGACGTGGGTTCAAATCCCACTCAGGGCAAATTTTCTTTCAAACATTTATTCAGTATATATATATATATATATATATATATATATATATATATATATATATATATATATATATATATATATATATATATATATATATATATATTCCTGGATTTTTGAAAACGATATCGCCCCAAGTAAGCGTTTGTGAGCGTTCTTGGCCTTGTTTTTAATATAAAAATATAAAATATAATAGACTGTTGCTAGTCTTTTTTTCCCTTGCCCTCGCTCCCTATCCCTCTCTCTCTCTTCTCTGTGATTTTCGGGCTGATCGGGGTCATAAAAACCCTTGTTTGGGCTAGTTGTAGTGAAATTGCTGTAATTTTCGTTAACCACCTTTTCAAAAATTCATATATATATATATATATATATATATATATATATATATATATATATATACAAATATGTATACAATGTGCCCTCCCGGTTATTACCATAATGGCTTTATGGCAACTCCTGAACTTGGGCACAGGATGTACGGTTACACATTGTTGGATTGCATTGTGGAGTCACGAGAGTGCTCAAACTGCGAGCAGTGAGCGAAGCAATATGCCAATAGTGAACACCTCTTACGAGGCTCTCCACCCAATCCAGAGAGTGCTCAAACTGTATGAACAGTGAGCATAACATACAAATATGTATACAATGTGCCCTCCCGGTTATTACCATAATGGCTTTATGGCAACTCCTGAACTTGGGCACAGGATGTACGGTTACACATTGTTGGATTGCATTGTGGAGTCACGAGAGTGCTCAAACTGCGGGCAGTGAGCGAAGCAATATGCCAATAGTGAACACCTCTTACGAGGCTCTCCACCCAATCCAGAGAGTGCTCAAACTGTATGAACAGTGAGCATAACATACAAATATGTATACAATGTGCCCTCCCGGTTATTACCATAATGGCTTTATGGCAACTCCTGAACTTGGGCACAGGATGTACGGTTACACATTGTTGGATTGCATTGTGGAGTCACGAGAGTGCTCAAACTGCGAGCAGTGAGCGAAGCAATATGCCAATAGTGAACACCTCTTACGAGGCTCTCCACCCAATCCAGAGAGTGCTCAAACTGTATGAACAGTATATGAACAGTATACACCCGTTTGCAAAAAAAAAATGACATTTTTAAAAAATAGAAATATATATATATATAGCTATTGTGTTCGCATCACAAATGTGATGACAGGCGGTAGATACCTTTTCACAGTGACTACAATACCTTTTGCCAAGTGTTCATTACAGCCGGCGTCCGTTAATCTGCACCATTGTTCACGGAAAACATTATTGAATAATTTTACAGATTAAATTATTCAATGCCTGAATATAAACAAATGAGCCAAGACAATTTATTAACTCGAGCCTTTGCTTCTTTTGAGGCATTGCGGATAGCAACGATCTTCGTTGGAGACTGTGATAAAATAGACGTCCTTGGATACAAATATCACAACAGTTTAAAAAGCATAGGACAAAAATGATATATTTGTTCTCTTTTTCAGAACATATTGGGGGCTTATTGTAGCCTTTACCGCTTTATTGGCGATTTTTCATGTTTCTTTTTAACTAAGATTAAAGGATTTGTACATAACATTCAGGTTGTTGTACTGCCGCCTTGATATAATGAATTTAAAAAATATATATATCAAAAGCCACCAATTTAGTGGCAAGTTCGTCGAACAGAGGAAACATTTTTTTACATAAAAGGTCGCTAAATTTGCCAACATTGATTCCCCCTTTTTTAATTGCAATCAAAGGATTTGTAAAATAACGGTAAGGGTCGTGAACGACCCCATAAATAAGCGTACACTTAAGACGTTTGATGTGGATTACCCAAACTATGGAGTCCGTCGACGAAATGATTAAGCTACTTATTGACACCTACTCTCAATAGCTGCTGAAAAAGAGAACAAATATATCATCTTTGTACTATGCTTTTTAAACTGTTGTGATATTTGTGACGTCTATTTTCCACTACTTTTTTGCTGCATAGTCTCCAACGAAGATCGTTGCTATTCGCAATGCCTCAAAAAAAGCATAGGCTTTAGTCAATAAATTGTCTGCGGCTCATTTGTTTATATTCAGGCATTGAATAATTTAATCTGTAAAAATATCCAATAATGTTTTCCGTGAACAATGGTGCAGATTAACGGACTGCTGTAATGAACACTTGGCAAAGGGCATTGTAATCACTGTGAAAAGGTACGTATTTACTGTCTGTCACCACATTTATGATGCGAACACAATAGCTATATATATTTCTATTTTTTAAAAATGTCGTTTTTTTTGCAAACGGGTGTATGTATATATATATATATATATATATATATATATATATATATATATATATATATATATATATATATATATATATTATATTTTATAACGGTCGGTCACGCTTAGTCAGTTGCCCTGACGAAATCTTTTATAATAAAGACGAAATATCGGCAAGAGATTTATTGTCTTTATTTCCATATATTGTAGCATGTGTATTAACTTTTTGGAAGATATATAGACAACTAATTGCTTCATAATCTTTGGATAACCAACCTATTCTCATTTGGAAGGCAAGTTGAAACCGGGTCTCCTGATAACCGGACAGATGTCACTGGGACAACCACACTAAGGCGACTGTAATGTGGCTTCATAGTGGAAAGCTCTTGGTAGACATTAACACATATTTTGCAATTAGGATCGCGTCACTTTACCCAGTCGTTTAGCGACTCACAGTCCACTCCCCGAGGAAATTAAATTACAAATTAGTGTGGTAAGGGAGATATGGACAACAAATTGCCTCATCTCATCATCATCAATCATCATCAATCTTTATTTATACACGAAATCGTATCATAATTACATGGTCTTCCTAGGAGTCGTGTGAATTTACACTAGAGTACATTACCTGTAGAACTACTTAACTAAGAAAGATAAAGTACAATGAAAAACTACGATCAAGGTTTCTTCAATTAAGTACATTAAACTAAAATTTGAACTATAAAACTTAACTAAATTACACGTAATAATAGAATGCTATAAAAACTTATAATCTTTCACACATCAAAAAGTTTTAAAATCGTTCAGTACTTTCTTTCAACTACTTTTAATCGTTCAAGTACGTTCTTGCCTCATCCTTCTTCTTGTAGAAGGAGTGATTACATTGATCTGATTTCGTGATCGTTAACCGTTTTAAATTACTCCTTTTGGTCGGTGGACCAGCACATTATTGGCATTAAAACCAATGTTGACTTAAAAAATATGTTTTCCCTTTTTATTTTTTTCAGTGCATATATCACATGCGTTATAAGAATTGGTTCCTTTCATTATGTGTGGTGTGATATGTTCCATAGTTTGTTGTCTCCTGCATTCATCTTCCCTCTTCACCTGTACATAAAAAATAGTTCGTCAGTCATTATGAATGTCTTTTCATACACACATTATATCATATTGATCATTTCATGGGTATATTTAGCACTCACAATTGACTAATCTCCCAACTGACCTTGTAGCTCAGTTGTAGAGAATTTAAAACAGAAATACAAAGATCATAGCTTTGCATCCATCTATGCCTGAAAATTGTTTTTAGGGTCTTACTGCAACTCCTTCAGTTGCTGTCTTGTTGCGATAACCACATTCTCTTTAATAATTTTCAATATAATATTCTTATCAAAAATATTATTTGACCATTATATTCACCACTATTTGCTCTATTTGTTATTATTCGCTATTCGTGACTATTTTATTAAAACTTAAAGCAACCAACACAATAGAGAAATTGATACTTAATTTCTTTTGAAATTAGGAGATTTCTTGGGAGATTTCTTACTCCTTCACGTGAGTAGGTTCAGTTTATAGCAAATAGTATAATGTCATAATGCGAATGGTCAATGGTCTTGCAAATTAACATCACAGATTGGCTTCTTGTAATTTGATACTGTTTTTTCAAGTAACACAGAAATGGTTTTATGCTTATACTTGATTAAAAATATTAAACAAACAGCGGTGATAAACATTTTAAAAACATGCATTTTATGAACTTAACGTTTCGTATGCTAGTCAACATACATTTTCAAAAGTATAACCGTTAAAATATGGGAAGCTATTTATACTGTATCAGTGGGGTCTGGAACCTAGACAGAAAAAAAAAAACATCTGCAGTGGAAATTTAAGACGTTCCTAACGGAAACAGTCTGTAAATGAAAAATGAAATAAAAAAAAAAACTATACTAATAAAGTATCAGCTTTTCGCTGCTGACATTGGCATTCAATGCTGGCTGCAAATCCTGAATAAATAAGGCCTCTTTAACCTTACAATGGTAGTCAGTCTTGCCAGACGCCAAAAGGTCAAAATGGTCCCATTTGATGTTATGACCGGTGTTTTTAACGTGATTAGCAATAGCAGAGGAGTGATCAATTTCAAAAGAGCCTTGAAAATGTTCCGTTTTCCGGTCGTGGAGTCTTCGCTTCGTTTTTCCAATGTAAAAATCATTGCAGCCCCAGCAACTAGCTTTATAAATGACTTTGGATAATTGTGATCGGTTAAGACGGTCCTTGTATGGGAAGAAAGATTTGATGCGCCGTGTGTTTTGAAAAATAACCTTGACATTAACAAAAGAGTAGAAACGATTAACACAAGATTTAAGACGCTTAGTAATATGGTTGGAGACCTAAAAAGGGTAGCAAAATAATAACATCTTTTTTGGGGACTGTTGCTACGGGATCATTTGGCTTCCTCTTGTTCTTGTTCAGGACATCATTGATATTAAAGGTGATGATACCCTGTGGGTAGCCATTTTGTAGCAAAATCCTTTTGAGATCATCGAGAGCGGATTGTAACAATGAAGCAGTGGAGCAAATACGAAAGCATCGATACGTGAGCGTGCGGATGAGGTTGATTTTGTATTTGCGTGGTGTAAATGAATCCCATTTGGTATAAAGTCCAGTGAATGTCTTCTTACGGTAAACAGATGTGGAGAAAATGTTGTTTGGGCAGCGTTTAACAAGAATGTCCAAAAACGGAATTTCTTTGGCTTGTTCAAATTCAATGGTGAATTTGATGCTATTGTGACGGCTGTTGAGGTACTTCAAAAATTCAGTGGCGGTGTCTTTACTGTCAAACATGGAGAAAGTGCCATCAACATATCTAAACCAAAGTGTAGGGTGAAAACTGGGACTGTTAATTATCCATTTTTCTTCAAAGTCACACATGAAAATGTTAGCCAAAACGGGGTCTAAAAGTGAACCCATGGCAACACCATCAATCTGGTCGTAATACTGACCATAGAGGATAAAATGGCTTTTCTTTGTGGCAAACTCTAATAATTTCTTTAAAACAGGACGAGGTATTGCAGGGGAATCGGGAAGGGTGTACAGCTTGTCAAGACAAATTTTTATTGTTTCATCAAGTGGCACATTTGTAAACAAAGAACAGACATCAAAAGAGCACATTATTCCATTATTGTGTTTGTAAGATTTAGCCCAGTCTACAAACCGAAATGAATCTCTAACTGTATATTGATTGGTGGATATAGGCTGTAGTATTCCAACAAGGTAAGACGCCAGGTTGTAATTGTACGTGTTCACTAAGAAAACAATAGGGCGGAAGGGGCATCCAGTCTTGTGAACTTTTGGGAGGCCATATAAAACACCTGGGGAAGACCCACCGGGTAAAATCTTATGGAAAACTGTGTCATCAATTATTCCATCCTTTCGTAGATTGCGGAGGTAGGAAGAAAGGCTCTCTTCTCTAGATTTAGTGGGATTGTGTGACAATGGTTTGAATTTGGTGTTATCAGAAAGCAACTGTTTCATTTTATTAAGATAGTCAAGTCTGCTTACAATAACAATGCCATTATCGATGTTTTCGTATTTGCTCCACCGCTTCATTGTTACAATCCGCTGTCGATGATCTCAAAAGGATTTTGCTACAAAATGGCTACCCTCAGGGCATCATCACCTTTAATATCAATGATGTCCTGAACAAGAACAAGAGGAAGCCAAATGATCCCGTAGCAACAGTCCCCAAAAAAGATGTTATTATTTTACTACCCTTTTTAGGTCTCCATAGTAAGCATATTACTAAGCGTCTTAAATCTTGTGTTAATCGTTTCTACTCTTTTGTTAATGTCAAGGTTATTTTTCAAAACACACGGCGCATCAAATCTTTCTTCCCATACAAGGACCGTCTCAACCGATCACAATTATCCAAAGTCATTTATAAAGCTAGTTGCTGGGACTGCAATGATTTTTACATTGGAAAAACGAAGCGAAGACTCCACGACCGGAAAACGGAACATTTCAAGGCCCTTTTGAAAAATGATCACTCCTCTGCTATTGCTGATCACGTTAAAAACACCGGTCATGACATCAAATGGGACCATTTTGACATTTTGGCGTCTGGCAAGACTGACTACCATTGTAAGGTTAAAGAGGCCTTATTTATTCAGGATTTGCAGCCATGTCAGCAGCGAAAAGCTGTTACTTTATTAGTATAGTTTTTTATTGCATTTTTCATTTACAGACTGTTTCCGTTAGGAACGTCTTAAAATTTCCACTGCAGATGTTTTTTTTTTTTCTGTCTAGGTTCCAGACCCCACTGATACAGTATAAATAGCATCCCATATTTTAACGGTTATACTTTTTAAAATGTATGTTGACTAGCATACGAAACGTTAAGTTCATAAAATGCATGTTTTTAAAATGTTTATCACCGCTGTTTGTTTAATATTTTTAATCAAGCTACGATGGCCGAAGACCAAGAGTTTATATGCTTATACTTATTTCCCTGTTTCCCAGTGGTTTTTAAAAGTCTTCATTATGGGAGATTTTAGTACTTCACAGTCAAGCAAAATAAGTTAGCTACTGGAATCCACTAATGCGCCCCTTTTTAAGATGAAACGTTAAAAAATATAAGTAGTATAAAATAACCATGGATATCAAATTGGCTGCATTAACCACTAATTAAATTGTACACTAATAATCGATGCTTGAGAAACCAAGTTGTGTATTTCCAGCCTTATAACAGAATGGCAACTTTGCAGTTGACACCAAAAAAGTACATATTAGCTTATCTGGTCTTTTCGAGGACCTTTGAACATCCGTTGAACACGAACTCCGCAGCCTATGTGACCGGCGACCGCTGTGTTACCGCGCAAAAAGCGTCCCTGTGTTTAGAGTCAGCCTACACCTCATGTAAAAGTTATGAATGTCATAGGCGTACGAGGGGGAGGGACTGGGGGGCTGCAGTATGGTGGCCCATCGCTGCCATAGGCATTTTTACCTTTTTATGTATATTTTTTATATTGATCTTCGTTTTCTTTTCACTTTTCAATACAAAATCATTTACAAACGAAAATGATTTCCAAAACGATTTACATTTGCAATAGGGTTTTCCGATTTAGCGGAAAATGAGACCCATTTTTCGCACTCTCAAGTGAGAATGCGTTTACCCTCGAGTTAACACCGCATTAGGAGGCACTTTATTTTGAAAGTGACATTGAGCCCATTCGATTATGTATGAAAAGTCTCTTACGCAGCAACCTGCGACCTTCTACAGAGTCATAGTGAATCTTCGATTGTGGAGTCCTTTACACTACTAGCTTTGCTTCGAATTCTTAATTTTCTTATGTACGCTTAAAGCCCGATTTCACTACTCATGGAGTCTTGTTTTCAAACAAACGTTCCAATTGCTAACACTCAAATATTTACCACGTTCATCACCAGAGGGTAGATTTATTCTGTGAATGGTTCCATCGACTATTCCAACGGCATTTCGAAAATTCTGATAAGTATGCAAGAACTCGCGCCTCTTTTGAAAGCTATGCCACGAGATATAATGTCTGTAATTTCGGAATAAGATTGGGACGGTGTGGTAAATTTCCTCAGCAACGGCACTTTTTCAAATTTTAAATATGTAGGCAAGGACACATAATTTTAGGTTTTGTCGCAACCAAATTATAATTACCATAATTACACAATTCCGAACGTCCAGGATACAACGGCGCCTCCTGTTTGTCAGTTCTTGGCACGCGGGGCAGATGCCTTGGAGCAGTGACCTCTAAATAGATTTTGTCAACTATGACTTCCAGTGTCTCGGGAGTCTCACCCGTCATACATGTATACCAGAATATGGTAGGATTTGCCTCTGTTCCGTCTTCCTCTGAAGGTTCCCATTCCATCGTGATCAGTAGTGGCGAGTATTGTCAAAATTAGTAACATATAGTTCATGCTGATCGTCAAAAAGATTGGCAGAGGTAAGAGTTTCTGAGGAGCTTGATTCAAAACGCGTAACTCTTTTGCAAGTACAAATAAAGGAATCAACAGCAAATGAGTATACACCAGAAAGCTAGGTTGGCGGGGTGGTGGATAGTCAGACATTTCTACATGCGAGATTATATGAAAGTGGGAAGAAAAAGTTTGTCCTTTCTAATATTCCTGAACAACAATGCAGGTGTAAACTGCACAGGAATGGATATCAGTGAAGCGGCTTGATATCTCCAGCTGTACGAATATTACCAGGTATTTTTGTACGGGATGTTCTTAAGTTCAATGATCTTTGACACAATTGTGGCAAAAACAGGGCAAAAATAATAATAATAAACAAAAAGCAGGCACAACAACAAGGTTGTGAAGCATTGTTTTCTTGGCATGTACCGATAAATACATTCTATTTTTTTTTTTCATGCTTTTGCCGCACATACCAGCAAAAAATGTGTGAAAATGTGTCACCTGCCTTCAACACTATTCCAATAAACAAATAATCAGGTTTTACAATTTTTAACAAAACAGTGCCAAAACTTTGCATAAAAGAACTTTAAATTTTTCATGCTCTTGCCACACATACCACCCGGCTTCGAAACTATTGCAAAACAAACACTCAGGTATATTACAATTTCTAGCAAAACAGTGTGACAAAAATTAATATGCAGCTTGTGGCGCTTAGAGATGCAAATATACCACACAGTTGCAGAGCAGTTGTGGACCATGGAGAAAGTTGAAGAAAACATATTTCTTAGAGCAGCTTTGAGTGGGAAAATAGTTAGGCCATCAACAACCACAAGTTTGTAGGGTACAAGTTGTTCTTCAAATGTTGGAAAAGGAAAGGCGATGACTAATTACCAAAAACAAACAAAACAAATAAGCGACGTTTTCCGGACTTTACTGATAGTATTTTAAAGCACCAAACTGACTTCACAAAATTAAGAGACTGTTACTTCCACTTTCGCTGATTTTCCGCTAAATCGGAAAACCCTAATACAAAATCATTTACAAACGAAAATGATTTCCAAAAAGATTTTCATTTGCAAAATCATTTGCAAACGAAAATGATTTTAAAAAAGATTTTCATTTGCAAACGAAAATGATTTTTAAAAAAAAATTCATTTGCAAAATCATTTGCGAACGAAAACGATTTTTAAAAAGATTTTCATTTGCAAAATCATTTGCAAACGAAAATGATTAAAAAAAAAATCATTTGCAAAATCATTTGCAAACGAAAATGATTTTAAAAAAGATTTTCATTTGCAAACGAAAATGATTTTTAAAAAAAAATTTCATTTGCAAAATCATTTGCAAACGAAAACGATTTTAAAAATGTAGCAGCCCATTGCTGCCATAGCCCATGGTGCATTGCGATTCCTTCTCTACGAGGAGACTAGGTTCTAGTACATTTCCCCCGGCTGTCAGTTTACAAAATGGCGGCTCGTGCACCTTGGAAGAATTATCAAAAAAATGGCTCAAAAACGGTGCAGAAAAGCTAAAAATCTGGTTTTAGAAAGGCGTTCCATGATAGTGCAGAGGCTAAGCTCCGAAGTTTCGGGTATGGCCCCAAAATACGCCCGGCAGGGCGCCCGTGAGTTCGTACCATACGAGTACGAAGATTTCACTCTGAACAACGTGAAAGCCGCATGCAGGCAGCATTTTATCGGAGACCAAACGGATGAGTATGTCGATGATTGCGACGTATTGGTTGACACATTGAAAGAATTAAAAAATACTCGCACTAATGCTAATCAAGGCCCCTAAGAGCCAAATGCTTACACGCAACGAAATATTTCGGTAAGCTTATGTTTTCACACTGACACTGTTCGATATATTTTTTTTTTAATTAACCGTAAGGATTTTTGACGAACGCAAAGAAAAAAGGAAATCACGTTCATAATGTCCAGTTCGAGGAAAAAAATTAAATAAAATAAGAGTCACGGGTGGGAAATGAACCTGTGCCACGGACCAGCGTGCAAATCCGGGTCTTAGCCCACGAGGCGATCGAGGAACACACGCTCAATTTAACTACATTTTGTTATTTAAAGGTAGATACGCGTTAAAACGCGTGTCTCGATTAGAAAATCCTTTTAGATCGATTTCATATCACATTAAAGACTCCAAATGCGAAACATCTTTAAGCTTATTGTTGTTTATAGTGATAAAAATAAGTTGTCTTGTCAGAGAGAGTATTTGTGACTAGATTTTTTTAGGTAACCTCTCTCAGTAAGGCGTGATTTAAAAAAAAATACTCTCTCTGAAGTGATAAAATCGATCTAAAAGGATTTTCTTATCGAGACACGCGTTTTGACGCGTATCTACCTGTAAATAACAAAATTTAATTTAATTGAGCGTGTATTCCCACAGGCAGCCCAAGCTCACGTCACGAGAAAACGAAGGGTTAATTAATAGCGGTGTGTGAGACGGGACGTGACCCTTCGATGAAAGCGGTATTGGGTTACACGGCGGCCGATTTAAAAAATTTAAGATTTTGTATGGGGAAAAAATAACGTAGATTTCGAACGCTTAATAAAGCGAAATTTATGCATTAATTCAATAAAGTGATTCTATTGAACTCACCTCTGGTGTATTCTTTTGTCCTTCGGGGTATTACAAGCCGTTTTGGGTTGTTTTGTCACCACTGTTATTCCCTTCATAAGACGGAGTTAAATCTACGTTATTTTTTCCCCATACAAAGTCTTAAATTTTTAAAACGGCCGCCGTGAAACCCAATACCGCTTTCATCGAAGGGTCACGTCCCGTCTCACACACCGCTAATAATTATTCCTTCGCTTTCTAGTGACGTGAGCTTGGGCTGCCTGTGGTATTCCTCGATGGTCTCGTGGACTAAGGCGCCGGATTTGCACGCTGGCCCGTGGCACAGGTTCAATTCCCACTCGTGACTCTTATTTTATTTTTTTTTTTACTCGAACTGGACATTATGAACGTGATTTCCTTTTTTTTTTACGTTCGTCAAAAATCCTTACGGTTAATTAAAAAAATATATATATCGAACCGTGTCAGCGTGAAAACATAAGCTTAAGCTTACCGAAATATTTCCTTGCGTGTAAGCATTTCTTATTCACGGGTTGGCTCTAAGGGGCCTTGATTAGCATTAGTGCGAGTATTTTTTAATTCTTCCAAGGTGCCAACCAATACGTCGCAATCATCGACATACTCATCGGTTTGGTCTCCGATAAAATGCTGCCTGCATGCGGCTTTCACGTTGTTCAGAGTGAAATCTTCGTACTCGTATGGTACGAACTCACGGGTGCCCTGCTGGGCGTATTTTTGGGCCATACCCGAAACTTCGGAGCTTAGCCTCTGCACTATCATGGAACGCCTTTCTAAAACCCAGATTTTTAGCTTTTCTACACCGTTTTTGAGCCATTTTTTTGATAATTCTTCCAAAGTGCACGAGCCGCCATTTTGTAAACTGACAGCCGGGGGAAATGTACTAGAACTTAGTCTCCTCGTAGAGAAGGAATCGCAATGCACCATGGGCTATGGCAGCAATGGGCTGCTACATTTTTAAAATCGTTTTCGTTTGCAAATGATTTTGCAAATGAAATTTTTTTTAAAAATCATTTTCGTTTGCAAATGAAAATCTTTTTTAAAATCATTTTCGTTTGCAAATGATTTTGCAAATGAATTTTTTTTAAATCATTTTCGTTTGCAAATGATTTTGCAAATGAAAATATTTTTAAAAATCGTTTTCGTTCGCAAATGATTTTGCAAATGAAATTTTTTTTAAAAATCATTTTCGTTTGCAAATGAAAATCATTTATAAAATTATTTTCGTTTGCAAATGATTTTGCAAATGAAATTTTTTTAAAATCATTTTCGTTTGCAAATGAAAATCTTTTTTTAAAATCATTTTCGTTTGCAAATGAAAATCTTTTTTAAAATCATTTTCGTTTGCAAATGATTTTGCAAATGTAAATCTTTTTTATAATCATTTTCGTTTGCAAATGAAAATCTTTTTTAAAGTCATTTTCGTTTGCAAATGATTTTGCAAATGTAAATCTTTTTGGAAATCATTTTCGTTTGTAAATGATTTTGTACTGCAAATGTAAATCGTTTTGGAAATCATTTTCGTTTGTAAATGATTTTGTATTGAAAAGTGAAAAGAAAACGAAGATCAATATAAAAAATATACATAAAAAGGTAAAAATGCCTATGGCAGCGATGGGCCACCATACCTGCAGCCCCCGCAGTCGTAAAAAAATATAGTATTATTCGGGCAAAACTTGTCGACTATTCGGGCACCACAGACAGAAAAATTACTGAATTATTTTGTGATTCAATGTCTTAAATTGATTGTTTTTATTTCGTAACTCACATTACTCCCTTAACTTTCTAACCGAGCTATATACTATATCGATCATGTCATTGATAGCTCCATTAGCCTGCGTAGCAAGCGTTCCCGTACAAACGAATTTTTCCGCATTCTGGCCGCGCGAAAATTGAGGCGAGAGCAAAAAATCGGAGAATGGGGGTGGGAGTGGGGAGGTGCGGGTGGGAACGCTTGCCGGCAAACCCCATGATTTTGAAAAACCCGTTTGTCCACGAACGGGGCTCCTGATTGGTGCGGTGTGGTCACCTTGAGTGACAGGTTTGACAAGCAGCTATCAAATTTTCGCGCAAAATATTTTGAGCGTGACTTGCGATCAAAGGATAAAAGATCAAAATGGAGCTCGGAGAACATGAAAGATTTTGAAACGTGTTTGAAGTTGTATCGGAGCTGAGCGAAGCGGGGCTTGCTTTTACTTTGAAAACAGAACAAGAAAGGGTAATGCGCCATCTTTTTAACGTCAAAGATTTAATGGCCGTATTGCCAACAGGATTCGGCAAGAGTTTAATTTTTCAGTTGTTTGTTATGTGTGGAGTGCGAAGTAAAAGGCAAGGAGGCACAGGCTACTCCAGTATTATTTTTATTTCTCCATTGCAAAGCATTATTCGGGATCAAGTGGTAGAGGTAAATTTTATGGGGATGACGGCGTGCGATTTTTAAAAATGAAAAACTGGATTGCTTGGACGATATACACAAAGGGGAAATTCCGAAGAACGCACATATTTTAGTCAAAGTTACACAAGGATTTCCTCGCTTTAATGTAAAGGCATGGAAAGAAAACAATACGTACCTTATTCCTCTATTAATAATAGGCCAGGAAATGTTTTTCTTAGACTTGAGTAGACCCGTTGAAAAAACTTTTCGTGGTATAGTTTGACACGTCCATGTCTGTTTGTAGTCATCGGTAATGCGTATTTTAAATTGGTTGGATCGATACAAAAAAGACGAGTCAAAAGCCAAATAATACCCAAATCCAGTAATTTAAGGTTTAGACTTTCTCAAAAACCTAATTGACTCCAATTGACTTCACGATTTCATCCCAAATTTTAAAGTTGAAAGTGATCTATTTTGGCGGCTGTTTGTTTTTATCGGCGTTGAGTTGAAAGTGACTACATCCGGCAAGCTCCAAGTGGCGTGTCGTTTGTGAGAAAATCTATTTGCATTTGTGGACCGATTCGAGTTTTATTTTGGTCACAGCAAAATATAAGATGAAATGAAGCTGACTGATTAGTGCTTGTACCATAGAAAAGTCGGAAAATAGCGAGAAAAGCGAAGATCGATTTTGAACTTGAAATAATATAACCGTAAACAAACACAGCGGGATAGTCGCGTGCTGAGTAGTTGAGCTGATCTGTGTAGCTGTTGTATTATATTTTTATAAGCGGGAATTATTTCACCGGTTCTGCTAACCGGTGTTGGATTCAATAAGTCAAAGCAAGCAAATATACGGACATTTCTTCTTATTTAAGTCGGCATTGTTTTGAAATCTCTTATGGCGAGAAGGTTTATTGTTCCCATGATTCAACCGTTTACCAAATTCTACATCCGGTAATCTGTAATTGGCTAATTTGTTGACAAGCTGTCAATCGGCGAATGAAATAACCGTGACAAATCAGTGGGCGTTTTTCAAAATCGTGGGGTTTGCAGGCAAGCGTTCCCTCACCTCCCCACTCCCACCCCCATCCTCCGATTTTTTGCTCTCGCCTCAATTTTCGCGAGGCCAGAATGCGGAAAAATTCGTTCGTACGGGAACGCTTGCTACGCAGGCTATAGCTCCATAAGATGCTAACCGCGTGAGCAGACCTAGGCCCTATTTACATGGAAAGGCACTAGGATCATCCGAGCGCAACATGTTTTCAACTTTTAGTTTACATGCGAAGGGTTGCATTTGGCCCTAGCGCTAAGATCATCCGGCTAGGTATCTGAGAGGTAGGATGATCCTAGCGCTAGGATCATCCGAGCTCCATGTAACGGCCTCGGGAGTCCCAGGGTTATCTTTGCTTTTGTTATTGTCGCCCTCCTTTTTGCTTTGCAACCGCGCCGAACTCAAAATTCTGGAGCCATCGTGCCGAGTTTTTCACGTAAACCAAATGAAAAATTGATCCTGGAAGCTGCATTTACGCATCTAAACCAATAAACCTTTTAGGATCATCCTAGCACTAGGATCATCCTCTTTCCATGTAAGTAGGGCCATAGAACGACAAATTTGCATTATGGTCTTGCCAAGGGTGGGAATGATATTGTAGACCGCGCAGGTACTGAAACTAAGTATAACATTTGGCGACCATCTTGCTTTTTCAGGGACAGTATATGGTTGGTATCTGGTCGTTCAAAGTATGTCTTCGTCAAAGTCTCGTAAAATATCTTATCAACACCGTGTGAAGTGCGAAGAATGCGAGATGTAGAAGCTCATTCTCGCATCGTTCACAGCGGTAGAAAAGTAAAATGTCAGCGAGTGTTAGAATCATCATCATGACGAATAAACATGATGTCACGAGTTTCATTCTGGCAAATTAACCCTAACCCTTAACCCTAACCCTACCCCCCCCTCCCCCCTCCGACAAAATTTTTCCCCCTACGCCGATGACGAATGTTCCCAAAATGGCGGACAAAATCGTGCAAAATCACATCCATTATTGGCATGAAAGAGTCGAGATTGAGAAAAACTGTCAGCGCCTTAGAAAAAGGATTTCTTCAAACCTCTCATCGAAGCTAGCTTTTAATTTAAGCTAGGAACGTTGCAGGACTGGAAGAGATAATTCACGATATTTTCTTATTTCAATTGAATTTTTTATGTGCATTTATTTAAAAAATATTAATGACAATCTTAAAATACAACACAGACGTACTGTTTACTTGACAGTAATGTAACAATCTTCAAGTTCGTTGAGCATAAAACAGTTTTGAGAGCTTCAAAGTTTTTGGTCTATTCTGGTCATGTGGTCGATGACGTCACAAAAATGTTGTCATGGAAACTATTTGTGAAGGGAGATTTATCAGTATGCAAACATTTTAGGCGAAGTCACATGAACGATGACATCATCGCTCTAGGTACGATTTTGTAGATATTTCACAGCAGATATGTAAGCATAGTGTGGCGTAGCATTCTTATTGACTTAAAATTGACAAAGTTATCTGGCATCGAAAATTTCTCTGGTGCAAAGGTTTCTGGGAAGGTTTTTATTATAATTATAATATATTATTTTAGTTATTATTATTATTATTATTATTATTATTATTATTATTATTATTATTATATGGCATCTGACTTAATCCTCGAACGTACACGCAAACTTATAACCCCACCTCACCGTGGTACAAGGTGTGGGGGGATGTTGCAATATTTCGGAAATATTTTACATCTAATAGATAGCCCGCGATGTGCTCTACAAGATACGGTAAATATCATGGGTGTCCGTGACGTCATCCAAAATGGCCGCCAAGATGGACGCCATCTTGGATTTTGCTAAAAATTCAAAAGTTTTGGAAAAATGCGGAAATTGCAAATATGGTTTGCTAGATTTGCAAAATAACATACAATTAAACATTTTGATACTTTTGGTAGCATTTTATATATTTTTTCACTTGACCACATGTCACTTATGACGTCATATCTCATTTCCATAGACGTACGACCGAGGGTTAAGGTTTATCTTTAGGCAGGCTTTAAAGAGTCACCGTATAAAATTTGTTACAGATTCCACCAATAAGAAAATGTTATTAGATTATTGCACTTTTCATATAGGTTGTAGTATAATCTGGCAGCTTCACTGTTTACAGAAGGTTGTGAACCTGAGAGCGGGAATGGGGGGACTCCCTTATATAAAATACGTAGGTATATGTTGCCCCAAAGGGCATAACGCTTTTGGGGTTATTTGGTCTGAGGCTGCCTGTAGAAGTGAACAATTTTGGTCTAAAAATCAGGGCGTGGGATAACTGGGATTTAATTGGTAAGTCTAAAAATGGGTCAGCAGCAGACATCTATGCAAATGACACTACAAGCAGTGTAAGTGCAGAATACAGATCAACACCTGGAGCCTGTAAGCTCTTTTAAGTCTAATTTAAAAACTTTCTTTCTTTCTTTCTTTCTTTCTTTCTTTCTTTCTTTCTTTCTTTCTTTCTTTCTTTCTTTCTTTCTTTCTTTCTTTCTTTCTTTCTTTCTTCTTTCTTTCTTTCTTTCTTTCTTTCTTTCTTTCTTTCTTTCTTTCTTTCTTTCTTTCTTTCTTTCTTTCTTTCTTTCTTTCTTTCTTTCTTTCTTTCTTTCTTCTTCTTTCTTTCTTTCTTTCTTTCTTTCTTTCTTTTTCCTTTCTTTCTTTCCTTTCTTTCTTTCTTTCTTTCTTTCCTTCTTTCTTTCTTTCTTTTCTTTCTTTCCTTCTTTCTTTCCTTTCTTTCCTCCTTTTTTTTTCTTTCTTTCTTTTCTTTCTTTCTTTCTTTCTTTCTTTCTTTCTTTCTTTCTTTCTTTCTTTCTTTTCTTTCTTTCTTTCAAGGTATTTTTAATCCAATTTATATCCACTGTTCGAAATTCTTCATACCATGATTTTAACTACAATTTATGTGCAAACAATTTTCCTACTTATTTTTAATGTCTTCTTATTTATTCTCTAGGAACGGATTTTCACTGGTATCGTTTGGATGCAAACCAACGTTGGTCACACAAAACGGGCTTAGCAAGTCCCACAGATCGTGATAACAGCGATAATAACATCATTGATCCAAGAAACGCTAATCGAGGAGATTATACTGATTTCCGTGGTTTCTTTTACGTTCCTGGTAATATTGCCATTTCAGGTCCTCCTTTTTTTCCTTTTTGTAACTAATGAAATACGCCTGTTCCTGGGTGACACTCGAGTCGGCGGATCTGTTACACTCACGTCACTCTAAGCCGCGAACGGCGTGTTAACAAATTCAAAATCTATAAAATCAAAGTGAAAAGCTTTTGATAGACTGTAAACTGTTTGTTAATCGAAATAAAACTGAACTTTACTTCAACAATAATGTTGTCGGTAACACGATCCTTACAAATCAGGTGCTAGTTCCCTTAAACCCCACCTAAGCAATGATGACAATTCCGCCTAGCAACACGGGTTTAGATCCTTGTTGCGGTTCACAGTGGTCTATTAGGGCTGGATTTAAGCCCCGTTACTTTATAGGTAGGTATAGTTTGGTATAGGTAAAGGATAGGTATAATTAGTCGTGCCTTGGCTACGAGCCAAGCAACACGACTTATAAAATGGGCTCCAAAAAGTTCACTTTTTTCATGACAAGTAGTTTATAGCCCGAGACGAAGTGTTAGTGACGTCATATCAGTTGATATAGCAACTTCAAGGTCATGGATGATTGGATTTAGTTTATACAACATAAGAAAGAGGAAAATGACGAAACGAAACATATCAAGTAAAAGGAACTTACATTATTGCCGGGTTTGGCGAGAGTTCCATTCGATAACGATTTCGTTTTCTTTCTTTTCGAGCAACAGATAAATGGAAGTATTAAATATAAAAGTTAAAGTTGGCCTTTCATGCACGAGTGATTGCGAAAGACTGATTAAAGGTTTCAAATGACATACAGTATAGTAACGTTCGTGACGGATCACCTAGTGTGACTGGAAAAGCGACTGTACATGTACAACAAATCATAACAATATATTGAATTAATTCTCGTACCTTAGGGGCACTTACAAGACCCTTAAAGCTTCTCAAAGCACGGCTTCACTACTCGAAGAGTTGTTGTTCTTGTTAACTCATTAATCATGACGTCAACTACCTATACCATTTGTGTTCCTTCATACTCATAAGTGCCTTCCTGCATAATATAAATTTGGATTTCCACGTCCTTTTCAAAACAATAGGAGCAATAGTCAGGTCTAAACATGCCCACTTTCAGTACTAATACTGCAAGGAATGGAAGAAACCGAAAGCGAGGGAAAAATAGATATTTTGGTGTGGTGGTGGTGGTGAAAACAATAGAATTGTGGTGGTGGTGGTGGTAATGAAAACAATGGAAAACATGCCCGCTTTCAGTTCTAATACTGAAAGGAATGGAAGGAACCAAAAGTGAGGGAAAAAGAGATATTTTGTTGTGGTGGTGGTAGAATAAAGCCCGAGGGGCGGATATTTAAATCTCTTACATTTTCACTCCGCCTCCTCTCCTCCTTAAGGTGGTTGAACACAGTTTTACTGTACCTATGCATCATTCATTGTCATTTTAAAACCACTAACGTCTGGGTGCCCAAAATTGGCGAGGCATAAGATTAAGCAACAAGCTTTATATTTTGATATTTTTGTCGAGCTTTTAGGGTGTTGCCATGGCAACACGGTGGATTGTAAATCAGCCTGCAATATTTGGTTTCGTTTATTTTCAGAAAATCTAGTCGTTAGATTTTGTCCATCATTCGTCTCCAGTAAACTCCTGAAAATATTCGCCTGTTAACACTGGTCTCATGTAATTTTAACAGAGGGATCTTCCGAAATTTGTGGTTTAATATGTCTGCGTTTTGTAAAAATCTCCTCTGTTAGATTTCAAATTTTTGATGGCAGGTGAGTTCGGCATATTCGGAACTATTATTGTGCCAAATTTCGTGAAATTCTAACGAGTGGTTCCGTAGAAATCAGCACGTTTCCGAGGAAAGTCACTAAAACATCCAGTCACAATTTTTTGGTCAACTGCGCATGCATTGCATTTGACTGGGTTCTCGATCCAAAGACAAAAACGACCAAAAAGGCAGTGTATTTCTTCAATGGTTCTATAAATTATCTATTGATTCAACAAACATTTTTACGAACAACAAATTGTTTGATTTTAAGACGAAAAACAACACTTTCGCGATCCACGCTGAGCAAAATAAAATGATCGCTGAATAGGCGCCACGTTTGTTTTTCTCAAACACTGCACGTGCTGACTCACATAAGCAGCTGAAATTCTTGAGAAGCGTGCAAACTGCGTTCAGTCACCTTAATCCTTATATCCCCCCCCCCCCCCCCCCCCCGCTGTGATGGAGCTTCCCCTCCTTAAAGTGCCACTATGATCAAAAATATACATTTTCTGTTCTCTTACTAATTTACCTTGCGAAGTTTCAAGTCAAAACTCGTACGCGAAGTGCTATTATTTTAACTTTACATTTCGAATTCGGCTTGCCGCCATTACTCAATTAAAAAATGACCTGGACCGAACCCTGAGAGTTGGATCGAGTTGGCCTAAAGATTTTGTGACTCAACACGTGCCTTTTGGCTTTGTTGTCTGTGACCCGGAAGGAACCGCGCTGAGTCATTGACGTCAAAAATCAAGTCACGTGTACCAGATCGCAAACCAGTAGAACGTGGGCTCGAATTCGCTACTGCTGTATATCCGGTCCCTACATATCATTCCAATGTGGTAACATACTCATACGTCTAAAATCTCCATCATGGTCTTAACGGCTAAAGTTTGATCTATACCGGCGTTTAATCGAGTCCGGCGTTGAGGGCATCCCAGTGTGGGCGGAATGCTTTCGAGAACGGAGCTCCATTCTATATCTGTGAGAAACTTAGTAATCCTTATTTAAATACTATTCCTATTATACAATGATAACTATATCATACGTCTAACTAGAAGACAGCGAGATTGTTTATCTGTGTTTTAAAAGCGGACAGAGAATTTGCAGATCTGATGCCCCAACAAAAAAAAAACTACTACCTTTTGCAAGTTCAGTATTATATTTAGGTAGGAGTAATCGACTTCCGCTCTCACGAAGTGTATAAACTTTGTTACTCTTTTCGAAAAGATTGATGAGATAACCTGGGGCTTAATGGTGGTAGTTTGAATAGGTCTCAAACCTCACGCCCATTTTACCAGTATTGTTTTGGATGGATTGGTTAAAAAGTTAAAAAGTTAAAATGTTATGGCATTTTAAAAGTTCCTATTGTTTCTAAAAATAGTAACAAAATGGCGGGAATTTCAAAATTGAGATCTCTGTATCTTTTTAACCAATTGAGGTTTTTCGATAATTTTTTCACATTTGAATTTGTCTTAACGTGTTCTCACAAAATCATTGACTAATTTTGCCATAACGAGAAAAAAATAATTTTCGTATTACCCTTGTGACGTCATTTTCCCGCCAAAAACGGTTAAAATTGAAAAAAAAAACATACGATTGTTGGGAATTCAAATGTCTGTCGTCTTGCAAAGTTTCAGCTCTCTCACTTAAGGCATTCAAAAGTTTATACTGAAGTGCGCAATTTTTGAGACAAATAGCCCAGCGTGTTTAGTTGAGATAATAGCAACTTCAGGTTTGGTCACGTGAATGACATATGACGTCCAACACACTACATCGACAACTTCAGTTTGTTCAAGTTTGGTTGTCCGAGAAAGATATGCATGACTGGCAAAATTCTGGTCCTCACAACTTAGGACCGGTAACCCTGCTGTGCAAACTGAAGAACGCACGGTAAAATCCATTATTACATTTGTGGTCAATTCGTATTACATTTGAGGGCTTTATTACATTTGTGGTCAATCCTTATTACATTTGAGGGCTTTATTATATTACATTTTGGTCAATTATTACATTTGTGGCTTCAAAAATATCCTTGAGATAATATTCAGCCTTTGTTTGTCGTATCATAAATCCGTCAGTGAATCCATACTTCGGTGAGATTCATCAGATCTAATCTAAAATTACCCAGCATTTTTTAGATTCGTGATCTGAACGTTTGGAAGGAATGGATTTCGTGCAACATTATTCGTCATGTTGTCCTGCTGTCGTCCTGTCATCTCGTAGGGATTCATGTTTCGAAAATTTTAAGTTGAAGCGAAGAGACAAACATAAGCGAGTCAAAACATGTACAATTGCAAACCAACGGTTTTTAACTGGCTCGTCGCTCTGCTACGAGACAGTTCTTAAAATACCCTCTTTTTTTTTTCCTGTCGGGTCACCTGCCCCGTGAATCGCTTTTGCTGCGGCCAACACCGTACCTTGTTTACTTGCGGTTTTCAGAAATGACGTAACCAGTGATGTCATCTAAACGACATCTCGGCAGCGACACGCGGTCACGCTGTAACGCTACCAACCCCAACCCATACTACACTAACCTTTTCCGTCAAGTCACCTATATTAAAGGCAAAGACGAATCGGTGGCTAACTGGTGGTAGCGTTCTTTATAAAAGCAATTTAAAATAGAAACGTGCTGTACACAAATGCGTATTACGTGCAATAGATAATTCTTGGGAACATGCGGGTTCTCATCGTCTTGTTGATTTAGAAAAATTGCTGCTTTTGTTATGGTACATTAAAATATATGACAAATGTTTCTTACGCATGCGCATGACATACATTTCCGTGATTTGGTCTAATTGGCGTAAAAACTCTATCATTTATTTCTCACAACGTTGCTTTTGTATACAGCATGCGACTTGAGGCTAAATTTGTCGAGATTATGTAGAATTAAGAGCTATTTTTAGGTCGAGCTCTTCCGAGGCTAACTGGAGCAAAACATTGATCTTCGCGTTCGTAAGCATATTGTTAATCCATTACAAAGTTTAATACCGTTTCTTTACAATGCCTTTGTACAGTCCTCGCTGCCTGTAGTGAGTTGTTTCAAGACTTTATTTAACAAAAAAATATACAAATACATGGAGAAACGGGATTGTTCTTTGCTAGGTAACATGCCCATCATTTTAAACAAAAATTAGAACTCTAGACTGGACTTCTGTGGATCAATGGACTGTGAAATGCGTGGCATATTAATGATGATTTTTACTGATTTCATTGCTTTTAAAAATAGTGTTTTTGAATGTAACAGAAAACATTTATGGTTTGGATAGTATTAGACGAGTGTGGATTTACTCGGGAAGCAATAAATTAAATATTCGAAGCGAGTAAAGCCAAATTGGTAGCTTTCGACACTCAAGAACACGCCAGGACGCGTCTGTGGTGCAATGTTTGTCACGCAAAAGGAATATGACTTATTTTGTTGGGGGAGGGGTGCGTGACTCGTTGCAGACCTTCCTCTGCGCTAATCGATTGATGGTGCAAGAGTTGCTAAATACTTTCTTCGATCGTTATAAAAGCAGGCGATATCGTACGCGTTTGCTGTTGTAAAACAAAACGATATGGTAACAAGACTAGGCTGTTGGATTTGTGAGACATCGAGGGTTAGTTTGATACAGCTGCTGTGAGATTCATCGATTGCTTCACTTTGACAAATTTTGCTTAGATATTCTGCAAGGTAAGCAATTGTCTGCAGCCGTTTTCTGTGATTATTTCAAAATACAACCAATGTTTTCCACGTTTTTTTCGTTTTAGGAGATCACAAGCCAGAGGGTCGATTTTAATGCACGCATTAGGGGTCCACATTCGCCTTGGAGGTCCACGCGTTTGAATAAATTTTAATTAGTTTTCACACATCCCTTTTCGCACCCAATAAACCATATCTGTCTAAAGCTGTCGTTTCCAGAGGGAAAAAACAGACTTATAAAAACCTATTAATAGGTATTGTAGTTAATATTCAGCAAAAATAAATTTGATCTCTTTGCGGCAGACTAGACAGAAATTACGAAACCACGGGAAATAATATTTTGCTGCGTACCTTTCGTGCTGTTTAGCAATGTTTTTTTCGATGTTTATCGCGTTTTATCGCCATGCTTGGGCTCTTATCGACTTGATTAGCTTTTATTGGTCACTTGTGTGTCGATCCATCCGGTGAAAGTGTATTTGTATGATGTTTCGCAAAGAATTGAAAATCCAAACGAGGAAAACGGCGGCCGTAGCGGTAAGTGACCGACTAAGAAATTGAACTGAGGCTTCAAAGGAAGGTATGTAGATGATTTTTTTGTTTTCGACCGTCGGAATTTAAGCAGATTTAAGGCGAAACCTCTGCTGTAGGGAATTTTACCTGATCAGGCACAAGTAATTCTGCCGTGCGGGCGAACGACGGATAAACATTAGGTCGGAATACTTGTAAGCTTTTAGCAATTCGTACAAACATCATTTTATCGATGCTTCAAGTCCGCGAATAAATGAAGCGAAATTCTGTAAGTTCTTAGTATTAGATTTTATAAGAATCATTTGAAGTTACATACGGCAGACGACAGATCCTCAGAGTCAAATACAAGCCTGCCATAAATCTGGGAATTCCCGCCAAAATGTATCACGCTTATGACGCCATTTATGCAGATTAGTATTCTGCCTTACACAGTTACTTTAAATTCGAAAAAATCTGATCAAATCATTCCGTATATATGGATATAAAACAATAGCGGAAATCCCAAAATGAAATACTGATTTAGCTTTTAATCGGCGTGCTTCAGCTTCTGGCGTGTTGAGGAGGGCGTCTGAGGCTTTTTTGCTGCTATAAGAGAGCTTCTGCGCCATAATTTCCACATAATGATTATACGACCTACAATTGATTTGGTCTCCAGAATTCAATGTATATTGTTTGGTAATCGAACTCCATGGTACTGACAAAAAAAAAAAAAAAAAACAGGTGTTTGCTAGAATCAGTTAAAACTTTTTGAAAATTGCACAGTACAGTATGAATTTCACATGTGCTGGAAACTTTATACCTATGTCGAGTTCTTGTCGTCTTGTCTTCGTGACGAGATCTAAAAAAATGAAGCAAAAACATTTAGGAAAACAAATAGATCGGCGTTTATTAAACGCTAACCATGCAACAACAATAAAACTCGAACATGTATTTTTGTGAATCACCTTTTCTTGTCAGGACTGTCGTGACTCCTTGGCTCTTACATGTTTTCAAGTTTCTCATCAAAGAGCAAAAATGTTCTCACGCCGGAGAACGAAGGCGGAGTACAGATGTCAATCATAGGTAACTTGATCCAGCACATCACCTCATAAATTCGCGCCATACTTGCATCGAGAGGCAGGTATTCGCTCCTATTTTTTGCTTGGACGATGTCTGAGCAAACACCTGTTGTTTTTTTTTTTGTTTGTTTTTTTTTTTGTTTTTTTTTTTTGTCAGCACCATGGAGTTCGACTACCAAAAAATATAGATTGAATTCTGGAGATTTCAAATCAATTGTCGGTCGTATAACCATTATGTGGAAATTATGGCGCAGAAGCTATGTTATAGCAGTAAAAAAGCCTCCTCGTCCTATTTTAAGCCAAGGAAAACCCACGTTTACCTACGTGCACAAGTTCTACGAATGTTTCCTTCCCAAGTTTTGTTTCCACGGTGATTTTACTACATATTTCAACGCATCCTAGTCTGCTTCGGCTGAAAATGTTCCGTATTAATATAATTTATCTTAACAACAATTTTCCGGATTCCGGATTCCGGTTCCGGTTCCGGTTCCGGATTCCGGATTCTGTGTTTTCCAGACGCCCTGTCGAGGAAATCAAACCTACTCGTGGTAGCAGACTTTATACAATAATTGTTACTTAGTTTGTAGACTAAGAACACTTTCGCAAATTAGTCTTTAAGACCTCTACTACCTTAAGTGAGCGGCGCGTTCAGGCTTCTAACGTGATGATATCCATTTGAGACAGTAAATGAACATTAACTGTAATTCTGTTTGTCGTCTAGGGAAAATTGTATAAATTAGTGTTTTTAACATAGGGATCTCCGCTCCCTCATGTAAGCTTACAGGCGGCACGCCCAAGCTGTGAGGTGATGAGATCCATTCGAGACATCATTAAATTAACATTAACTGTAACTTTGTTTGCCGACTTGGGAAATTTGTATAAATTAGTGTTTTGAACATAGTGGCTCCGCTCCCTCATGTAAGCTTACAGGCGGCACGCCCAATCTTCTGAGGAGATGAGATCCATTCGAGACAGCAGTAAATTATAACATAAATTGTAACTTTGTTTGCCGACTAGAGAAATTTGTATAAATCAATGATTTAAACATAGGAGTCTCCGCTCCCTCATGTAGGCTTACAGGCGGCACGCCCAAGCTTCTGAGGTGATGGGATCCATTCGAGACAGCAGTAAATTATAACATTAACTGTAACTTTGTTTGCCGACTAGAGAAATACTCACCGAAAGTCATTTCGCGAGACACTTAGAAAAAACTAAGAAGAAAGTACACAGGCATGTGTAGCTCGTTCTAAGCGTAACGCACTGTATAGTTTGTTTTAAGCGTAAGCCAACTATTCACGCGCTAACTTCACATGCACCCGTTCTATTAATTAAAGCGTAAGGCCAAGTGCTACTCACGCGCTAACTGACGCCAACAAACCAAACAAGCAAAGTACACATGCATGTATAGCTCGTTCTAAGCGTAACGCACTGAATAGTTCGTTTTAAGCGTATGCCAACTATTCACGCGCTAACTTCACATGCACTCGTTCTATTGATTAAAGCGTATAGGCTAAGTGCTACTCACGCGCTAACTGACGCCAACAAACCAAACAAGCAAAGTACATATGCATGTATAGCTCGTTCTAAGCGTAACGCACTGTATAGTTCGTTTTAAGCGTAAGCCAACTATTCACGCGCTAACTTCACGTGCACTCGTTCTATTGATTAAAGCGTAAGCCCAAGTGCTACTCACGCGCTAACTGACGCCAACCGTGAACCAAATAAGCAAAGTACGCACTGTATAGTTCGTTTTAAGCGTAAGCCAACTATTCGCGCGCTAACTTCACATGCACTCGTTCTAAGCGTAAGGCCAAGTGCTATTCACGCGCTAACTCAGTGACGCCAACAAACCAAACGGGCAAAGTACACATGCATGTATAATAGCTCGTTCAAAGCGTAAGGCGACTATCCACGCACTAACTGACGCCAACAAAGTAAACAAGAAAAATACACATGTATACTGCCATTTCAGTTTGCGATCGTCGGCTACTGAATGTAGGGACCAAGAAGAAATGTGGTGTAGCCTTACTTTTTAGACATAATTTTAAGATTATGTTTGTGCAGAAAAGCAATCAAAACGTAAATGTTGTAAGCTCATGGAATAGAAAAGCAATCTGCACATTAATTTCAAATGGATTACGGAACAGCGACACGCGATACATCATGAATCTACGTTAAAGCAAGTAGTATTAGAGTTGGGGGCACCAGATCAAAAAAATATTTTTTTGATCTGATACCAACCCAACTCTATACTACTTTCCATATGATGGTAACCAGTTTTTTTGTTTCCATTTAATGTAAACCAGTTTTTGGAAAACTATATGTTTCCATAAAATAATTCAACTATATGTTTCCATAAAATAATTAAACTATATGTTAATAAAAACAAAATGGTGCGTTTATTCCATTGCGTGATTTCCTTTGCGTTTATTCCATTGCGTGATTCCACATAATAGAATCCTTTGCGTGACACAATTCTCGGAAACATAGGAAGTCTACACAGGATTTAATTAAGGAAAGTTATTTTATAATGTCCATAAGCATATGAATTTATACCATCATCTGATATATACCTTTTGTCATCGAAACAGCTGAGTGATACTTTATTGATTTCATAACTTCCTAATTTATGGTTTTGACTTCTTATTGTTTTCATAGAGTGATGCATCTGTTTTTTTCCTAATAACGTTTCTTTATAATCTTGATGCTTGATATTATTTTTATAATATTCTTTTTGATTCCCTTGGCTGTCTTTCCTCCTTTTTGGTTATCTTTTATGTAACTATACATTTTGGATCGCAACCCAACAAATTCACAAATAGGAACTCCTGCGGCTTCATCTTTGAATTTACCAATAACTTTTTTATTTGTTTTATCAAAATATGGTGAATCTTGAGCATAATCACTGTTATCAAATCTATTTTTATCTTTCCAAAAGTCTGAGTATACATCACCAGTTTCAATTTCATATGTAAGACTATCAGTGTCTGTAAATAGTAGCTTAGCTTTGTCTCCATACTTCTTTTTTATGTAGTTATAATGGAAATCATACATTAATGTCTTACTAAGATCGAGGATACACATTCCAATATATGCCGGCCTGTTTAGAAGTAGTGATTCTTTGATCTTATGCACAGCTACTAGATTTTCATTGAATATCTTACTGCTGACATATGTTGGTTTAGCAGCCATTTTTAATAGTTTCTTTTCATCAGTTACTAATCTGACATCTACTCGCTTTCTAATATTTTCCATCGTTTTTCCAAATACACTGTTGTTCATAGGCTTGAAGAAGTCTTTCTCAAAAGCATTTTTTGCATTAGTTCTTTTCTGAGTGTTGAAATCAATATATTGCTTCAACCATGCAGACTGATCAAATTCTAATACTCGATGAACTTTAGTTAATTTTAAACCGAGATCAGTGTATAATTGTAGGTTTCTGTAATGGAGCACGTATTTTTCTTTGTTGCTCAATGTTGGTATCAGTTTTTGTACAAGACCTGTTGATATATTATATTTTTTCGCAATGTTTTTAGCATAATCTGATAGCATGTCTTTAGTTACTTTAACCTTTTCCGGTCCTAGTGGGTAGTCGTTATGAAGGTCATGCAACTCTTTGGGGTATTCTAAATCAACTTCTTATATTAAACCTTTTTCGCTGTTTTCATTGTATTTAGCTAAATCTATGTTGTTAATCTGTTTATCTGTCATCCATCTAAAACCACCACTTGGTAGGTATTGTGACATAGCCCAACCATATAAATTATTAGCGTCTAGATACATAATATACTTTGAGGGCACCTTCTCATCATATGTTTTCATGTATTTATTATTTGACTTTCCGTATCGATTGGCTATATATGATATACCACCACGCATACCCTTTTCAACAAATTGAAACATATCAACATCTGTCATAAGCTCTAATTTGATATCAGTCATTTTTAGCATAGCATCCCATGACAAACCAGGAGATGTGAAATAATGACATGGATCAAGCTTATAGTATTCTAAGCATGTTTTCCTAAAGTTTTCAAACACATCAGCTAATAGAAGGATATCAGATTTCAAATACAAGTCATGATATTCACCCATTGTTTTAAGCATGAATGTTTCCCATACAGTCTGAGCATGTTGATAATCTTTATTGCTTATATGCTCATTATTCATGATACTAAAAAAGTCTTCTTTTGTTGGTAGTTTTTCATTGAATTTATCAAAACTGTCCATATAGTCATAAGGATATACTCCTTTTCTAGCCATTAAATCAAGCTTTTCACCTTTGAATTTTTGAGAAGTATATTTTAATGATTCTTTTGGTAGATTACTCACTAGTTTTTCCAAACTAGAGCTCATAAATTGGAAACTACCAATAAAGGTCAGATGATTACCAAGCATGAAAGCCATATACTTCTCCATGTTGTTAGGTATGGCATTGATATTCATTTCACACTTTTCACCTTTCTTATTTGTATATGTATGCTTCTTAACAATTTCACCAATCTCTTGCATTATAAAATGATTATCATAACCTCTTAGATTATGGAATATAACAGGAATTGTTATCTCTGCTGGATTTACTCTAAGTTTCAGATTACAATCTTGATGCGATGATCCTCTATACTGACCAGTAATATGACAGTGATCTCTAACTTGAATGTCTTTTTCAGTATATTTTTTATCACAAATGTGACATTCTTTAGCTTTTTGAAATTCTTTTTCATCTTTTTTAGTCATTTTTAACGGTTTGTTAAATTCTTTTTTCATAACCTTCTTGCAATATTTGACTTCTTCTAGCATAGCTTCCATAAATTTGTATACGGCTTTTTCACCTCTATATATTGTTACAGGTTTGCTATATTTATCGTCATAGCAACAAACAATCTTATAGCCGTATCCACAGTCTGTATGCTTCTGGTATGCTTCGGTATATGATTTATCATTATTAGGTTGACAACCGGATATCTTTTCTGTTATAGCCTCAAAGTCAGCGTAGATTACAAATGGTACAGGCAGTTGTTTATGAAAGTTGTTGAATCTTAGTATATTATTATCTTTCTCAGGCATTTTTATCGCTTGTGCGCCATTCACTTGTATACAGTTTTCCTTATGATCAGTTAATACTCTTTCAGAGCTGAAGCATTGAAGACAATACATGCAGAAATGTTTTCTTTCTTTGTGTTTTGTCTGATTGTACATTAACTTGTTAAAATCTTTAATCAAGACATAGTGCTTGTTTTCATTTTCTGTTATAAGAAGCAGATTCATACGGTCTGCATATTTTTCTTTTGAGACATAAATTGGATATGGTTGTTTATCTTCATAACCGAAAACATTTATGTTGATATTATTTTGTTTTTCAATCTTGTTGTACTGTTTGGTGGTGACTGGGAATTCAATCCCCGAATAATCTAAATTTTCAATGAATTGCTTGTCAACTTTTTTAATTCTCTGTGGGTATTTGTCTTGAGGATTCAAATGTCTAATGTGACACCATCTAAAGCATTCATTGTCATTGTTTTTCATGTTTATCAAACCTTTAGCACTGTTTCTGAGTTCTTGGGGTAGTTTAATATATGAAGATCCTTTCATTGGTTGATATTTTACAACATTAAGATAATGATTGTCAACTGATTTAACAGTCCAACCAGATCCCTCTGAAATCCAAACTGCAATCATATTTAGTATGTTTTGTTTTGACATTTGAATTGATTCAGTAATCTCTAGATTATTTATGATTGTTTGAGCTGGACTGTTGAAATATGCGGTCTTATACACTATTTCTCCATCTGATATTTTTTGTGAATGTTGCCTTTAATGTCTCAACGAACTTGAAACCTTTCATCGATGTTAATATGTTTATGAGCTGGTATGCAATACCCTTTCTAGTGTTTTGTAGTTGAACTAATGGGTCTTTGTTGTTTTTTATATCAATTTCATAAGACTTTGTATAGCCCTTAAGAGCTTTGTCTGTTAGCTCTATTTTAGTCCTTGGCAATGGAACTGGATTTTTGGTTTTAGGTGTTGGAATTGGTTTTATTTTCTTTGTCCTTGGTGCTGGAACTGGTTTGTAATCATCTCTGAACCGTCAATAGGTGGTAAAATGATATTGTCTTCATAATTTTTAACCATCTGCCTGACAGATTTTCTCGGTGTAGGAACTGGTCTCCTACGTTGTTTTTCGTCATCTACCACGATAATTTTAGGCTTCTTCTTCTCTTGCTTTAATAGCAATTTGATTAGTTCTGACTTACTTAGTTTTTTTTAATTCTGATTTTTCCATTATCTATATATATAATTATATATAATATATCTTTAAGTCATTTTCATAGTGCGTTTATTTTTGGAATCATTTTTGAAATAATTTGAGATAGTTATATATGATTGGTCATATATGATTATCTTTTTATGATATCCTTGTGTTATTCGTTGTTGTATTTTTGTGAATTCAATTGATGAATCATAGTTTTATTGTGTTTATATTTACTTGCAGGATGAAAATATTTATTACATTCAATACAATGATATTTATTATCTGGATTGTCATTATACTTCTTACAATAAAGACGTCCCATAATACGTTTTTCTTCATCGGTCATATACTTTTTAGGTCTTCCCCTTGATTGTTTTACCATTACTATATAGTATGATTATTTTTTTAAGTCATTTTAGTGCGTTTAAATATGGTTGATAATAGCCAGAAACATTAACATTTTTGGCTACCAATGAATAGCGAATGCAAATATATAAATATCTTAGAAATTTCTGGGATACTTGTAAATAGTAACATCTCTTTAAACCTTTTTTAAAGCCAAGTCTCATTAATTAAATTTGCATTACTTGTTGTATTCACAGGTGTAAAAATATTATTTTCACGTTTGAGATATTTGATATTATCAACTTTGGTTTGTTTCAACACATTACATTCATCATCGTATCTATTGTTTTCTATCTCATTGCAGATAATATTCAATAACTGTCTCAATGTTATATCTTCATCAATTTCATGTATTTTTTTATGATAAAGTTCCAATAATTTCTTTTTATATTGTAACAGATCCAATCTACGCTCATTATCATATATTTTATCATGAAGATTGTCTATTTCATCTTCACATTCATGAATTTGAAAATTTATTTTTTGATATATTTCTCAATGCCACTCATGATATATATAAACATTATATATTTTTGACATCTTTTAACGGTATCCATGAATTAAATTCTTTTGGATAACCAGACCATGATACCAAAGCTTGTTTTTTCTTATAGTCTCTTTTGATAACCTTATCTATACGAAAAACATCTTGTTTAGCTTTTAATAACTCCTGTTGATAGAAAGATCCTTCTATTGATTCATTATTAAGATCCTTTAACTTATATGTTATAGGGTTTGTGTATTGGATTTTATCAACTGTGAATACCCCTCAGTCCAATTACTTGTATATCCTTTATCAAATACCTTTCTTTTATACTTTGAAATTCTAACCTTATCACCAACTTTAAATTTTGGTTTATATGATAATAGTTCCGTATCATATAGATTGAAATAAACAGTTCCTTCATTCTTTTTCATAGATGCTTCAATAGGTTTCATTTTAATACTTGAATGCTTTGTACGGTTGTATTCATTTAATAGTTTTGGTAACATGTCTAAATATTGTGTTGTATTTTGAGCTGTAAATTGTTTCCACATTTTAGATTTTAATGTTCTGTTAAATCTCTCAATAATAACAGCTTTACCTTCATTGAAAGTAGAATACATCTCATTATTATTTTTCTTTAGCCAGTCTTTGAAAGTTTTATTATAGAATTCAGACCCTTGGTCTACCCAAATAAATTTAGGTTTCCGTTTGGATTTTTTTAATAACATCATCAAATGATTCAGTAATTGTATTACCTGTTTTATTTTTAATAGGAATGCTCCAAGCAAATTTCGAAAACACATCAATGATATTTAATAAATATCTATATCCTTTATTCCATTTTGAAAACTTCTGCATTTCTACAAGGTCAGCGCTCCAAATATCATCTATTCCATTGACAATAACTCTTCTTGTTTTAAATTTTCGTTTGATTGGCTTATGTAATTCATCGGCTAATTGTTGAGCCCAATCATTTTTACTCAACACCGCTTTCCGTTTTTTGTTTAACACCAAGGCCTAATTTCTGTTTTATATCAATCGTGTTTCTAGCCAACCAATGACCCCATTGTCTCTCATCATATGGTACTTCATCTAAAGCTTTGACCATGTTTCTGTCTGCTCTATTCTTGCACTTTCTGTCGTCTTTACAAACACTATAATCAACATCGTGCTGCATGGCAATGGCATCCGTTCTTCCTGTAGGTTGGTCATATATTTCTAATATTTGGCCAGTTGTTGGGTCATATTTCACTTGACCTCAAGCATGTTAAGGCATGACCCAGACGGTAAAATCGGAAAAATAAAGGAAAAAATTATTGTAGCACGAATAAAAAACGGATAATCGCCAAACTTGGCAGGAAGTTAAAACTTATTGTCCTTAACAGATTTTGCATGTCAGACCGGAAGTATTGTTGTCACGTGACCTGTAAGGTCACTCTCAATTTTTCTGTAGTAAATTGAAAATGGGCCGACGAGATGACCCACAACCTATACAAAGAAAAGCTTTTTTACGGGCAACCGAATGTCCTCCACGGGAATCTGTCCTGAATGGGCGATTACATAGACCAGCGAGAGTGATATTTTAGAAAACATCACTAATTACGACCAGTATTAGTCATCTATCGAATGTTGTTCTGTCGTTTTAAGCTATATTTGTCCATTCAGGACAGAAATGAATAGAAGAACCTTATGACCCTTTAAAATTGTCATTATTTTTCTAGGACTTGATGAATTCGGCGGCCCGTTCGCATTCAAAATATCGTACTGCACAGTAATCAAAATGGGCGCCATTTTGTTGCAAACGGCCGTGGTCTTGATTCTTTGAAGAAGTCTGGCAACTAAGCAAATGGGTGAAAACCGCTATCGGGATGAACAGAGGACTCCTATGTTAGGTCGTAAGCCAATGAGAGCGCCAGATTTGAAGGCAAAACAAAGATGGCGGACAGAAAGTGATCAAAAGGCACACAGACAATTTACAGTTGTTGTCAATTTAAGACACGTTCACCAGGGAGAAAACATTTAATATCTTACAGAAATACTAAATTAAGCCACTAGCATTGGTTTCAAAATGTTGTACTCGGATGATGTTGAATAATAAGCAAGTTTTCATAATAGAGTCGAGTGCTGCGGAACGATCGTTTGTGAGTCACTCTTTATTTGTTAAAGTGCACTTGGCGCAAATTAGAGTTCCTAAATACATTTTAAATAATTTGCGCGGGCTCCAGATGAAACCTGATACTATACGCAAACGAGATTCCGTGTATTTTGGCGGTAGTTTCAAAATGACGGATAGAGTTTGCTGTGGGTTTGTAAGAGTCTTCCTTTGGGAGACCAAAGCAACAGCTTTAAAAAATATCACTCGTGATTCTGATGAGACACAGTCTCACTTTAACAAACGTTTACTTGAAGAGAGGTTTAGGCTCTACATCGAACAGTTCCAAGACTATAAACCACTCTTAATGGACAAAGGTAAATAGAAGTACCACTTTAGTTTATATAGCGAAAAGATCGAATTTATTTCCCATATAATAACAGCTAGCAGAATGTAATTTATTATACTGAAAAAAAAAAACTTAAATCACATCAACAGCTGCCTTCTTGAAAAGCTACAAAATCATTGATGACAAAATATCGCACTGGAGGAAACCATCCGAAAAGCAAGCATATCTCGCCCAATTCTCCACTACGAAATGGGCAAAGACAACGGAGCTTCGAAGAAATCTACACAGCCTTCAAAAGTGCAAATGCTGTAAGAGCTTCCATGCATCTGTTAGTGAAACATTTCCTGAAAGCAAGAAAAACTGCCATAAATATAGAGGTCCTTTCAGCGACATAAAAAACAAATCTACAAACCACATCCCCAAAAAGGCTCAACCGTCTAAAGGAGAACTTAAAGCTGTGGGAGAAATTATTTACCACCTACAACAACACTTGCCAAGAAAACCTAGGCAAGCCTTTAAGTGAAGTGCTTCTTGCTGTACCGCAATTAAACCTCCAAGTAAAGCAAAGTGCTTATGAAAAGAAGAAACAGAAGCTTGAAAACCAGCGTGAATTTAAAGCTACTGTCGAGGCAATTTGGAATCAAACTGATGTGGATGCTCATCTTGCTCAAAGAACATCCTTGGCCGCAAGAGCAAAGCAACGAACCTATCAGTCATTTGAAACATTAAACGAAGCAAAATCAAGGCTTGAAAAAACCCCACCTGGAATGAAAGATCGCTCTCATATCCCCAAAGATGTCACTGGAAATTTAGAACAGTTGCTGGATGATGTGACAGAGTGGCCTCACAAACCAGTAAGCTGGTCTGAAAAAGCAAAAGCATACAATATTAGAGGAAAATCGAGTGAAACAACACCACCTAACGGAGGCCAAATACTAAAGAAATTTCTGAAATCACAAGGAGTGAATACAACCCCCTTTGAGAAGCCTACTGAAGGTAAACTAGCATTGACTAAAGCTGATTAACTCTTTTGAGGTCTTCTAGTTAATAGATGCCTACAATGGTATAAAAAATGTTGATTAAAATCACATAAAATTACAGTATATACATGTAAAAACAACCAAAGTCAAAGAACAGAAAACTTGTACACTTTTCCTCTAAAAAGAGGGGGTAAAAATGTCTATAGTGTTTCAAAGTAGTTAAAAGTAGTTGCCATGATGGAAACTGATAAGGTGAAACAGGATAAACATTTAAGGTGCTCACTCTTTCTTTTCTTACAGAACTGAATATCATACTTTTAAATGTAAACATAACTTAAAGTCTCCTGATTTGTTCCCATTGTAGTACAAAAGAAAAGATATTTTAAATCTATCAAGAGAATGATCTATCCAGATTGTTGTCCATCCAGATTGTCATCACCATGCACTTTACTTAAGAGCCTCTTTTAACTTTTAGGAAAAAGTAGAGTAAGAAGAGCCCTGAAAAAACAAGTTGGTGGAAGAGTGTCAGTGCCTGTCCCAAGAAATAACCAGAAACTTAGGGTGGATATTAAAGAAGGAATAGCTTCAGGGAAGTTCAATCTCGGAACTCCTGTTCTAGACACTGAATATACAAAAGTTGTTCTCACTTCAGAAGGTAAAATTGAAAAAAAACTATGCAAAATCTCAGCAAGAAAGTACTCTCTCAGTCAAGTCTGTGAAGAAAGTGCAAAACGACATAGAGATCTCCTGAGATTGAGAAGCAATGAAGAGTATGCCAACATGACCACCCAGCAGCTTAAGGCAAGACTCAAGTCTCTTCATGAACAAACCACTGCTATGACACACGATGAACTCTGCAAGCAGCTAAAAAAGAGTGAAAGAACCCGACACTGGCTAATATGGCATGACCATTCTAGCATAGCAGGAGCAGGATTTATGTTGTTCCTGCTTAGAGAAATCTATGATCCTGCTGTACATCTTACTAGCCAGGAGTACATGCAAAAGAGTAATGGAAAAGCCATAGATGTTCAGTCTACTATAGAAGCTCCACATCTTTACATGCTGGGTGCCTCAGGAGCGAAAGATGCTGATCAGCTAGCATTTGTGCCAACACGTAGAGAGTGCTTAAAACAGCTGCATGTATCCTTAACAGAAGTTCATGGCACAGGTATTGAAGAGTTTGAAGATGGCACACAAAAAGGTGGACACTTTGGCTGCTCAGGTTGTAACGGTGACATGAGACGTGCAGCGGATTATCAGTACATGGCTTACCAACAGTACCATAATCTAGAGGAAAAACAAACCTTGGTACTGGAAGGAAAGTTTGGAAAATCAAATGCTGCATGTCCCTTTAAATCCCTTAAAGTTGGTCAGCTCAGAGAAGAATTAACATCAAGGGGAGTTGACACCAGTGGAAACAAAAAAGATCTTCAAGAAAGATTAACAGATTTGCTGAGAGGTGCAAGCCGAGTACCTGCCCTGTTGTTTGGATCACAGAAACATACACTTAAGGAACTTAACCTTCAAGATTATGAAGTACTTTTTTTTGAACCTCTCCACACTTGCCTTAATCACATTGCAAACATCCTCACAGAAATGCCTCTACACATGACTAATGTCGATGCACTGCTACTATTCAAGGAAATTACCACCTTAGCATTAAACAAGGACAAACTTCGAGCAACAGATTACCGCAGAGGCCTACTGAAAGTAACAATTGCAATGGCAAATGAAAATCTCTTAAGCAACAATGAAAAAGAAATCCTTCTCCTTTTTTGTGAGATGATGAGTATGTACTATGAAAATGATAACAAGAGAAGTCCAAGATCAGTGCTGCGGCTGTACAACATCTCATTCAGACATGGGCAAGCCATCCAAAGGCAACTGATCCCACCAAAGCAGCTAACCCAACGAAAGTTGTGTGGCATTTACTACCATGGTGCTGTAGATCATGCTCCACTGCTGTACAGGCTAGTCTGTCTCCGCTCCATTTGTGCTGAGCTCTTTGAAAGGTATTTTGACAGAATAGAAGACATCACCAGGAAAACCTGGAACAAGCAAGTAGAAGATCTTGTGCCAAATGCCTACCTGCACATTCAAGCTGAAGATGCAATGGCAGCAGAAACAGACAGCCTAACAGCCCTTTCTAATCAAGAGAAAGAGATCTCCCACCTGGCAAAAGGACTGCCCCAGCCATACAACACAGTTGTAACTAAGGACTTCATGACAAAGAAGTCTAGCTTATGGCAGGCACATCTCTCCAAGATCTCTGATTTTCTTAAACCTGGACCTGAAGTGTGGTGGAAATGGAAGGAAGATGGTTCTGTCGAATTTTTGGATGCACCAGG
Organism: Cladopsammia gracilis; assembly: GCA_022457155.1. Lineage (NCBI taxonomy): Eukaryota > Metazoa > Cnidaria > Anthozoa > Scleractinia > Dendrophylliidae > Cladopsammia > Cladopsammia gracilis. The sequence goes on along the minus strand of JAJGOT010000094.1, from coordinate 1,851,094 downwards.
CCAGCCAAACAAAAAGAAGAAGGACCTCATCTTCACCACTTCAGATCCAACAACATCAGTAAAATCCACAAGTATCTGGAAGAGACATGGAAGGAATGTGCCTCCCAGCCAGATAATCTTCCACTTTACAAAATGAGAGATAAAGATGGAAAACTCACTTACCAGAGGGAAAATACAGGTGAACTGCAACAGACACTTGAACCAGAGAATGAGCCATGCCTTAATACTGCACAGATGACATCCTGCACAGATTGTGATGACGACATGATTTCTGAAGTTGAAGCAGATAGTAATCCAGAAACCTATGAAGATCAAAGGGACACTACACTTGAAGTAATTCTTGAAGATCAACAAGAAGATTTGGAAATAGCTGAGAACATCACAAGTGATGAGGATGAATCAGAGCCAAAGGAATTACAAAATAATGAAACACCCCATGACATTTGCGGAAGTAACTTGTGTATGCATGAAAGTATTGCTACAGCTTGTGGAAATGAATGCCCCGTTGAGCCAACTAACAAAAAAAGAAAACTGCAGGACAAAGGAAAGGAAACTCAGTCAAAGACAGCAAAGGCCCTAGAGCTAGTGTTAGGCAAAATACCAGAGGTTTCTGAGATAGACCGATTAAAACAAACAGTTTTGAAAAACCCAAAAGCACACTTCTATCGAAAGAAGTATGACACAGTCCTAAGCAAAGTGCAAACAGCAGTTTTAAGAGAACTACGAAATGTCAGTGAGGAGCTAAAAAAATGGGATGAAGCTTTTCTGACAATGCACGGTAGACTTCCCAATAACACTGATTATACGAGTGATGATGACTTCAATGCATTAAACAAAAAAAAGAAAATAGCACTGAAGCTACTTGAGTCATGGAACATCAACGTGCATGTTTTCTAAGATATTATACTTTATATTTCCATGTATTATTATTGTGTAAATAACTGTACAGACATTGTAGATAGTAGTCAAACCATTCCGGTATAAAACATGACAATCAGTTCCAAAGGACTTGTTAGATTAATAAGGGATGCACCATTAGAAATGTGAAGGGGGGTTTGGGGGGGGGGGGGGGGGGGGAGTCCAAAACCAAAAAAAAATCCTGCAAAACAAAAATTTAAGAAAAAAAAATCCTGCATTGCAATGAAACCAGAAAAAATATCCTGCATGGATAACCAATGTGACTGTGAAAATATATTATTTTTGACAGAAATTGTCGTCTCAGAACACTAGAAATGGAGTTTCAGAGCAATGTCAAGATTTCAAAATTTTCTGGGAGAGCATGCCCCCAGACCCCCCCCCCCCCCCCCCCGGCTCGCGCCTTTGGCGCTCGGCCAATCAATCTCAATTCTAATTTGTACCTATTTTTTAAGCCTAAAAGGTTAGACAGTCTGCAAACTGCATTTCAGGCATCGCATTTTATAAAAAAAACAATTTCTACTGGCTGAATGGATATTTCAATTTGAACCAACTCTGATGCCCTTCATCTCTATAGCTGCCATAGAATTAAATTAAGAGACTGTGGTGATAATTGTTTAACTTTATAGCTATTTCAACTGCCATTGATCTCGGTTGGGGCATTTAAACATATAGATTATTTCATGGGCAGTGCGGGCGTACAGTATTTACGCACAAGTTGGTTCGTATCAGAAATCGAACGAGTGAGGCTTTGCGAGCGAGATCCAGCAAGCGAGATAGACATACATGTCTAACACTGCACGTGTTAGGTGTCCTATTACATTATGTAACATTTGTGACTGGACGAAACGCTATTTTTGATTGGCTGCAAACCCTGAACAGGGTTTTCATACGCCAAATTTCAATAGAAAATCTCAATTATTATGAAATAAATATAGTTAATACAAATGTGTTCTGTTGGGACACTACAACAAGAAAACATTTGCGCCGTTTAAATGGTCCTAGTAGAACAAGACCAAAAGAGGGCATAGTCAGTTTGGAAAAAAAAAATCGTGCAAGGGTTTGAAGGTTGAAACAAAAATCTTGCACTCCTGCTGGTTGTGAAAAAAATAACATGCCTTTCCAGAAAGTCCTACCCCCCCCCCCCCCCCCCCTTCACATTTCTAATGGTACATCCCTAAGACAACTACTACACTAAATTTAATAAAATAGTTTTTAGTCTACTACAGTTTTAAGGATTGAACTGATGGCCTAACACTTTTCAATTTGAGTTTTTAAAACAAAACTTTTAAAGCTAACAGGTTTACACTTAGAGCAATGTAATGTGGATTTTTTTTTTGTTTTCCCACTTTCAAAATAAGCACAGATCAATCTTACATTAAATTTTACAAACTGTAGTAGCAATCTCTAGCACAAAAATTCATCTGTGTTAAAGCTAATTTGAGGATGCTTTTAGATTTAACATGTCCACATTAAAAATGAGAAAATTCATACAGTAAATTATGGAAAAATATATCGTGATTCTTCACAATTGCAATCGATGATTGACTAGTGTATTCTCTTCTTGATTCTCCCAAAATACTTAAAACATTGCAAAGAGAATTTACATGTTAATCAGAAAACGAATTGCCTTATTAAAAACTGGTCGTTATACCTTTTTGTCAGAGAAAAGTGATTCGCGATCCACAATTATGTGGTAAAGTGAAAAGAGGATAAATTCAGAAGCTTAAACAAGATAAGACCTGCAGCTGAAACCGACTTGCTTTCGTATTTAGACTAGGGAAGCCGTTTACACTTAACTTAAACTTACAAATTTCGCGAGCTTGTAAACTTAAAGATCAATGAGCTTTTTTGCTTGGATTTTAATAACAAAAATAGACTTCGTTTACTTACCTTCAAAACAACAGTAGTTTTCTTTTGTTAATGCATCCCTTACGTCTTCAGACGGGTCCATGATTAAGATTTATCAGAATTTGCGCTCCGTCGACATCAGCTTCCCGGCAGCGGCAGCCGATAGAAAGAAATAAAAATCCGAGTTTTTCATGGCTTTCGAAGTCCCATAGAAACATTTTAGGTACAAAAATTTCTTTTCTTTTAAATAATATTTTCGATAGAAAAGAGGGTCAGAAAACAGAAGTCGCTTTAAAACGAAACAATGTACACTAATCGATCACAACAGAACGTCCACATGTCCGCCATGTTTGTTTTGCTCACAAGATCCCGTTGCGGGAGTCCAACAACGGGTCAACCCGCAAGATTCGATGCTGGGGGTCCAGGACAAGGATTTGGGTCATGCCTTAATATGCTTGAGGACTCTCTAAATCATTATAAGGCCCAGTATATTTATGACCGGGTAATGTCCAACCGCCTTTAGGTTTCGGAAGCTTCCCAATGGCCTTATGTATATCAATAGCACCGCCTTTGTGTAAAGGATCTATTTTCTTTGATAAATCTGATGTATTACTATCCAAAGCTTGATCCAGATATTTGTTAGCCATACCTTTGATCTTTTGTTTAGCAAAATCTGATTTAATAGCCTTTGAAGCACCAATTCTACCTAAATTATACAAACCTTTTAAAGCGCTTTTAGCTGCAATTTCACCAAGACTGTGGGAATTTGCTATATCTAAAAAACCGCCAGCCATCTCTGACTGGCTATTTAGTTTAAATTTTTTTTATTGGATACAAAACGTGTCTTAGTAGCCCCACATTCACTACATTGAGATTTTAACATAAGACGATTATTTTTAGTTTTTACATATTTTTCAGTACCTGGCACAGATTCTGTTTGCTTCTTCTGTTTTACACAATAACTTTTCACCATTTATATAATATAATTAGATATTTTTGAAATAGTTTTCAATAAATCGTTCATTATACTGTTGGTTATTTAATTTGAATACTTTTATACAATCATAAAATGATTTTTTATAAATGTTATCCAAAAAATATAAACAATAATATCCACATCTAACTGATTTGATATCCTGGATAGGATAACCATAATTGTATATAAACTTCAATTTCAATTTTTTAGCATAATCAACCAATTTCTGTGGTGGAAGTAAAGAAAAACTATCAAAGTAATATATAGTCTTATCATTCATATTATTAAAATGTGCTACCCAATGTGTAACAGGACCTATTTTATCATCAAGATTAATGATACAAGATCCTATTTTGTGTATATGATCCAAACTATCTCTCGAATAAATACCATTAAAATTGGTTATTTTTAAATATTTAATCCATTTTAATAAATCGATATTTGAAAGAGGAATATCTCTGAACTTTGGTTTTACAGGATATCTCCTAGAATTGGTATTCCTAACTTTGTAAAGGGACTGTTTTTGCCTAGTAATAGGCCCTCTCCCTTTTTTGTTTTGTTTTGTTTTTTTTTTTGCTCCCATACCTATAGTATTTGAGGGCCAGTTTCCATAAAATGGTGGCGGATAATAAGGCATCATCATTCCAGGTTTAGGTGAAACTGTTAATCCAGATGCTTTCTTTTTTGATACACTTAAACCCTTTCCTGTTAATGCATTCAACAACATTGGAATACCAATAGATGCTAGGAGCGTCCCCAAAAAACCACCTCTTTGTTTTTGTGATGGTTGAATGAATACTTGTCCTCCATTTTGAATAGCAGCTAAAATGTCTTGTTTTTGTTTTTTAGTTAAAAGGTGTTTATACTTAATCAATTGCTGTATTTTTGAATCTGGTATTAAGAAACCACCAGATTGAATACCTTTTCCAAAAATTTTATCTATTCCCAAAGATCCGAGAGCAGATAAAGCCCCTGTAGCTAAAGCTGGTGCCGCTTTTGATGCTAATTTGGTGGCCATTGGAAGCATTTTTGTTCCAAGTGAAATTAAACTAGACCATAAAGAACCGCCATATTTAACTGATTTTCTAATCTGTGTTTTTGAAATCTTAATATCTACACCAACTCCATTTTTTATCGCTTTTTGGATTTTATTTATTTGTGTTTTTGTTAAATTCAGTCCATCGCTTCCCATCAACTCATTTTTAGCTAATCGAATTGTTATTGGTGAATTTGTTTCAAATGCTTTTGCTAATTTTTGTTTTTGTCCTTGAGATAATTTCACACCATATTCATAATAAGTTGTCATATTTTGTATATAATATATGTTATATAATTTTGATAATTACAAAACATATTTAATTAAAAAACTATAAATATTGTAACAACATTATTAATTTATGCTTTAATAAGTAGTTTACCACTGCTTGTGTATAATTCGATCTCTTTTTCATGAAGAACAAGAGCATTCAAAGTATAGTTAGTTGCATTTGCTCCATTAAGTTCATATCGGAAAGTCAACGATACAATAGAATCTTTTGTGTCTTCCTCTTGATTTCTTAGGTCGAAATAAATCATTCCAAACAAATTTCTGAAATTACTTCTATCAATTAATGCCCCACTAAGAAAGTCATTGTAAGCAAAACTGTAGCTCATAAGTGTTCTGTATAATCTACTCTCTTCATTAGCTGACAATTCAAGTTCAGGATAATATATGCTATTATTCATTTCAAGCTGAGCTTTACTGAAAACTCTGTTATTTGCACCTATACTGAATGTCTTGAATGTAAATATATTAGCTTCTTGATTATTATATGAAGTTGTTGGATTCACCCATAGAAAAACATGTCTTGGTCTTCTTATACCTGTACTAATTCTGAAAAACGAACTCACAGCCGCAGTTTGATTTATTTCATAATGCTCTCTCAAGTATATCCAAGTTTTTGGTTTCAGATAGTTTTCCAGATATTGACGCATACCACTACCATTGAAAATAAGTTTAGGGCACCATAATCTGAATTTAGTAATCAAAACTTTTGAATCAGGAGCAGCATTGCTACGAAATATAATATTGTTATCATTTTCTAATCGGATTAAAATGTTCATTTTTATATTTGGATGAAGATTCTTTTTGAATGCAGCAAAATACGAATATATATTCAATGGGATAGATATTTTGTTCTCACTGCCTGCGTCTGTAAGAATTTTTCGCGTCGCGAATCCTTGGTTGTACAATGCTTGAGCTGTTCTTGGCTCAGCTGTTCCAGTCGAAGTATCTAAATAAAAGAAATTGTCTTTAGCAACTGTATTGGCATATTCTTTAGTGTATTTTAAAAGTGATAGAACATTCGATGATTCATTGGCTTTTGTGTTGTTATATACACTTATACCATTACATTCAACTTGTATTTCTCTGATGAAGGTGTTACCGTTTGTTGTTGTACAAAATAAATTTACATTTCCCACTCCAGCGCCGATACCAGCTCCATCTTGATCTTGATCTGTCTGAAGAAGTTCGAAATTGACTTCAATATATGCATTATACCAGTCTATTGGGTTAGCCTCTGAGCTATTGTCTATTACAAACATGTAATTATCTTTAGTTTGTCGATTATTTGCCCCAATATTAGCATTCAAAGGTGTTTGTAAATCATAATATGCATATTCATATCTTTTAACAAATTCTGGACTTCGAAAATTTCCGTTCATATATATTATTAGTTTAGATAAAAATCATTATAATAGTAAATCATTATAAACATCTTTAATACATTGATATTTGTCAGTATCTTGAGCCTGTTGTTCATTTTCTTTTTTGTAAAAGTTTGATTATTTCATCACCTTTTGTTTCATTCGTTATTTTTGGCTCGTTTGTTTTTCTTTTTGTTTTATCACTAAATTTATTGTAAATTTTGTCACCAATAAGCTGACCTGTTTTTTCACCTATTTTTTCCGACCCCTTTTCTATCAACTTTTTAGCACCCTTTTTAGCAAGTTGTTTAGCTGTTTTGCTTGCAAGTTTTGAAGCTATCTTACTTCCAACATTTTTGAAAACATCAAATATTCCTTCACCTTGAATAATGTAATCTCCAGTATCTGGATCTCTTTCTCTTCGTTCCATCTATATAGTGAGTGTATATAAATTAAGCTTCTTTTATCACAACGGTTAAAGATATATCAATTCCATTTAAGTCAACCTCCCTGTTTTCGTCGTCTGTGATATAAAAAGTAACTTCAGATAGTACTTTTGTATTTATTTTATTCCAAAGATAATTTGTTGGTTGTATTTCAAATGGTAGAGATCTTGTTTTTGTATTCGTTGAGAAGGTAAAAAGCACGTCTGATAACCGCTCTGAAATGATTGAATTACTTAGTAGAGAAGTTCTTATGTATAAGTTATCAATACTGTTGCTGATATTAGGAAATTGGGGTCCATAAGAACTCACTTTTAATATCCCTGTTTTATCGAAACCCAGTAAATCTGCAAAGTTTCCGCTATTCTTGAAATCAATCCAATAGTTTTCATCCAACTTTATGAAAACCTTATATGTTGTAAGGTCTCCTTTTGCATGAGTTTTCCAATTTCATTGTGAATATATTGATTTATATCATCATAGTCATAAATACCTGATGGGAATGTTATTGTTTGCCAAGAATTGCCTTTGTTTTTTGAGATCTTTAATTGGTTGTTATAATATTCTGGTCGTATGTTATGCCAACTTGCAGTCATACTGAGATGATCTAATGCCATATAGTATTGTTTGTTGTCATCTAAAATTAATTCAGGAATGAACTTTGTAGTGAAATTACCTGGTTTATTATTTTGGTTTTGTTTTTTAGCATCTATTGATTTGAAAACTAAAACTCTATTTGCATCCATTATATTATATGCTTATATATTTATTGTATAATTTCTCATGCATTGTTCTGTCAATAGCCCCTATTTTCAATAATTCATCATTGATTTGTGATAAGTCATTTCGCAACACTGGACTATTGTTTCCAGCTACCATTGAACCAATTATTATTTTCATACGATCAGCCAATTGCTTTGGATCTTGATAATACATAAAACTTGATCCAATCATTCTCGACTTACCAGATGATTTGTGTGGCCCAATATTACTGAGCATATTAAGATCGTTAAAAATCTTTACAGCATTCAGACTGTAGTTTGTTTTGGGATTATATCTTTTAGTTAGCATATTTATGAGTGATTTATCAGCATCAGCTTCATAAACCAATTTACCACCATGATATGCATTCAGCTTCATTCCATTCATCAATTTTGAGACATCAATAAGAAGACCGCCATATTGATTGCCATTTATTTTGAAAGCATTTCTTTTTGGCTGTTTATATATTCGAATACCCTCACCTTCTTGTCTATACTCAAACGACTTTAATACGTCTGAGATCGTATCCCTATATTTTCGAAGAACGCCTATTTCATTAGTATATTCCGTCTTAACTTCTTTACTCTTACCCTTTTTATTTCTGCCCAAGTCCATTGCTAATTCGGCAGATTTTTTCTTTTCTTCCAATAATTTTTGGGGAGTCAATGATAATAATTGTGAAGGCATTACCAACTTGTTTTTGTTTAAAATAATTTTATCATCTTTATTAAATCGGTTATCAATCTTCAAATATGTCGGATCTTCTCTTTATGTTTGTTCTGGTTGGTAATCTATTTGGGGCAGCTCATGTTGTAATGTTATTATGTCTTTATTCTATTCAATTATATCCTGAAATCCCTTTGTTAAAGCTAATTGACTTTCCCGTAGTTGTCCAATTAGTTGATCCTGTTTCTCATCTGTTTTTTTTCAGTTTTTCAATCAATGGCTCTCGTAATGTCTTAAAATAATCACTCATTACAATATCACGCCCTCCTTCCTTATTTTTTACTTCATTTTTTGATTCAGTAACTGCTTTGACAATTTTATAGCTATCATATTCTGAATCAGCATATTTTTTAATTCTGTCAATATTCATTATATAAAATATGTTACATAATTTATCTGTCGAAATGACACTTATCTTTAAAAATATGTGTAAAAACAACACTTATATTTATAAATATGTGTGAAAACAACACTTATATTTATTATCTAACATATTTGTATATGAAAATTCCGAATTACGATACAAATAGAAATGGTGAATCAAAAAAAAAGATTAAACAATTTTTTAGACGAAGATTTTAGAATGATTATTACAGGACAAAGTCGATGTGGAAAGACAAATGCTCTTATGCATATGTTAAGAACACCACTGATGTATTATGATAAGATATATTTATACACACCAAATCATCATCAGGAAAAAATACAAGATCTACAAACATTGATGAATAAAATATCTGATAAGGTTGGTTATCCTGTATTAGAAATTGGATCATCTGATGATATTAAAGACACTTCAGAATATCCCAACAACAACCGTAAAATTGTCATTTTTGATTATCTAATTAATGCACCTGATAAAATACAAAATAAAATTGCCAACAACTTCACAGATGGACGCCATCATAAGATAAGCCCAATTTATTTAAGCCATAGTTACTATGATATTCCGCAGAAACTTAGATTAAACTGCAGTCATATGATGTTGTACCCACCTACTACCAAAAACCATTTGAATCTCATTGCCAAAGAAAACTTAATAGACCCTGGTTTGTTCAATAAATTAGGACCCTATGAATTTCTGTTTGTGGACAAAGAAAATAAAAGTGTGAAGAAGAATTTTGATGAAGTAATCTAATGTAATATCATAATATAGATGGGCATATTTAATAACCTTGAGAAATTCACAAATATTGACATTTCTGAATATATTAGAATCAGCCAAAAAATTCAAGCAAGTAGTGGACTCAAGTTGGATCCAAACAATAACTATGATATGCAGAATAAAAAGCTTGTCAATCTAAAGGAAGGGAGTAATGACAGAGATGCAATTACCAAGCATCAATTAGATGTTGGATTACTAACTAAACCAGGTAAATATGAAGTATTATTGTTGAATGGCGAAAATCACATGACTGGCGATCTTGACCTCAGAGGAAATAAATTAATTCTACCTGGAGAAATTGATATGAATCGAAAACTGATTACAAATATGGATACGGATGAAGATAACGATCTTTCTGCGGTGAATATGGTAACTTTGAAAAAATATCACCCTGATGCCCCAGCACATACACATGAAGTGACCAAAGATATTGATTTGAAGGAGATGTATAATGTTATTAACAGCAAACAACAAAATTTTAGTTACTATCAAACTCATTATGATTCGATTCCATGTTATAAAGATATAAGAAGAATGTTTTTATTACGAAAGGAAATTTCTCCAATGGAAAATAGACTTGATATGGCACATCATAGTATATTCAATCTTGCAGAACCAAAATATGGTGCAGAAGCTAGTACAAAGACATATGTTGATAATTCTGTCATTACAAAAGCTGATAAATCATATGTAGATTCTGAAGTTAACAAAAAAGCTGATAAAAGTTACGTTGATTCAGAAATAAATACAAAATCTGATATATCATATGTTATTACAAAACTTTCTGATATAGAAAAAAAGTATAAGGAATACGTTGACCAGTCACATGTTTCAGACTCAAATGCTCAAAAAGACGTTTTTCGTTATATTATGGAAGACGTAGATGAATCAAGTTCTGAAGAAAGGATTATTGTTACTGGCATTACAAATTATAACTCATCTCCTCATAATTTTAACAAAAATGCTTATGATTTAAAACTGATAAAAATGAATGACAATCAATATCAATCTCGGATAGCTTTTAACATGTATCCAATACCGATAAATTATTACACTATATGTATAGAATTCTTCATGCCCGATATAAGCAAATTTCAATCATTAAATTGCGTCTCATCTGTTTTGGGGATAAATAAACAAACATCTAAACAATTCCCAAATTATATCAGATCAATTATCAATTTTAGAAAGGGAGTACAGACGTCTCCAGTATATTTAGACGTCGATATGCATTTATCAGGTGATAATAATTCACCTAGTCAGTTACCTTGCTACATGATTGTATATGGCATATCAGGAAAACATTCAGACGTTTCTCCCGCAGTTTTTGATTCGATATATTTCATCGAAAATAATAAAATGACAATGCAGACTGATTTGGATATGAATAGTCACAGAATAATTGGCTTACCAAGCCATAAAAATAAATTCATATTTTTAGGTAATTATATGAAAAATAATAACAGTCATAATATCATATTCAACGGTTCAACATCGTTTATTGCATTAGGTAATTTAAAATTAGTGAAATTATGGTTGATGATATTGGACGATAAACCGCCTGAAGGATACAAAAAAATGTTTATATTCATCGGTGGCACCACTACATTTGCACCTCAACAATGGAATAAAACATCAAATAAAATTTATTTCACTTTCAATATATTATCATCAGTTATCAATTTCAGGGAAGATACAGTTGTACCAATCAAATTAGTATCCATTGATCGTGATATTATATTTGCACCTTATAATTGCCATATCAGTGCACTTTTTGAAGAGTTTTAATATAATCAATAAATATACATGTCGAATTTGAAGCAAGCAATTAATTTTTGTAATAAATTTTTCACAACCCAAAAAAACCTACATCCTAATACTAAAGATGAAATATTAAACTCGGCTTTAATATATCAATTTTTGTATGTAAACTATTTGAATGAGCCAATATCAATGAACCAAATATTAGAAAAACACCCTGACATTGGATTAATAGGACCAGGTTCTTGTACTATAAACACCAAATACCAATTTTTAATTAAACATGCTATTTTTCATGATGCATTTGGAAGATTTTACAATGACTATGAAAAGGGGCCTGGATACACATATTGCTGCCTTTCATTGCCTAAGAAAATAAAAAGATCTCCAATAATGGGCCAAATAAGTGGTGCATTATATTGTCTTCTTTCAAATCCTAAAATATAATCGAAATATATAATATAAATGACTAAAACAGATAAAACAGAAATATTCGATTTCAACCATATTGATAAAAACATAAGCCCAGAAAAATTATCTGAAATCAAAGCATTGTATAAATTTTATCATAAACGCTTTTGGTGTTATAAGAAGGCTTTCAAATATTTCAAGAGATTGAATTTAATTATTAATGTAACTTCAACAGGCTTAGTAGTTATTGGTACAGTAGCTGGTAGTATCACATTAAATCCTGCTATACTAGCTTCTATTTCTGGAGCTGGTTCTTCATATCATACTCAACCTCGTGCAATAATTGCTGAGTAATTATACAGCGTTGAGTTCAAGGCAGCTCAAGCAAAATCGTTGGATTTCTGGCTTACAAATATATTTATAGTAATTAAAGGTTGATATCAGTAGTATAACATAACAATCTATGATATTTCAATTTAGTGATAGCAACATCACTGAAGATGTGGAAAAAAATGAATAGTTTTATCGTTACAATAGCATTCTCCGTCACTTTAGAGAAATTGAATAGAAATCCACAAGCACACCCACAAAAAAAAATTTCCTTTATGCAGTCTTCTTTAGCCCCCCCCCCCCCCCCCCCCCCCCCCCCCCCCACTCGAAAACTTGCTGCACGGTCCCTGTGTTGTCAGGCAGTAATGTGACAACAATTCAAAACTTCAACTGCCTCTTCCCCTGGCATTTGTCAAAGACACATTTAACTGCTCTACCCTAGTACCGAATGTCCTCCCCCCATGTATCCATTAGCTTTTAGCAATGTTGCTGGGGTTTGGAAAAAATCCCTTGCAAGCTTCTATCCATGATGTGGAAATTAATTTTACTTAATATACTAAACATGTTTAGCAACTCAACTCAGTGCAAAGTAGCATTTTTAGATCACGGTTGTTCAATTTACAGTGTTTTCTCATTAGCTGTTCTTGCTCTGCGGACAGTATGCATTTTATGAAACAGGAGAGATCTGTGACCTTCACTTTCAACACATTGATTGGCAATTCAGTACTTCAATTCCTGTTCACTATTTCAAGCGACAAAATCTACAAACTGTTATTTTATCAATTGTACTTAGTTATCGCATTCTACATGTATACTTTTAAAAAATAATTCTTACCAATGAGCTTTAGAGAGCCCTTTTATGTTACAAAACACTCATCCATCTCATTAAACTACATGTATGGTGACCACATCTATTCTGCTGGAGTCTCGCAAGGGCCTTTGGTGTCAAATTCCCTACTCGCCAGATGCAAACATGCCCAGGGTTTGCCCATGAGGAGAGAGGGAGGGGAAAGGGATGTTGAAGGTTCAAATTGATTGGCACATAAACTGTAAAATTTTACTGTCTTTTATTACACCATTAATTATAGCGTTTAGCATTAATTTGTTGTACATGTATATCAGTAAACTTTCCCATTGCATTGTGTCTCTTTAGAAATTTAATTGTAAAATTCATTAATAATTCATGAGGGTGATGACCAATCCAACAACAGTATTCAAGTCACATGTATACCTTTGTAAATCCCAATACATATATAAACTGTCTGAAAGCACGGGGAGGGTTTGAATAGGTAGCAGGGAAATGTTGGGGTTGATCAATGAATACAGAATATTAATTAGCTTCATTAGTATTCTGTATCTAGATACAGAATACTAATGAAGCTAATTAATATTCTGTAACTGATACAGAATACTAATTATGTATATGTAACTCAGCCACAAGCTTGTTTGGAAAGCAACCAACAAGAGCCCCCTTCCATTTATTTACTTTTCACTAAATAAATAAATAACGATTTATGCCACAGGCCAGTAAATAGAGCGTTTTCGGGGGATATCGACTGCCGCATTGATTCGTTACTTCGCCAATAAATTTACTAAGCCAGAAGTTTACTGTTTCCGCCGTCATAACCTCCAGCTTGCAGCTTAATTCTTGAACGTTTTCCACCCTCTAGTTTCTCGCCTCCAAGGCTACAGTTTCATTTTCGTTTTTTTTGTTAGCCCTTGCCTGCTGCCACTGTTCAAATATTTTAACGACCCACTTCGTGCTGTTTTTAGTGTTTTGCGGAGTCACATCCTTGAGCAGAGAACTTTCTTCCGATAAACTTTTCGGAGGACGAAAGCGCGTGGACGCCATTTCGCTCTTCTAAAATGAAATAAATGTTATGCTAATCCCTTTGCGTTTCATCGGATTAACTTCATTCATATAACAGCCAATCAAATTGAATGTAAACAACATTCTTCACACTTTCTATGACATTTATTTCACAAGTCAAATACAATATTCGCGTCCGATCTGTATGGGATTTACAATGGCTCGCCTTCGGCTCGCCATTGTAAATACCCATACAGATCTCCCGCTCATATTGTATCTATCACTTGTAAAATTCATTAATAATTCATGAGGGTGATGACCAATCCAACAACAGTATTCAAGTCACATGTATACCTTTGTAAATCCCAATACATATATAAACTGTCTGAAAGCACGGGGAGGGTTTGAATAGGTAGCAGGGAAATGTTGGGGTTGATCAATGAATACAGAATAATAATTAGCTTCATTAGTATTCTGTATCTAGATACAGAATACTAATGAAGCTAATTAATATTCTGTAACTGATACAGAATACTAATTATGTATATGTAACTCAGCCACAAGCTTGTTTGGAAAGCAACCAACAAGAGCCCCCTTCCATTTATTTACTTTTCACTAAATAAATAAATAACGATTTATGCCACAGGCCAGTAAATAGAGCGTTTTCGGGGGATATCGACTGCCGCATTGATTCGTTACTTCGCCAATAAATTTACTAAGCCAGAAGTTTACTGTTTCCGCCGTCATAACCTCCAGCTTGCAGCTTAATTCTTGAACGTTTTCCACCCTCTAGTTTCTCGCCTCCAAGGCTACAGTTTCATTTTCGTTTTTTTTTGTTAGCCCTTGCCTGCTGCCACTGTTCAAATATTTTAACGACCCACTTCGTGCTGTTTTTAGTGTTTTGCGGAGTCACATCCTTGAGCAGAGAACTTTCTTCCGATAAACTTTTCGGAGGACGAAAGCGCGTGGACGCCATTTCGCTCTTCTAAAATGAAATAAATGTTATGCTAATCCCTTTGCGTTTCATCGGATTAACTTCATTCATATAACAGCCAATCAAATTGAATGTAAACAACATTCTTCACACTTTCTATGACATTTATTTCACAAGTCAAATACAATATTCGCGTCCGATCTGTATGGGATTTACAATGGCTCGCCTTCGGCTCGCCATTGTAAATACCCATACAGATCTCCCGCTCATATTGTATCTATCACTTGTAAAATTCATTAATAATTCATGAGGGTGATGACCAATCCAACAACAGTATTCAAGTCACATGTATACCTTTGTAAATCCCAATACATATATAAACTGTCTGAAAGCACGGGGAGGGTTTGAATAGGTAGCAGGGAAATGTTGGGGTTGATCAATGAATACAGAATATTAATTAGCTTCATTAGTATTCTGTATCTAGATACAGAATACTAATGAAGCTAATTAATATTCTGTAACTGATACAGAATACTAATTATGTATATGTAACTCAGCCACAAGCTTGTTTGGAAAGCAACCAACAAGAGCCCCCTTCCATTTATTTACTTTTCACTAAATAAATAAATAACGATTTATGCCACAGGCCAGTAAATAGAGCGTTTTCGGGGGATATCGACTGCCGCATTGATTCGTTACTTCGCCAATAAATTTACTAAGCCAGAAGTTTACTGTTTCCGCCGTCATAACCTCCAGCTTGCAGCTTAATTCTTGAACGTTTTCCACCCTCTAGTTTCTCGCCTCCAAGGCTACAGTTTCATTTTCGTTTTTTTTGTTAGCCCTTGCCTGCTGCCACTGTTCAAATATTTTAACGACCCACTTCGTGCTGTTTTTAGTGTTTTGCGGAGTCACATCCTTGAGCAGAGAACTTTCTTCCGATAAACTTTTCGGAGGACGAAAGCGCGTGGACGCCATTTCGCTCTTCTAAAATGAAATAAATGTTATGCTAATCCCTTTGCGTTTCATCGGATTAACTTCATTCATATAACAGCCAATCAAATTGAATGTAAACAACATTCTTCACACTTTCTATGACATTTATTTCACAAGTCAAATACAATATTCGCGTCCGATCTGTATGGGATTTACAATGGCTCGCCTTCGGCTCGCCATTGTAAATACCCATACAGATCTCCCGCTCATATTGTATCTATCACTTATTTCTACCAGCTGCTTGTAGAAAGAACACATGCTGCAAGATTGGGCATTACTAAAATTATAAATTCAGAACTCAAGACTAACGGTAGCCAACTAGCCAACTACATGTAGTAAAAATTCAGTTTTGGCTAGTGGATTTTTGCTTTCACTAGCCATTTGGGCTAGTAAGAATCGTAACTGAAGCACCAAACAGAACCAATCTTAAAATTATTTCCGATGAATGGCAAAAGCAAATTGAGAACAAAAACTGAAATGTAGGCCGTAAACAGATATCTCAACGTTGAAATCGCAAGTATGATTTAGCCTCAAATTGCAACTCCTTCAGTTTGCTGCATAACTGTGATTTTGGGGTTCAATGTTAGGAGAACGCATCCTAATCTTGGGTGTCCTGTGATACCAAGTGGAGATCTTTTTGTTATTCATTGTTTTTCATCGTTCGTGTACCATTTTGGCGTCATCTTGAATTATATCATGCGCATTAACGTGCACCTTTATCGCACACTTCAGTTAAAGACTGGTACCTGCTTGTGGCTGCAATGTCACAAAAGGTTCGCTTTTTGTAGGTCTATGTAGCGCATATCAAAGCAACTTTAACCTTTTCAACGGCTGGAAAATTAGTTGAGAATTGACTGCTTTTTATCATATGGTAAGTGAAATGAAGTCTGGCAGAAGTTTGACAACAAAATTGATAACGAACATTTCAGGGAGACGAAATTGTTTTTAAATATGAACGCCGTCGATCTATAAATAGCATCGACGGTCCTTGTTTGCTTTATCACTGCTAGGATCTCACGACTATGTAAGTTTATGTGTTATTTCACTAAATAAAATTTGATTTGTTTAATATGAATTTGTTCAGATTTATCGAAGATCGAGCGAGTAAGCTTATGTTTGAATCACATCATCTGTGCTGCTGCTTGCATGTCCTGTATGTCAAATATTCAATGTTATTCGCTTATGACTTTAGTCGAATTTTCCAATCGGCATATATATTTGCATATAGCTGAGTTAATGCGAACTGGAATAGGTCTCTATAAAAAAAGTAACAAAGCTGTCACGCTGTTTCTTCTGAATCACAACAATAACACTAAAGCAAAATGTTTGTGAGTTGATTGCACTCTCAAGTGGCGGCTAAATGTAAACAAAAACATTTAGCAGGGCAAAAATCGACATCAATACTACTTCTTTCATCTGTTAACAAACGAACGCACTCTTTTAATCCATGATTACTACCACTTTTATTTTATTTTTTTACTTTTGTCACACAAGTAATAACAAAGGTGATGATCACATTCTCTCAGATGATATTAATTCATTCATTGTACACATTATCATAAGAGTGAAAATGTTTGGCACAAACTTCCTATCACATATGCTTACATCTGGCTGTAAACTGTACAGAAAACTAGTGAGCATAATGCTCAATTTGTCGACACTACTGGTGCTTGTAGCATTATATTACCATTAGGAAAAGTACCATTAGAAAAATATAAGATGGAGCGAAACGACTGCATGAAACATTGTGAAATATGGCATGCAGTGAATTATTATCGACGCTACTGGTGCTATCATTATATTACCATTAGGAAAAGTAACAGCACAACACAAGATGTAGCGAAACGACTGCATGAAATATGGCATGCAGTGAATTAACGTGCAGCGAAACCACTTTGTAACACCGGTAAACGAATAAACATTTCAGACTGGGGGGGGGGGGGTTCGAACCCCCCCCCTCCAGTAAAATTGTGATAACTCTTACACCGAAATAGCTATGAAGCTGAAATTTTCTGACTTTTCCTAAAATTTATCTAGGGACATTTTGGTATCCATAACATGTCAGTGTGAATAACCATGTTGCCATGGCAACCGGTTTTTGACACATAGGTTTTCAAAATATTAAAATATGGTGAATTTTTTATTTTAAGATCTTGTTCTTTGACTTATAGTGCATTTTCTTGTTAGAATAGTTTTTTCTTGGGACTAGTTCTTGAAAGACATCAAAAATTTTTAACATCAAATATTTGGGGGGGAGGGGTAGGCAAATTTTTGCTCACTTTTACTGATAGAGAAAAATTTTGTACTATTTATTAAATAACGCTTCTAAGTTCATTGTTTGGATAATAGACATTAGTTCGATACGTGTTTTATACATTCTGACCCTTTTCTCTCTTAGATATTTTTTAAATTTTAATTTAAACGAAAAAATAGGAAATCCAAGATGGCGGATCCAAGATGGCGGATCCAAGATGGCGGACAATAATTTCAAAATTATAGTTTTATCGCCTTTTTTTGCCTTTTCTCGCTTTACAAGGTGTCCTTGTTTGTATTTATTATGTTTTAATATTAAAAGATAATTTTACAGTTATATTTGATATTTTAAGTATCTGGATGGAAAAATATCAAAGAAACGTCGGAAAAACAAAAATGACGTCATTGTAACGTCATAATTGGGTGTGGCAGGCCACAACTGGGTGTGATGTTTCCTTGTATGGAGATGAACATCGTGTGAAAATTTCGTGGTCCTAGCCTTACTGGTTCCAGAGATATGAAGGGGGGGTCCGAGGAGCCCCCCCCCCCCCCCCCCCCCCAGTCACAGATTGCCTAAAAAAGCCCAGTCTGAATAGGGTTAACTTCGGAAATTGCCACTAAATTATAAACCGCTCGTTAATCTTAAATATTAACCGTTTTAAATTCTTTAATTAACATAAGCTCAAGCTTAAAGACGTCCTTAAACTTACCGAGCTGATAATTAGTCCACCGCTCTACGTCCGCTTGAGTCTTTGATGGTCCTCACCGCTTGCTCGCTCTGTTTGTAAACAAATATAAGCTCAGCTAATTACGTCTAAAATTACGCTTAATTGTAAATCAGTTCAAATTGTAAATCAGTTCTGCACACGTACTACACAGTTTTAAATACAAAATGTTAATCAATCGCTAGAAGGCAAAAGGCACTCTTGGACTTAACGTTAAAGTACAAATCACTTAGCTTTTGTTGTTGCATGGCTTTCTCCGGAACAGGATTTGCGGACTACGGAGTTTCGAGGCCACAAATGTGACCTAATCTTCTTTCCGCTATTCCATATGTTGACAACGAAAAGAGCAGTTTTGAAGACAATTTCGCAAACCACGTACGTTTCGCTAAACACGATTGTGTCGACGAAAAAAATGAAAAATTTTCTTAGCTGACGCCGGCTGACGTGACTGACGTGACCACGTTTACAAACTCGAACCAGTCTTCCCGCTGACCATGTCCTGCAAACCCGAGCGGGGGTTCTGGGGAGGGTGGGGAACAAAAAATCTAACCCCTGATCGGTATGAAAGAAAAATGCTACAGAAAAACTGCCAACGCCATTGGTAAGAAGTAAGATAAAAACCACTTATGCAGATTTGTTTATAGTTTAAAACTGAAAAGTCGCTGAACAGGATCAGGAAAGGATGGATTTCCAAGGTCTTCCAACGTGTAAAACTTTTTTTCGTCACCTTCATTTTTACTAGAGGAGTAATAATCGCCTTTTTTATACACAAAAATAACATAATTTTAACCTGGGCGGAAAAACGGGGATTTATTTAAGTTAATAAAAATGTTTGATGGTTCCAAAAAGTCACAAAAATCAGTCAATTTCCGTGCGTTCTGGTCACGTGATTCATGACGTCATACTAATGACGTTGATAAAGAACTTATTTTTATACTTATATCTACCAACCTACAAAATTTGTTAACTTTGCATTTCACCCTTACAAAGATACATGTATACAAAGATACTTGTCCCCAGACCCCTATTTGCTCATGTGTATAGCCCCCTTAATTTTGAAAATCAAGAACCATACCGGGCATGACGAAATGATGCAAGTGAATGCCTTCCTTGCCACGTTGATTGTATTTGCATTTATCATAGCATGTTCCTAAAAAATGTTAAAAGGCACTTGGGGGCATAGTCACGTGACTGATGACGTCACCGCACTTAGTAAAAAAAAATAGGTATTTTATGGTAGGTGCAAATAGCACGTGGTGTAGTATCCCCATTCACCATTTTTTCTGATGCAAAGGGTGCTGGGAAGGTTTTTATTATAATTATAATATATTATTTAATTATTATTAGTTTTATTATTACCTTCGGTGTGTTCTGTTGAACACAGAAGATTGTGAATCAAAATAATTAAGGGTTTTCCCTGAACACCCTCATTTCCCTATCTATCTTATCTATAGGTTTTGTTCAAGTTGCAACTCGATGGTGTGTGTGAAGTAATCGAGTTAAGAAAGGCCTTGCAACATTTGTCAATGACACAGGAAGATTTCCTGGACATGTGCATAGTTGCAGGTTGTGACTACTTAGAAAATGTACATGGTATTGGTGTCCACACAGCCCACAAGCTTGTGAATAAAGAAAAAGATTTCTTAGCTGTTTTACAGGGAAATCGATATGCACCATCGGACTACATTGGTGGATTTCAAAGGGCCAAGGCAACATTTCTTCACCAGACAGTGATCAATCCTGTAAATGCAGCAACCATGCCATTTACCCCTTGGGGAGAAACTCCAGATAAGGAAGCTTTTCTGACCCCTTGCGGAATGTATCCAATTTAAGTAATTATAATAACTTACTATAAACAGGGTTCAAAATAAAATCACAGCTTAAGCTTGAATTTGTAGGCTTTTTTTGTCTTGGCTCATTTTTTCCCAGCTGTCAATAATGAATGAGCACATACCCTCAGCAGTCAACAACATGATTTTTTTTTTCACTTTTTGCGATTTGTGTGCAGGCCACTTCTTATCATCTGTTCAAAGCTTTTTTTAGTAGCGCCACCCCGGGTGCTATGAGAACCCTGAATTATCATTATCCGCCTCAGCCGATAACACAAACTTTGGCCTTGATAATTATGGCTATCATGCAAAAACCGAATCCAATAATTGTTAAATAACTGCAAAGCCAAAGTTGGAGAACATAGTTGTTTCCCACTCCACAAAATGGGGGTCTGATGAAATGTTGTTCACAGTGTCCATAGCAAAATACCGAATGTTGTAGCTTAATAATCCAAATGGCATCTTGTCAACAGGGAGCTGTGGACCCGAGCCATCTTTCCATGGGATACCAAGTCACCTGTCCAAGTAATAAAGAACATTTTCTTTGCCATTACTATGAAGTGCATCAATGCCCTTGCAGCATAGTTTAATAAAGTCAGAAGGAATAAATGCTCGAAAATCATGATCAAGTTCTAAAAACATGTACTGCCAAAATAGGTTCTGGATCAAGTCCCCTCTCATACGTGAAGTCATCGATGTCAACAGTTTAACAACCTTTCTTAGCAATGGTATCTTCATGATTGTATGTCTCATGGTTTGTTGAATTGGCATGTGGAGAATGGACCAATATTGGAGATAACGGGGTTTTCTCCTCAAGTCTTGCCTGTGGAGTCGAATTTACATTTCTAGGAGATGTTAGGTCATCTTCCACTTCCTCTAGTGTTGCATACCTTTTACGCAGGAAGGAATTGACCTGATAACGACATGGACTCCCTGAAAATAAAAAGAAAATATAAATTGGTTTGTTTCACATCACTTACTGAAAGCCACTGTAAGTTTCCTTTGAACCAAAACCTTCAGCAACTGCTACCCTCCCTCCACCCTATTTTAAGACAAACACCCTCTACTACAGTATGTTATAATCTCTTAACTACTGAGTTATTACATTGTAGAAATCAATAATTGAGTTGTGTAAGGAAATCACAAACCATAAATGTATTCAAAAGCTGACGTTTTGAATGACTATTAGAGCAAACAACCCAGACATCATCATCATCATCATCATCGTCGTCACTACTAGGGGACAAACCTCTTGCATATAATTATTATTGTGGCCACCAAAAATAATGCCCCACTATGGTCTAGAGTGAAATCTGTTTACCTGATCGTCGTGGCATTCCAGTTGTACAGGTCAGAGCATCTGCACATTTGTCCCAGAAATTGGGGTCTTTGATAGAAGGCCATTTAAATGATTTATCTTCTTCCACTGGAGTAAAGAGAGCAATATATTCTACCAATGCTCGCCTTTCCTCTGTAGACCAAACTGGGGATTGAGTTGGATTAGAGACCTTGAAGATATTAAAAATAATAACATAAATAAGCTTACATATAAACACAAAAAAAAAACATCCGTGATATAACCCTGTGGTGGAGGTAGGTGGTGTAACATCTCTAAAACCACACTTTATTTTGTTATATTTTTATTACATATAAGCTTACATATGGTTAAATTTTGTCAAATGTTTCATTTCATCATAGTGCGAGTGTGAAATCATAAAAATTCTGTTACAAGTTATCCGAGTAAAACTACAAGTAATAACTGGATTCTAGTCCACAATCTGTGGATACTTGCCAATCTCTTGTTGGAGGCTAAATTCAAACAAGAAAAAACATTCTTCAATGACAAAAATAAAAGACCATTTTAACTTACATATATACAAAATACCAGAAGAAATCATATAATTCGACGTTCTTTACCTTTTCTGGCTTGAAATTGAACAAATTCTTTCTCGATTTGATGTTGTTCTCTTTATGTTGACCTCCAGTTCTGTTAACTTTCCCAGCCGGTTTCCCGGGAGTGGAGCCACTTGGTTTTGCCTATCTCTTCATAGCGGAGCACTGGCCAGGCCGAAGGCCTGGCTGCGCAGCTCCATACTCATAGAACCCATGTCCGTCATTTTTCATGGTCATGGCTAGCGGAATGTTTCGCGGGCGCGTTGTGTGCCCGCCGCCGCACGCCGAACGCCCGCCGTACGCTTTGGGCTAGCGATGACGTCATCAACATCCGGGATCTTTGTGGCTTTGTTTTTCGCGCGGCTACACAGCCGTCAGCTCGATGAACATGTTTTAAAAAGTTTGGATCTTTCGCTGGTCAGTGTTTAGCGGTGAAGTAAAGTCGTTATTTTCCTGCATTTTTTCGCGGTTTGCTACTCAAGACAGGGATACTAATTAAGGGATACTCAGAAGCCGCTTTAGTGGAAAAAGAAGAGCTTTCTTGGATAAAATATTGCTTCGGGGAACTTCATACATTTTTCAATGCGGGGAGATGTTTGATTTTATTACGGATTCCAGTACCAAAGGATCGGAGAAAACGGACACTAAAACTCTGGAACGTTCTGAATATGACGGCGAACAACCTTTGCCGAAGAGGAGAAACACTGGACATCGGACAAACAAACATAAACAGAAAAGCAAGTAACTGTCTAAATGTGATTTGCAAAAATTGTTTAGTTAAGACTTACATGTAAGCTTAA
This sequence comes from Cladopsammia gracilis, assembly GCA_022457155.1. Classification (NCBI taxonomy): domain Eukaryota; kingdom Metazoa; phylum Cnidaria; class Anthozoa; order Scleractinia; family Dendrophylliidae; genus Cladopsammia; species Cladopsammia gracilis. The sequence goes on along the minus strand of JAJGOT010000094.1, from coordinate 1,827,829 downwards.
GTTAAGCTTATGTAAGCTTAAGTCTTAATTTTACCAGAAGAACTTTCTCCAAGTTTTTGCATTCAGAGCTAAATTTACAACTTTGAATATCCGTGGTTTTGGCAATGAAGCCAAACAACGCTGTGTTTTTGATTTTGTTAAAAATTCCTGTTCTGATTTTATTTGTTTACAAGAAACTTTAGCGACAGGACAAAATGCGATAAATTCTCTGACAGCTAAATGGCGCGGTGAAAGTTTCTGGTTGCTCGCTCTTGGTAAACAAGGCGGCGTTGCCATTCTTGTCGCTGAAAATACTGATTTCAAATGTTTACAATGGAAAAAAGATTCTTCTGGTAGAATTGTTAGTGTTTTAACTGAACTCGACGACACGAAAATTAATTTGGTTTTATACTTATGCACCCACGAATCCAAGTGAACGTACTTTTATGACACAATTCATGAATATTTTTTCCGAACTCTTTTAAAATTATTGCTGGCGATTTTAACTGCATTGAAAACGTTTCTGATAAGTTTGGAGGAAATCCTACAATTTCCATGCCTTTGAAAGATCTGCACAGTGTTCGTCATTTTATATTGATATATATCTGGCGCAAAAAAAACACGGCCGACTGAAAAATACAATGCACATGGTTTAATGCGGATAAAACTATCGGTACACGTTTGGATAATTTTTTTATTGCTCAGGACTTGTATGATTCTTTTTTAAAATGTGAAATTTTACCTTGTGTTTTTCCGATCATGATTCTGTTGATTTAAGCCCCATTTTCCCGTGGACCAGGACTTTGGAGGCTAAATTTAGAATTTAATATCTCAGAAATTATTAAGAAACATGTATTGCACCGGAAAACATTTACTTCCATTCAAGCTTGGTGGGATTTTCTTAAAGAATCTATAAAATTAGTTGCTATAGATTTTGGTCGAAGTAAACAAGGCACATTAACTTAAATCGCGATATTAAAAGGCCACGCAACTATAAATCCTTTGATCGAAGCTAAACGGGCTCTCATTGAAGGAGATAACTCAGTGAAAACCACCATAGAAATGCTTGAAAGAGAAATTCGGGCCATTAATTTATCCCAAATGAGAGGAAGCCAAATTCGTAGCAGAGTCAAATGGCTTGAAGAAAGTGAAAAACCTACCAAATTCTTTTTTACGTGCTCAGAAAAAATACTGTTCAATCTATTTATAACTCCGCCGGTGTTGAAGTTTTTTCACAAGACTCCGGCTCATTTCGATTTTTACCGTAATTTGTACTTGCAAGAACCTGTTAATTTAACAGTCCAAACCGAATTTTTTACAAACTTGAAAACAGATTAAGTGAGAGCGAAATTTTATCCTGCGAAGGATTTTTATCTTTGGCTGAAATTACCCACGCAATGCGTGGACTTTCTTCAGGGAAAACCCCCGGTTCAGACGGATTACCTCAAGAATTTTACGCTAAATTCTGGGATATTTTAGGCCCTATTCTGTTCGAAATTATAAATTTAGTTTGGAAAATAATTCTCTCAGTGATTCAATGCAAGGAAGCGTGACTAGATTACTTTTTATACAAGAAAGATGATCAGAAAAACCTCAAAAATTGGTGGCCCGGCCATTTCGCTACCCAATGTTGATTACAAAATTTGTTCAAAAGCTCTTACAAACAGACTTTCAAAAGTGTTACCCTCGATTATTTCAAGAAGATCAAACTTGTTCTGTCCCAGGTAGGACGATTTTTGAGAATTTATTTCTCTTGCGTGACACTCTAGATTATATAAATATTACCAATGAAACTGGTATCTTGCTGTCAATATTGATCAAGAGAAAGCCTTTGACAGGGTAGAAAAACATTGGTAAACTTTTTACCATTGTTTTAAGTCGTTTTGGATTTTGCCCTAATTTCTAGCGGTGGATTTCTACATTATACTGTCAAGCAAATATGAAAATTATAGTTAATGGTTTTTTGACTAAAGAAATTCCACTCGAGTGTGGGGTGAAGCAGGGAGATCCCTGGTCTCCACTTTTGTACATTTTATGTGCAGAAGTTTTGGCTACCAGTATAAGAAAGGATGATACTATTGAAGGTTTTCTCCTTCCAGAAGCCTGAGAAAAGCGTTCTAAAATTCACCAATATGCGGATGACTCCACATGTTTTGTAAACAACATTGTTTCTTTAGACAAATTCTTTACCTTACTTCACAATTACAAAACAGGTACAGGGACTAAATTAAATGTGGCAAAGAGTACAGAAGCCATGAAGTTAGGAGCTTGGTGCTCACGTCCGGACACTCCTTATGGCCTGACGTGGGTGTCAAGAATGCGAATCTTGGGCGTCTGGTTTAGCAATGGTACTGCAAATGTGGAACCGGATAACTGGTTACCACGCCTTTCCAAGCTACATTAAAATTTGAACCTGTGGAAGGGTGTGGGGTGTTTTCACTCCCACCCTATCAGCAATACTCAATACTTGGTTTTTAGTTAATGTTAAAACTAGTTTCTTTTACCTAATGGACTTCTGCTGACGATGAGAATGACATGCGAGCACGCTTTTTCATTAAGACCATACTTATGGTACATGGGTTTTTCGAAATAAAGCAACTTTTCACAATGGCACCGAGAACTCTCGGGCCACTGTAAGGGACATAAGGAATGACATCACAACACAGTTGCAAAATGACCGGGGGGACGGGGGTACTTTGCAAATTTTTGGGCAGGGGTGTGCCGCTGGGACTCTGAGACCCTTAACCTATACTAGACCATTTTAGCTGCATTTTGCAACCCTATTCTAGACTAAACACCAAAAATCCTACCCTATCCTAGACCTTTTCTAGACTCACTATTTTGCAGAAACTCATTCACTATCACAGTCTAAGATACCAGGGGTCAGTAAAAATGTCGTACAGAACGCCTTACCGATTATTAAATGCCATTTGTCAGTAAACCTCGTCTAGACTAAATTCTTCATCCAACTGATCAGTTTCGCGGAAAATGATACCCTATTCTAGACCAAAAATCTCTGATTACTATACCCTATCCCAGACTAAACTGCCTGAAAACCATACCCTTCACAGCGGCACATACCTATATAGCTCATATATGGGAGTACCCCCCCCCCCCCCCCCCCGAACAGAAATTTTCTACTTTGTGGTGTCATCCGAATATTTGTGAAATACAACAGTCAAAGCTTGTGACTCTAATAATTTAGCTACTGGGAACTCATCATTCATTACCAAAAATGACTAAAGTAATCATGTGCAAACCAGAAAGGACTTTCAAGTGGACCAAACGACCGGAAATAAACTTTATAAATAATCCCGTATGGACTGGACTTTGAAGTGACTGTAAACCGGAACTGACCTTCTATTATTGTAACCGGAAATGACTAGCCTTAACTCAGGATGCCTTGTAACCGGAAATGACTAGCCTCTCAGGATAATATTGTAAACTTTAGGGATTTGTTATTGATAAATAAAATATTTTAAAAGAAAAAAAAAACACTTTTGTTGTGTTTAGCGGTGAAAATGGTTTGCAAAATCGTTTTTCCCTGCTTTATTTCGCGGTTTGCTACTCGAGAGGTTTCACATTTCTCAAACAGTGAGCTTTTGTGGAATTTGTGCAGTCTACTAAATGTACTGTGCAGACGGTCGCGTAATAAGCTTACTGTTTTTGAGAATTGCTAAAATTGAAAAGTAGCCTGGTCGTCAATCTTAATTCTAATTTTTCTTGTGCTTCCGACCTTTCACCTAAGTTAAGCTTATCATCATCGTTTCTGTTCAGAGAGCTCCGCTGTTAGGCTAAGCCTATCTATATATATTACCACTATGTCCTCCACGGCCTCTAGCGTGAAAACCCGACGGGGTAGACCCGGGTAGACCCCAAAATTTCCAAAGAAGGCAAGTTAAACTAACTAAAGGACCGAAAATATTGGCAAAAATCGATAACTGTAAGGAGCTCCAAGTCCAAGAAAAGCAGTGACATTTAGAACCAAAACAACATGGCGGCTCTTACGAGACCATCACCTTTGAAATTGTCACAAAGCCGAATAAACGTTTCGTCTTAAAAAACAACCGAACCAGCACTAAGATAAATTAATTCGCTAACTTTATAGCGAATTTTGATTGAGAAAAAATTATTACAATCTTCAAAAACGACGAAAATCTTAACTCGTATACCTCTCAAAACTGCTTTTCTCGAGCACGAAATCTACACCTAAAATAACGCATTCTGATTGGTTAAATCTCGTGACGCACACCGCCTGGCCGAAAACATTCACGCTACTTGATCGAAATTGGAGAATGTTGACCATCAACAACAGTCGTATCGCCCGCCGATAAAATTGAATTGCCCTAGTGTTTTTGTATATTTTCTTCAAGGAGACCTTTCTGGTACCACTTTATGGCCATACTTAGGTTTTCCTGGTAAAATGCATCCTCTGTGGCTTCGAAAAAGTCCTATTCCTTTAGTCGTTTCTCATGCAAATTAAGACAAGTCGCTCTACTTTGTTTACAACCAAGAATTATCGCCGATAAACCCTTGTGAATCTCTTCATCTTCACTACTTTCTTAGGGCATCTTCTTATATGATAACATAAGACATAAAAATAAAACAAAACGAAAGTAAAGCGGGACTCACCTTTGATTTCTTTGGGTCGAGAACGATACAAGAACGTCGAGAAAACAAAATCCGTTCATCGCCGTGCCGAGCGTGACAGGCACCGTGACAAGTTTTACTTTGTCCCAGGTCACCAGCTCTGTCACGCTCGGCACGGCGATGAACGGACTTTGTTTTCTCGATAAATAAATAAAATATATTTATCTATTTTTCTATACTATTTTTACCGGGGCCAGCCAAAGGCTGGAACCGGTTATAAAATGCAGTCTGTTCCTTTCTCTTTTTTCAACGTCTCGTTTCCAGTGCCCCGCTTTCCGCTGTGACGAAATCGTTGTCATAGTAACTTTACTTGCTCAGATGTATCGCTGGGTCAGTTCAATTCTTATTCGCCATTTTGAGAAAAGCACGAGGTAATGGAGGGCATTCAAGACAAAGATTATAACTTTTTGGGGAACGACAAGTTCGCCAATCTTTACGAGAGACGACTACTTCATGAGCGAAAACTTAAGAGTGGATATTTAGAGAGACGTATTTACGAGAGACCACTTAAGAGTGAACCTTTTATCGAGAATCAAAGCGAACATATATCAAAACTATCTGGGACTTTCTGCATGTACCGGTATCCATAGTCTTCTATTGTTTGTGAGGTATTGTATTTTTGGCCTTGTTTTGCATTTGTATTGTTGTCGTTCTTTGTTCCTTTTGTTTTTATACGTAATGTGTGCTCCGGTACATGCAGAATCTACCTACAATCTTTACATCAGTCTCTTGTTACAAACAAAGTGCTATAGACGTGCCCGTGAACCAAGCAGAATTTCATTGCGATTTCTAAGACATCTCAAGAACAAGAGTAGCGTGTTAAAAACGTTTCTCTTCAAAAGGATTTCGTCGATTCTTATACCGAAGTCCTCAAAGCTGCATCGCTATGTTAAAAAGGTTAGAAAGCTTTATAATACACGTTATAAATGTTATCATAAACACGATCCAAAGATATTTTATTTAATTAAAGTGACTGTACCCAAGATGACTTATTTGTTGTCTTTCAATAGTCGGCTTTGTCGCATACAAATTCGCTTTGTCGGTTTGTCGCATAAAAATTGGCATAAAATCTAAATTAAATCAAAAGGCTGATTCTTAACGATATCCAAAAGAAGTCTTTTGTCATAGTTTACAATTTTTAATCAAAGGCTTCTTCGAGCCAACCCGTATTTAAATACGAAATGCTAACGGTAAGGCAATATTGCGGGGTTTTTTTAGGAGATTAAATGTAATGACTTTTGACGAATGCAAACAAACAAACAAAAAAAGAAAAGAAACTTTCAGCTGAAAGAAAAAAAAAGAGAAAAAAGAAAAAAATGCGTCCCCGGCGGGATTCGAACCCACGTCCTTCGGTGACCTCCTTTTCAAGACTCATTTTACTTATCCACTGCGCTTCCAAGGATTTGAATGATGGGGAGATCAAATTTTGTTATTTCAACGTAGATATGAGGAGCGAGCGAGCGAGCAAGCGAGTGAGTGAGCGAGTGAGTGAGTGAATTGGCTTACCGATAACCTGTTCATTACGCATGCGCGTATTCACGGGTTAAAAACGCGGGCATCCTGTGCTATTGAAATTAGTCTTTGTAGGAATCAATGCAATTTATACATCTTAAAATCCCTTCCTGTTCTATAACACAAATCTTCTAAATTGATTAACTACAGTTTTTTAAAAAAAGTGGCCCCGGTAAAATTCACGAAGTGATTCTCGTTCTATTTACAAGATCTAGATAGCCTCCCGTTTTCAATTTACAAGTTATTTACAGGATCTAGACAGCCCCCTTTTTCAATTTACATGTTATTTACAGGGTTCCTTACAGACTCCCATTTTCAATTTACATGTTATTTACAGGGTTCCTTACAGGCTCCCTTTTTCGATTTACATGTTATTTACAGAATAGCCCCCCTTTTTCGATTTACATGTTATTTACATTATAGCACCCTTTTTCGATTTACATGATAGCCCCCTTTTTTTGATTTACATGTTATTTACATGATAGCCCTCCTTTTTCGATTCACATGTTATTTACAGGATAGCCCCCCTTTTTCGATTTACATGTTATTTACATGATAGCCCCCTTTTCGATTTACATGTTATTTACAGGGTTCCTTACAGGCTCTCTTTCTCGATTTACATGTTATTTACAGGATCTTCTCTTGTATTTACATGTTTCACTCAAAATATTTACATTTTATTTACAGGTTCGACAATAACATGTAAAAGGGAAATTAGCATGTAAATTATCATTTACAGTATCTTTACATGTTATTTACATGTTATTTACATACAATGTAAATTTTCAACTTTTCCAGTGTAGATTGAGTCAGTGAAAAAGGCGCCGAGCTTTCGAGGTAAACATCAATCGCATCATAATCATACCACCTTTTGTCACGATCTGATCACGTGCGCTAGCGGGCAACATTGCACTGTTACCCTCTGACGCCAAAATTGTTGCCTGCTTTCGCAAATGTTGCGCCCTCATGGACGTTTGGCGGGAAACAGTTTGTTTGTTAAATGTCTTGTGACTGTGAATCAACCAGTGAACGCGCGTTGTATTGAGAAAAACTCCAGCTATATAACAATGCATCATATTGAAGTTTTTTTATTGGACTTGTACTGTAACACAACAACAACAACAACAATTTATTGACATTAATTAAAATAGTAACAATATTAAATGTCCCGCAAATAGCTACGAAGCTAATCTACGCTGGGCAAGCAAAGAAATAGCACATTTTACAAAAAGAAAACTAAGAAAATTACAAGCAGAAAAAAGGCAGACTATTTTATTATTATAATTTATTATAATTTATTATATTTAAACTGCGTCTGTAGTGACATCGAAATGTGGGTGAGTGGTCTTTTACCAGAGGTTATAAACAATTGAAATATTGAAATCACCAGCGTTGAAAGTGGTCGCGATAGCTTATGAGAGGTGGTCACTTATGAGAGTTTTGGACTATAATATTTTGACTGGAAGAAATTTGGTACTTAAGAAAAGTGGTCGCTTACGAAAGGTGATTGCACATATATAATTATATGTGGCGAAATTAAAAAAAATGTCAACGATTTTATGTTGTTTTGGTTTCTTTGTTTGTTTGCCTAATAAACATCGGCATCATATCGTGAGTGACTTCATCTGAACTGTTAAGCATGCTCTATCTGGAATCGAAATAGAGTTTACTCAGGTGGGGTGGGAGAGGTACGAGAGGTTTCTTAATCTCAGTCATACGCAGGCGTTATAATAAAATAGGTAGGGAATAAAAAGGAAAACTCCTCCAAACTCGAACCACATTAATTTTTTGCCTCCCGTGAGAAAAATTAACTCTCCATAACTCGAACCTCTGAACAATTAGAAACCACTTAGTGCCGATTTCAGTTCTTTTCGCGTCTTGAAGCAAATAAACACTTCCGGACAAGTTGTATTCTCTATTTTTATCACACAGCAAGCGAGAAATACGTCATCTGTTATTGGAAATACAATGTTGCTATTGCACAATCGAATGTCTCGGATCACGTGATCAAAAGTTGCTTTGTTCAGTTATATATTTTTAAAGCTGTTGTTGTAATACATTGATAAATTTACATTAGCAGATTTTGAAGAAGAAGCAGAAGAAGAAGAAGAAGAAATAGACGAGGAGAGGACTGAACGTTGAGCGAGCCAATACCTCCATCACAATGTGCTGCGCCATGCAATTGTGTGCACAACACATTCAGTTTTTTTTTTTTTGCAGCTGATTAGATATCGATCCCTGCGCCGAAGCACCAAAAACGTTTCTTACATCATAGACAAGCAAAGTTTCTCGGTTGCAAAGAGACAACAGGTTATATCACCCATTCTTTCAGTTAATTATGTCTCTTTTTACTGCATGTACTGAACATAAATTGAGATGCAGTTGACTGTTTTCGTAGAACTACAGCCTGTGTTCTGCCAATTTGGTTTACGTCAACTAATTTTCGTTTCCCTTGGAGGTTTGGGAAATCGGGATTCCGCTGCACATGTAATAAAAATGGCTCTCTGTAAAAGGAAAAGAAAATACAGAAGAAAAAAAAAACGAATGAAAATAAAATATCATAAAAAAATATTCATTAAAAACAAATCTCAAAATGTCTAAAAGAAGAAATGCAAAATAATAAAAGAAAAGAAAACAAATAGAAAATAAAACGATTTAAAGGTTTACATCTGAAATAATAAATGCAAGAAACGAGAACTTTGCTTTGCTATTAAAGCCTGGTTAACACGCAAGGAGACGTAAGATAAGCATTTGACATACGCAGGCACTGTGGCAACAAATTTTGCCGCGCGACTGTCGCTAAATTTGAATCCAACATGGTGGGCGAGGAAAACTTGTGCGTGCTTGTGCCTGCTTTATCGCGGTTTTACGTACGACGCAACGATGCAAGCATGAGCACAAGCAAAAGGAAATCGTTCCATTTTCTTGTGCTAAAATAAGCTTGCGTCGTTGCGTCGCACGTGTAAACCGGAATACTGCAAGAACAAGCACAAGCGCAGGGCGCTTATGCTTGCGTCGCACCCCGTTTACAAGTAGGTTTCTTGTGCTTATACTTGCGTCGTACGTGTAAACCAAGTTCGATTCTTTTTGGCCACGTTTGCACGTGGTCAAACTATCCTTCACGTGACCTTCACGTGGTTTTCACCAGACTACCTTATACTTCCTGTTTTATAATACAGTACAGTCAAACCTATATATAACGATCACCCTTGGGAAATGGCCAGGTGACCGTTATATACAGGGTGACCGCTATATACAGGTTTCCTTTAAACTCTACTGGAAGTTAATGAGTAACGTTTTATGACAATAACAAATAACAGCAACGTCCAAAATACGAAAAAGGCCCCTTAAATGTGCGTGGTTATAAGAAGTGATAGGCTTAGCACAAATCTTGCTCGTCACTAAAAGCATTTTTACCCAGCTTAAGAAGAGGTCTACCCCAAGTAATTGCCTGACACATTTTTCTTTTAAGATCAAAATAAAGATATATTAAACAGGCCTGTTGTTCTAAACGTCGTCGATTCTTTGATTTTAGAAAACATCTCTAGCTGTAATACGGTTAGGAGGAATTTATGCTTTCCAGAGCCGTTTAGAATACAGTATTTAGTTGTATGCCGTTGTTTGTTTGCTAGCTCTTGGCATATTACATTGGAATTTGTTTTGGCTCACTTTTAAGTAATGATTCGCATAAGAAGGAAAGTGCTAACGGCAATGCACGATGGAATGTCAACTTTTTTCATTGTTACAACTAGTGATCTGATTGGTCTAGACTCAAAGACCGCCAAAAAGTTAGGTTTCAAGGTGCATTTTGTTTGATTTTTTAAAGGGTTCATGTAATTTAAGACTCAATCGCAAAACATGCAAATTTTTAAAGAAATTGTATTTGAGGAAATTCATTATAGAAGCAAAATTATTAGCTATTGTCTTCTGCTATTTTGATTAGTTAAGCACGAACATTTCCTAAAATTTATCTGATGCAAATGGATATTATTTATTTTTATACTGAAATATAATTATAAACCATTAGCTCCTCTCCTATTCTTGAAATCAAAGACATTCTATGTGAGAAAGAGCCAATGCCACAGAACAATGAAGTTTACTGTAGTTCTTATGTGGAGCGTTACTTAAAGTGTTGCAAGGTCAGTAGTAGCCAGGTAAGTATAGGAATAAGTCGCTGCTTAGGAACAGTTCATTGCTCGGTCCTTAATGTGGGCGAAGATGAGCGCAAGTCTGCGGTTAGCATAACTTGCGAGATAGTGTTTCTTCATCACGGCTAAAAGAGTCTAAGATCCAAGTCTTTTGCGATAGTCATGGCCTATATTGGAATGATGGCATCTTGCAGATGACCTGTTGAATAAGGCTTGTCACGTTTCGCTATTAGTTTGATCATAATCCAATTTGGTGACCGTTATATACAGGTAAAAAGTAATGAAATTGTGGATTCGGGAAGTCTAAAGGGTGACCGCGTCCGTTATATACAGGTACCGCTATATACAGGCAAACTTTACAGTAAATATAAGGCACGATTTTTGGGAAGTTGTTCGGTGACCGTTATATACAGGGTGACCGCTATATACAGGGCCGTTATATACAGGTTTGACTGTAATTTTATATCAATCCATATAAAAGCCCAAGCTTACGATCAGATGTTTCGTCTTTAATTTTTACCATCTGCATCGGCAGATTTGAATTAGCCGGCTAATCATGTCGCATAATATGATTTTGAAACAAATCCGACTCATATGCCGTACCTCTCTCACCGAACCTAATGCATCAATTGTTATTAATGCGTATTTTGTATATTATAGCTCTCGCGGGATTGGCTAAAGCCTCGTGGCGTAACCAGTCAAGTATAAAGTTTGCGCGCGCAGGAAAAAGATCGCCGAATCAGCCGAATGTGCGCCGTTTGAATGAGCTGTGATTCCATAGAGTCGCGCCAAACACTTTCTTATATTATTCGGTACTATACGGCGCAAAATAACGTCTTCAAAAAAATAATTGCACGCTTTCCAACACAGCTACATCCCTCAAATTTGATGAGTAAAATATTCTTCCTGGCATCGCAATTTTCCATTTACAAATATTAGAAATCACTTGACACTGGATTTCATACAAAAACTGTAATTGTAATTCCCCAACGTGAATCGTGAAGTCCTCTATTAAACTAATTAAGTTTCAGTTACCGTTCGGAACCAAATTTTTGCGAGAATTAAATTTTACGAATTGTCCATGCTTTTTTTTTGTGATTCAAGCACAACTAGCTTTTCTCGAGTGATTACGAGCCCAAGCAAACATCTCTATATACTAGAATTGTACAATATTTGGGTTTACAGACGACCGCGCGAAGATGGAGGATTCCAAACACGAGTACGTTAAACATTCAATGAGGAAATCAGGAAAAACTATAGCCAAAATGCCAAATTCAAAACTGAGCTTTTCGCGGAGGTCCACGCCAAGGTTAGCAACAACTCCGAACTATGTTTACCGTGGAAACTATTGTTATAAAACAAACACACACAACTTAGAATAACTTCGAATCACGTGACTTGATGTTTCCATGGCAACAATATTTTGACAGCCATGTTTTTTGAAATTTGCGTATCTGTACCTTTGAATGAAGAAAAATAATGTTTATTGGTATAACTTTTATAGCGGAGCGCTCGGGGGCCGAAGGCCCGCAGCGTAGCCCCATACTCATAGAACCCATGCCCGTCATTTTTCATGGTTATGGCTAGCGGAATGTTTCGCGGGCGGCGTCTGTTACATGTGTATCCGAGCGTCCGAGCGAGCGTCCGTGCGCTTAACGGTAAACACTTTAGTTGGAGCAGTGTTTAGTTAGCGGAGAAAACCGTTCCAAGTTAAAGTCGTTATTTCCCACAGTTTTTCGCGGTTTGCTACATAAGACAGTGATACTAATTGAGGGATATTCAGAAGCCGCTATAGTGGAAAAAGAAGAGCTTTCAAGGATAAAATCTTTCTTCAATGCGGTAAGATGTTTCTCACTTCGGTTTTCAGTTCTGAAGAAGCGGAGATTTAAAGACTTTCCTAGCAGAGAGAGACTTAAGGTAAAACAAAATACATTTTTCGATGGGAATTTATGTTGATATCAATCTGGGATTGACTTTCCTTTGTGTTCTGAACGTGCTCAAATTCAGTTGTATTGACAGTTCGCCTCGATGCGCTAAAAATGGTACGCGTTTTGCTTTTAAACATAAACTTATTGAGATTTGAATAAATTTTTTCGAAGGAAGATTGTGTTGTCCATTTTTATGTCTTTGTTCATTCATTACATAGGTTGAAAAGCGATTTTATGTAATCAAAACAAGACTTATAGTTCTAACTTCACTCACGTCGCCTTATGCAAGCATGTTTGTGTATTGTTTTGTAATTTTGATTTCCAAATCAGTTTCAACAGGTGTATTTATTCGGAAATAAGTCATACTAGTTATTCTAGACCGAGAAAGTTTTTTTATTGTGAACTTTTGTACGGTCTAAATGTACTATGCAGACGGTCGCGTAATACTGTTTTTGAGAATTGCTAAAATTGAAAAATAACCCGGTCGTCAATCTTAATTCTTGTGCTTCCGACCTTTCACCTTAGTTAAGCTTGTCATCGGCTTCCTGTTCACAGAGCGACGCTGTTAGGCCCAGCCTAGCTATATATAATTTTATTATTTTTACATCATTTAGCGTTTATTTATTGGTTTTGATTAATTTTGAGTCAATTTGGACGGTGGTTGAAGTTAGACAGCTCAGACATTTCAACGAAGCTGACTTTTATGTGATCTTCGACTGCAAAACTGGGATAGCATTTCCATGCATGTCAACCCAAACGAAATGTGGGAAGCTTGGAAACACCTCTCAATGAGCGTTATTGATAAACATGCATCTTTGAAAACAAAAAGGACAAGGAACATTAACTCTCCATGGATTACAGGTGATCTGTTGTGCCAAATGCACGAGACTTTCTAAAAACGAAAGCTGCGTCTACTAATAATCCTTTCTTTTGGAAATTGTTTAAAAATACAAGAAATACGGTCAACAATTCCATTACTGCGCCTTTCAATAACATGCGGAATTTGAAATTCAAATCTCCACCAACGGACGTTGCGTTATTCCCTGCCGTCAATCATAATTAACGCGAAAGGTAAAAAAGAAACAAACAAAATGGATAGAAATCGACCAATTATAATGCACGGACGTGACCTTTTGAACTCATTGAAATGAAGATCGGTTTCCTGAGAGGTAAGCTAAGATGATTGACGGCAATGTAAAACGCAACCGTTGGTGGAAATTTGAATTTCAAATTCCGCATGTTGTTGAAAGGCGCAGTAAACAAGCCAAACGTAAATATTTTACAGACAAACTTGATGAAAGCAAATGTGATCCTTGATGGCAATTAATGAACTTCAATCTCGCCAATGTAAATCAACCAAAGTGTCTCAAATTAAATCAGGGAATCAAGTATTTACTTCATCTGATGACATAGCAGAGGCGTTTAACAATCATTTTACCAATATTGGCCAGTCCCTAGCTCTTGAAATTCCTGCTACAGACATTGATCCACTAGACTATGTCAAACCACTGACGGGGTATTTTCTTTCAAAAGGATCGATGTTCAAGAAGTCATTAAATTAGCCAAAGATATCGACGGAAGTAAAGCAACAGGTCTAGATAAAATTCCATGTAAAATTCTAAAAATTTCCGCCGATGTTATTGCGCCTTCTTTAACGCATATTTTCAACGAATCTCCATTGTCTGGCATCTATCCTTCGGAATGAAAGTTGGCTAAAGTCTCTCCTATCTTTAAGAATGGCTCTAAGTCTGACCTTAACAATTATCGACCTGTATCTGTCATTCCTGCCGTTGCCAAAATCTTCAAGAAAATTGTTCATGGCCAATTATATTATTATCTTAATGAAAATGCTTTATTATCCAATTCGCTCTCTTCATAGTACTCTCACGGCTTTGCTGGAAACCACCAATAATTGGTGCGTTAACCCTATTCGTAACTACCTTAATATGTATTCAAACGCCATCAAAATTTGTGACTTTTCCTAAAATTTATCTGGCAACAATTTCGTTTGTCAATTTTTTAATCACATGACTTGATGTTTCCATGGCAACAAGATTTTGACAGCCATGTTTTTTGAAATTTGCATATTAATACCTTTGAATGAAGAAAAACAATGTTTATTGGTATAACTTTTATATTTTTACGTCATTTGGCGTTTATTTATTGGTTTCATTATTTTTGGGTGAATTTGGACGGTTTTTAAGAGGTTTTAAAAAAATTCAGAAATCCAAGATGGCGGATCCAAGATGGCGGCCGTATAACTAATTACCTAATAACTTAATGTTAATGTTCTTGAAGTTACGAAGGGGGCGCACAATGTGCCCACCCCCAGGCTCAGAAACTAAAAAAAAGCCCAGGCTGAATAGGGTTAATATTGACAAAGGTTATCTAAAGAAAGCTGTTGATACTGTAGACCATAAAATTATCTTACAAAAACTTGATAGATATGGAGCTGATCAAAATTCCCGGACATGGTTTGAATCTTACTTAACAAATCGTATGCAAAGATGCAATATAAATAATCATTTATCTAGTGCTAACCTTTTAAACTGTGGAGTACCGCAGGGGTCAATAATCGGTCCGCTACTGTTTTTGATTAACATAAATGATTTACCAAATTGCCTAAATCGAGGCTCACCAAGAATGTATGCTGATGACACGAATGTCACTTTTGCCGCATCTAGCCTTGATGATCTCGAAAATCAAATTAACAGTGAACTGAAGTACATCGATCTCTGGCTCAATGCCAATAAGTTAAGTCTCAATGTTGCTAAAACTGAGTTTATGGTCATTAGCTCGCGTCAAAAAATACAATATCTAAACGGTTACACAATTAACATCAATGTAGACGACGTCATAATAAATCAAACTAATTATAGCAAATCTCTTGGGCTTTACATAGATGAAAACATTTCCTGGAAAGAGCACATACGCGTAATTTCAAAAAAAGTTGCTTCCAGCGTTGGTGCACTGAAACGAGTCAGACCATTTATATCCATGCACACTGCAATCAAAATTTACAAAGGCCTGATCCAACCACACTTTGATTACTGCAGTGTTGTTTGGGATGACTTGTCCCAACAGCTGAGTGAGAAAGTTCAAAAACTACAAAACCGGGCTGCAAGAGTTATTACTAAATCAAGCTGTGATATGAACTCTAGGTTTCTTCTTAACTCACTTGGGTGGGATAACTTGTTTGTTAGAAGGGCCAAGCAAAAAGCAAATATAATGTACAAAAGTGTTAATAAGCTTGCCCCAGTTTATCTCTGTGATATGTTTACACCAAGAGTTACGTCTTATGATCTTCGTGACGCTAAACAAAGACTGGCATTACCTAAGCCGAGAACTGACTACCTAAAGCGAAGTTTTAGCTATAGTGGAGCTTTCCTGTGGAATAACCTTCCAGAAGAACTAAGAATAACTCAATCATTGAGCCTTTTTAAAAAAGGTATCAGTGAATGGGTTCCCGTATCGGACTTCTCACACGGCAAATATGTAAAACAGTGAATTGCTTTTTTATATTGTAAATACTGATATTTTTAACCGTGTATTAATAAAGTTTTTGATTGATTGATTGATAGGTTTCATTGTCATAGCCTTAGTGTTCTTGAAGGAACTCAAAAAAAGCCCAGGCTGAATAGGTTTAAAGGCCCACCTTTACCCAGAATGCTGTGCGCGCCGTGATCACTCTCTGTGCTGGATTTCGTGCAACACGAAAAACACGCTTGAATACGTGCAACCAATCAGATCACGCGTATGAACAATGGAGGATTTCAAAAAAAAAAAAAACGACCGCAACGTCTTTTGGGTGAAGGTGGGCCTTTAAACTCCCAAGAGTGCTAAAAAAATTCAAGAAAAATTCCAAATTTCATTTTATAAAATATTGTAAAACAAAATGAATGGTCCAATGCAAAAGTACTGCCGAATTGGTTTCATTTAAAAAGTTACATCATAGGACATCATCAACAGAACCAAATGTTAGAACGGCACTACATGTCTCCATAATTGACTCTGGGAGTGAAAGGGTTTAACGTTATTCTAGCGAACGTTCTGAACTCGCGATCCATCAGTTTACAATACCAGCCAGTTGTTTATAGTTGAATGATTGACTTGTCAAGACGTTTGCTAGTTCTGTTGTCATCTATGGAGCGCATCTCGACATCCCCTTCCACGAGAAACGCGGTCGACGTGAGCAGTTGTACGGAGAAAGGATGTGCTCTTCGTAATGACGCGTTTTCATGAGTCATTATTGTAGCAGAACCAGCAGAAAAGAGGTACAAACTTCTCACCCTTTTTCATAGTTGCAAGTTCAAAGTGGTTTACGCGTACGCCAGAGAGTTTGTTTCAGCCAGTTTGCCTTTTGTTAGTAGCTCCTGACAAGCATTGTCTCAGACATCGCTACAGAGGAATCCCAAATCAAGGCAGGCATACCATGACATACACATCCCTCAAAAAATCTCTTGAAAAGAACATTGAATGAAAAGACCCATCGAAATGTGTCCGCTTATTGAACTATACAAGACGGTTACATAATGACTCACACTTATTCGTGACGATAACACACATCAGCGCCCTCACCACTTCTGCACTAAAGGAAAGTCATGAGTGAATATCTGAAGAGTTTTGCCGTTTTTAAATGCCGCCCAACAATACAACTTTTTGCTGAGGTACATACTGGTTCCCATCATTCCACACTCCATGATTAAATGGAAGAGCCGTGGCTGATTAGTGACTGTAAAATCTACGTGGCGACTACGATCATAAACAGTAATTCTGGCCTTTTCCGGATTGTAATCATCACTGACATATCCATTTCCATCAAGGCACTCCACGCCATCAATCAACCCCTCACATGTTTGCATTTTAACAATAAAACGCGTTCCATCTCTAGGGGGAGGGGACGCATAGGCTGGGCCAGTAGGTTCCAGACCCGGATGAGTTGAAGACATGTACTTGTAAGCCATTCCTGCAGGGGGAATATGAACTGGTAAGGAGACTTCGATGACGTTTCTTTGACCTGCAGCTTGGCAGATGTACTTATGCCTTCCCCAGTGAAGTGTCTGGCATTCCTTTCCACAATACCTTGCTGTTCTGCAACGCTGACAATATTTTAAAGCAGCGTCGCTTCGAAAGCAATAGGCGCAGGTTGGTTTTAATACTGTTCTCTGTACCTGGTTTTGATTTTTGCAATTTTGAAAACACTGATTGTTGAAATTAAACTCACAGGTTACCACACTGGGAAGATGAATTTCAATATCTACCACTAAGTTACTCTCATTTGTGGTCAGTCCATACAGTTTCTTCTGATTGTCTAGGAATTGATTTAGAAACAAGGGCTTTAGATCACTTGGAAAAGAGTAAAATTCAAAGTATCGCAGTCCTTCGTGGAAGGCTGGTCCACAGTTATCATGAATGACATTGTTTTCTACAACACATGCGGGCTTTCCTGGACTTTGTTTGCCCACTCTTATACCACCCATCTTGTTGCTGCAAATCTCGTTGCCCTCGTAGTGACCACCCGAGTTGCACTGCACCCAGACTCCCCACCAGTAGTTTTCAAATACCATATTTCTCTGAAAATGTACGTTATTTGTGCAGTATGATACACGGATACCATATCCGCCATTATGGTAGATTTTATTCTCTTGTATAACTACAGCTGAAGGTGAATCTGGATGTCCAGCGACAATAATAATACCTTCGTATCTGTTGTCATAAATTTCGCAACGAGTCACCTTTAGTGCTTTTGCCAGGCCTCCCAGGCCTCCCATGCAAAAACCGTCGAGGTGGATGCCCTCGGTGTTTCCATGAACAAGACATTCGTGGACCGCTAAACAACCGCCGCCTAATACTTTAATTCCAGCTGAATAGGTTGGTGTGCCCCCGTTTCCACTTACGCGGCATTTTGTTAAGGTGGCTAAGGAGTGAGATCCACGCACTACTAACCCACCACCCTTGCTATTGCTGATTTTGCATTGAAGCAAAACAGCCGTTCCTTCAACTTGAATGGCTTGCGCGTCCACTGAGGTACACTGGAATTTACAACGATTAAATCGGACGTTTGCAAGGGGCGCAACACAAACAGGATGCTTCGTTTCAAAGTTTATATTTTGAAAGTAGCAATTACCCCCGAGAGGCAGTAGCTTGTCACTTGTTACAGTAGTACTCTGAACATTGTTAATCGCAACAAGACTGCTATCCAGTTTTGACCCGGGAACAAGGCTGATCTCATACTGACCTTTTTGCAGCAACAAAATGCTCTTCCTTGTGAAGGGGTTCAGGTTTCGTCTTAGAGCATCATTCAAAGTTTCCGTGGAGTCAACATCTGCCCAGTTTCCATCCAGATCTTTGAACACACCTGTGAAATCCTCATATCGTCGACAACATGCTGCGTTGTGATAATATGCCATGGCTGCTGAGCATAAAGAAGGAAGTTCTCTTTTAAGTCCACTTAAAGCCAAGGCCTTCCTTGTGTGTCCTTTCCAGCAGTTGGGCAGAACGTCGATATACTTCTCGGAATCTCGAAGACATTCTTCATATTTTCCCAGTTTGAGATAAGCAGTTGCTCGATTGTTAAGTAGGCGTGGATCCAGGTGTTTTGTACCTTTACTTGCTTCCAGTGATTCTGTGTACTTTTCAACGGCTTCTTTGAATTGTCCATCTTTAAAAAGGGCGTTTCCTTGTAAACGAATCTCGTCTATCAAAGTACCCTGCTGCTCTTCATCATTTGCAAGTTTCGGATTCTCAACTTGAGGAAGAGATGAGTACAAAATAATTTTTTGTAACAGTTGTGGAAGAGGCAAAGTGTGGGGAAATAGCTTTCTTAACTCATCGACAGTAATGGCCATGCTATCACTTCTACACGATTCTAGGATTTGAAATGCAAGTCCTTCAGCGTCCCTCGCTTCCTCCTGATGGCCATGGACGCTTAACTGAACGGCGTTTTCATACACAACGCGAGAAGCCTCGTGAGTTAAAACAACTGTTTTAACATCCCTGCCGATGTCTTGCTGATCCAGAAAGGACTTCAGATGTCGTTGTATCACAGAAGCATGACTGGTTAACTTCGACCAAAAATGGAACAAAGAAGGGTTCGTCACAGAAGCAGATGGTTGATTTTGTACACTTGATGTAACATCCATAAGAATTTGGTCTGGTGAAGGGCAACCACGAAAGGACTGATGAAGTAGTCTCACCGCTCTAAGTAATGACGAAGCAGTTTCTTCAACGCTCATTCTGTTGCGAATGACCTCCTGAACCAAACGGTGCAATCTAAGGGATCCGGATGTTGAGCCCTTCCTTTGAAAAAGTGAAAACTTAGTCAAAATTTCTACGATGTGGTTTTTCATCAGAGGAAGATTCCCACTTTGATGAGATGGAACTTCAGCAGAAAGAATTGGAGAGTTGATCAGCTCTTCCTGAATTTCATTCGGTTCCAAAAACGCTGCCGCTTGCACAAAACTGGATGCTACTTCTCCATGTGGTGATTTTCTGACGTATTCAAAGTTTAAAAGCCACGTGGTGTGCACTGCCAGTCGATTTTTAGACTCAAAATCCCAGAATGGTTTTGCCCGCGGATGCTGACTTAACAAGTTTAATCGCTGAATTTTGTACTCCTGAAGATAGTTACTGATTGAGCACTGAAGGGCTTTGATATGAGCGCCGGCTTGTTCTAAAGCAAGAGGTAGACAGCCTAGCTCACGAACCAGCTCATCTAACTCTACCTCTTTCCCCGTAGTGGTGGCACCGCTTCGGGCAACAAGAAACCTCTTTGCTTCATCTTCTGAAAAAGCGAAAACCTCAAAACAAATGGATGGCTCAAGATCCATAGTCTCGCAAACCTCTTTTGGTTCGCGTCTTGTTGTAAGCAGGACATGACCCCTTGCCTGTCCTCTCCACTGGCCAGAAACAACTCTGTGCATTTGTTCAGAGAGGTTTAATTGGTCGACATCATCAAGAACCAACAACCAGGGCCTCTTCCGCTTAGAGATCCACGTTAGAGTTTTGGACAGCGTCAAATCGAACGAATTTGCCTGAATTCCTAAACGCAAGGCCAGGTAAGTAACGGAGTTTTCAAACTTTTTGTCATCCTCCATGGAGATCCAAAATACGCCTCCATCGTATTCGGCTTTACGTTTCCATGAAAAGCGAGCTGCCAAGGTCGTCTTTCCGCATCCCCCAAGACCGCACAAAGCAGACATCTTGAATCCCCTACATTCGTCAAATGATAGGCATTTTTCAAGGCTTTCAATTTCTTTTTCTCTTCCTGTAAACCATTTACTTTGTATAGGTGCATCAAACACAGTCTCGTCGAGATCATTTGAACAGTCTAAAGGTGACATACTAACCACTGCAGTCGTCAACAAATCTAAATATCTCTGCATAATTGAGCTTTTGACTTCCAAAGTTTTAAAGAGACTGTGCACTTCCTGTGTCGTTTCCCAGTGCATCTTCTGTTCTTTGTCCTTCGTACTCATCTCTGCTTTCATGATGGTTTGATTGTCCTTGAGGTCTTCACAAGATTTCTCCAGAATGGATAGTTTTTTTTGAATTGCGACAATGGCCCTATCAAGTTCAGACTTAAATAAGTCAAGAGTCATGCGTATGTTCTTATCTTGTTGTTCTTGATAATCATCCATTGAGTCAGAAAGTTGTTGAACTTCCTTGCGTATGATTTGAAGGAGGGTGTCATCAAGCGGTTTACCAAGACATATGTCTAGTCCTGTTAAAAAAGAGACGTAGGAAAAGCAAATGTAAGACAAAGGACTTTTACTTTCAGTGGAATAGTAACTTGCACTAGTCATGCATTTAGTAACTTTTTGGTTAAATCATGGATAGTCTTAATGAATGTTCAGTTAGCAACGTGTAGAAATAACCGACTTTTTTATGGATATAATGAATAAGTATATATAATAGATATCGACAGACTTACCTTACCCTTACAATGTATAAAGAATATATATATATATAATATAATAAAATAATGAATTGAAGACTTCATCAGCTATAAAAGTGCTCAATAGATAAACTAGAGCGATATGTAGATTTGTAGAGATGGATTACTTGGTCGAAGACATTTATTCACTGCTACTCAGAGTTTCATGCTTCTTACGAAGCAATCATCAGGCAACTGCCTACAATAACGGATACATAGAAAACATACAAAATTTGAAATTACAGAACAATACCTAATGGCGTGACGTGCGGAGATATGATTGGTTAACTAAACGAATACAGTTTTCAACAGGAATTTCTTAGAATGTCTACAAGTAGATAGGAGTTCGCTTCTATTGTTCAGAGTTGACATTTCGGGTCTGCATATGATGAAATATCGGCCTCTATCGAGATGATGGTCTAGCGGCATTTAACAAGTCACCACAACAAATTGAAAAAATCAAAAAGGAACTGTGTAAAATCTTTCGCGACAATGACCTTAAGATAACAATAGAAGCAAACAAAACCATCGTGAACTTCCTAGACGTCACGCTTGACCTGCGAAGTAGCAAACACTATCCATTCACAAAAGAAGGCAACATCCCACTGTATGTACACAAGAAATCAAATCATCCACCATCCATCATCAAGAATATTCCAGATTCCATCAACAAGCGGCTTTCCGAAATATCTTCAGACCGTGATTGTTTTGACAATGCCAAAACCGTGTACCAAGAAGCGCTCCACAAAAGTGGCTACAATTACAACCTGGCATACAAAGAGTCACGCAACGAGTCACAACAATCACGAATGAACCGTCCAAGGAAAATTCTTTGGTACAATCCACCCTACAGCATGAACGTCAAAACAAACGTAGGAAAGTGCTTCCTTTCTCTCGTTGATCAACATTTTCCCAAATCAAATCCACTCCACAAGATTTTCAACCGGAATACGCTTAAATTGAGCTACAGCTGCATGAATAATATAAAATCGATTATATCCCACCACAACAAATCACAAATTAATAAGTCTGATCTCACCCAAGATAGTAATTGTAACTGCCGGAACCCAAGCACGTGCCCCATGAACGGAAAATGCAACGACACAAACATCATTTACCAAGCTGAAGTCACAACATCATCCTCCAAAGAGACATACGTCGGACTTTGTGACACAGCGTTTAAATTAAGATACAGAAATCATATATGCTCATTTAGAAATGAAAAATACAAGCATGCAACAGAATTAAGCAAATACATCTGGAGCTTAAAAGAAAGAGACGTCATTTACAACATCAAATGGCGTAAGATTAAACAAGCAAGATCGTATTCAAATGTAAACAAGCGTTGTAATTTATGTTTATGGGAAAAATATTTCATCATATGCAGACCCGAAATGTCAACTCTGAACAATAGAAGCGAACTGCTATCTACTTGTAGACATTCTAAGAAATTCCTGTTGAAAACTGTATTCGTTTAGTTAACCAATCATATCTCCGCACGTCACGCCATTAGGTATTGTTCTGTAATTTCAAATTTTGTATGTTTTCTATGTATCCGTTATTGTAGGCAGTTGCCTGATGATTGCTTCGTAAGAAGCATGAAACTCTGAGTAGCAGTGAATAAATGTCTTCGACCAAGTAATCCATCTCTACAAATCTATATATATATATATATAT
>JAJGOT010000094.1:1790000-1797500 GCA_022457155.1 Cladopsammia gracilis | reverse complement strand
CAGCCTTGTACCTTGCCCTTAAATCTTAAGTTTATTATACCACAAACAAACGTTTGAGGAGCTTACTTACAACTTCCTCAATTATACCCGGCGTTTATTCGGGGCCCGGCGTTTAATCGAGAAAATACGGTAACAGTTAAGTGACATTCTATTAATTATACTAAATGAACGATTGTTGTTGTTAATAAAAGCAATATAGTTTTTTCCTAACAGCAAAGCTATTTTGTGACTTTTACCTGCCTCGCTGCGTGACCAGGTGACATATTAACCGATATTATATGCGAAAGGTACCAGGGTCGTAGAGCGTTGACCTTGATCTCCGTGATGGCGTCGAGTGGCGTGGTCAAAGTTATTCTGAGTTTTTATCGAGATGATGACAAAGGATCGGCATTCGAATGACACATAAGTCGCATACCGTTTGACATGACAAAGCACAATTCAATGGACATATAATCAAACAATAAGCGGAAAGTTTGGACTCGGTGAGTTTGATTTAAAGTTGTTCCGATTAGAGAAGATCGACGGGAAAGCTGTTACAAAGGCTCAGTTGGAAATGGAGCTACCTTTTCTAATGGGAAGTGTGACAAGTGATGGTGGTATGGTGTGTATTTTGTTTCGTCATTTTGTCCTAGCACGCGAACGCGGGTTGACCCAGGGGTTAACCACACGAGCCCTTTTCAGTGTTAGATTAAATGAGTAAGATTTCTGATTACACTAAAACCTGTATTAAGCAGACTCCAAAGTAAGTGGACACACCGTATTTTATTGGACACAAGCATCAGTGAGTTTCGATTTTTTTTCCTTCCCATACTCTCTGTGTACGATCCTGTATCAAACAGACATCTTTAATACTGACGATCCTTATTACGGTTTTGGAAGCTATCTTGACAGGTGAGAAATTATGGTTTTTGTATGAGAATCTAATGTCGAATAATTTTCGTAAAGCGGCTGTTCTAAGTCCAATCCCAAAAACGCATTCACTCTGGTCATTCTCATGGCCTTTAAAGTAACCTTATCTTAACTTTGCAAATTTAAAAGCCTTACTGATATACGTAATTTCCTACTTGTCAAGGTAAATCACTTGATAAGATCAATGAATGAAAATATTGAAATGAACCGATTTCCGACAGCGTGACGCAGTTAAAAAAGAAAAACATAAATTTTTTTTATACAAGCGCATGAGTATAGGCTACCAGTGTAGCCTCTTCTTAACTGACAATTGGGTACCCCCATTAGCACCCTTATTTAGCAGTGCTAGATTAATTTGTCGTGTGTTTGGCCTTGTTTACAAAATGGTAAAGTAAGCTCACTGTAGCTGTCGAGAAAAAGCTGCGCCGGGTTTACAGCTCTTTACAGGCAAATTCACCGCGAGAAACAACTTCAAGCATCACGCTTCAGTGAATGTTCTGACACCTATAGAATGAATTGAGTTCCATTGTAATAATCTAATGGATAGTATCAATTATATATCCGGAAAAAATCTGGTCATTTCACGAACAGAAATCTAGAACCGGAAAGGAGGAAACAGTTACGCATTAACATCGGAACGGATAGATTGCCGTCCAAAATGGTGGCGCTGTTCAGATGTGTGTTACTTTTCCTTTATACCCTCTTAAAGTTTGATGTTCCCAATGTTTACGTATTTTTTTACGAAAGAGACGATAACTTAATTTGTTATAGGTGGTTTTCATGTTACGTCATCGCCGCCATGCTGGTGGACATAAACAATAGTTCTCTCATTAGCTCCTTTTGTTCGTCCACCAGCATTTGTTCGTTTCACTATTGTTATCTATGTCTCTAGAGATTGATTGCAAACCACCTATAGGAACGAAATTAAAAAAGCCCGTCAAGGTTGTTGAAAGGAGGTGTCGCAGAAGATTCCTGTCAGTTTTTAGAATTTTCAGTCAGTTCAGTTGCAACCTGTTGGTAAACGAACTTGAAATGTTCACCTGTATACAGACTTCTATTTTATGAGAGGGGTGAATGCAGCGATCTGTTTTTGGTCGTATCGTAAGTGTCTCAGTTAAGGCTGTAATTTTAGCTTGTATTCGCTGCGCTTTACAGCTGCGTGGAGCTCGCTAAAACCTTCGTTGGCATTTTTGACAGTCTAGCGACTGTTACGTTTAAGCCTAGCTTTTTCAGCTGCATGTAGAAGGTAAGTCTTCTAAAAACCTATTAAGAAAAATTTAATACAGTGCACCATGGATATAGATAAGTACAGTTTTAAGGGGTTGCAACGGTTAAATTCCTCTTCATAAATATTTCAATACTATTTGTCTTTTGAATTAAGAGTAAACTAAATAGGTATCGAGTCCATCCATTTGAATTAATGATTTCAACTGATTTTTAAAGGCCTTAATTATTATATTGTCTACGAACTTCTCATTGCGTTAAAACCACACGGCTAGGCCTTGCACGCTCAGCTTATTACAAGTGCACGACTCATCGTCGTACATTTTTATCCAATTGAATTCCGGTTATGCAAAAATTGATTAAACTCGAATCCTTCGTAGAACTCGAAGTTTACGCTAACTGTTACAAAAATCGATTACATTGAAATGGCATTATTTGGCAAGAGAATAGACCAAAATCTTGTAAAATTTTAAATATTCCCGGAAATTTCTTTCACAGTGTGGCGCGTTTTAGCAACTGATCTTGAAAATCCACCGGCATAAAGCCATCCGAGCCAAATGAACAAGTATTTGAGAATGCAATGAAATTCATCGGAACTTGAATATAAAATTTGAACTCATTTGAGTCAGAACAGCGAATTGATAATAATTATGTTTCGTTTCTTGATAGATCATGGCAGGGAATCCCGGAACGTCGAGTTGGACATCGAGTTCGAGTTCGAGTTCGAGTTCGAGTTGGACTTCGAGTTGGATTTCGAGTTGGACTTCGAGTTGGACTTCGAGTTGGACTTCGAGTTAAAAAAACAAAATACAAATATGAAAAAATATAATCGGCACTTACACAAAAGAAAAAAGGTCACGAGAGGATACTGCCTTTTGTCACAACGTACCATCTGGCAGCACAGGTAGCCTAAGCTCAAGTGATAAACGTCGTGGTAAATGGCGTAATAGCGAAATTATAAGGATTTGTATTGGGAAAATTCACTTCGAGTTTGAGCGTAAAATTAGGAACGATATTTGAATAAAACTGGTTCATCTGAACTTCTTTGTGTGTTTACTTGTGCCTCAGTGAGTGGTTTTGCGGTCGATTCGCGATTCCAGCGATTTTTAGTTCAACTGTTTCAGTCCTCCCTCTGAAAGAGACAGCACTCCGCTCATCGAGCCCATCGGATCCACCGAAGGAAATCGGCGGTAAAATCGCTCCAACGCCTCCAGTCGCCTCGAAATTCTACTTAGACCATAGTCGATGGTTCTGCTTTCCATTCGTTATCTTCATCAGAGTCGCACATTACATTGAGAGAGAATTAAAGGTCGCTAATCTCTGCAAACTTTCCCGTTTTGAGCCATCAGAAACGGCTTTATTCATACTTCGCGTTCATCCGTTCAGTAGCCGTGCGGTTTTGCCGTTCGAACGGCATATATATTAGCCAAGTTAATCCAATGGCAAAATAGATCAAGTCGCTCATCTGTTCACTATTTAAAGTACATGCAATTAACGAGATATCTCCAAACAAGTCTTCTTCTGCAATAAGCTTTACTCGCAGCACTTCACTTTCCAGTGGAAACTACTAGTTTATCTTGTACAGGATTTTACTGATCCAGATCCGCGCGGCCAAATTTCTTGCCTACCGGTAGGCAAGATATTTGGCCGCGCGATACAAACGTCTGTGAAATTTGCCGACTTGGCGGAGCTATATCTCCATTATTTTAAAAAGATATCGCTTTTAAACTCGGCCATTTTACTATTTTTGAGATGCTTTTCCCAGCAGTGTCGATGGATTATTGCTATCAGGCCCATATAAAATTTTGGAAAAACCGTGATAAGGTCTATTCTGAAAACGTCTTGCGATACATGTTTGTAACCGCAAACAGGAAATTGTATTACTTACTCAAACTATCATCACCTGATCACCGGAGTGTCCGTGATAAAGAGGTTAAGTTTATATTAATTTGCTCTCTGGGACCGAATTTAGTGTCCGTTGTCCGTATTAGAGAGGGTCCGTATTATAGAGGTCTTTTTTAAAGAAAATATGTGCGAATTTTGTCGGGACACAGAAAACTGTCCGTAATAGAGAGGTATCCGTATTAGAGAGGTGTCCGTAAGGGAGGTTCGACTGTCGATTTTTATCGATTATAGTTTTTCATATTTCGAAATCCAACTCGAAGTCCAACTCGAACTCGAACTCGATATCCAACTTGACGTTTCGGGATTCCCATACTGGGACGTTCATACTTGCATTGCGTGAGAGCTCTAGAATAATTCAGGAAATAACGCTTTTCCACTTATGCTGATAAGCGTTCATGTTTAAAATTCTAAGCCGCCACCGGCGTACTAGAACAAACGCAAATTTTGCTCTGCCATATCGCTCATATTAAAACACAAACTTTCCCGTCCCATTTAACTTTCTTAAAACGTCGCCATTCGTAAAAATACACCGTGAAATTCTCAAACTGCGTTTGCCAAAAAAACGCATTTGACCTATTTTTGGCTTTACGATAAATGATTGAAGCTGATAGGTAACGTGAGATATCGAAACTTAAGAAGAACTTAATGCCTTTGCGGTAACGTAATGTGAGATATGACAAGTTCATGACAAGTTCTGATTTTTTTTGATTTTCTACTCTTAATAGGGTCAGGGCTTGAGAACCCTGGCGGCACACATGCTTATCTTAAATTGTACCCCCCCCCCCCCCCCCCCCGCTCTCTCTCTCTCTCCTCGGCGTTCACATTAAATCACGGACTATGATGGAGCGCGAAAGGCGCAATTTATGTGATTTTGTTTTGCTGGCACCTGTTTGATTTTAGAAAAAAATTGTTTCAGTTCGATGTTATTTTGGGTCGTCTTGTCTTTTTTCAGTGTGGGGGGTGACGGGGGGGAGGGTAAAATTGAATATTCAATTTTTTCAAAGCGTACATACGGGACAAAGATTTTATGTAGAACGGAATAACGTGATATTATTATGAGTGTAAGTGAATGTTTTTTCAGTTGAGGCATCATCGAAATTCAATTACAATGTTCTTTAAAATAAGGAGGACTATATTAAGAAACTTTAAATAGTGCGTGTCATTTAAGTTATGATAAGATTTCGAAACGTGCTAAAGTTTCATCGAGTTTATACTTGTAGACACTTGTTTGTTATTTTAAGGATAGCTGTGGTGTTGCTTAGTCATGTGTCTATTTGCGCGATAAAAGGGTGTGCCGATTGCGTGAAAGATGAAGGTTCAGCTTGCTCATATGGCATGTTATAGTTAGTCAATGAGCTTACTATAATAACGTTTTCGCAATATTTTTTGTCGTAAGAAATTGCAGAATGTGTATATTGTTAAAAGATTTAGGTTTTACCTTATTGTTTTATTTTTTGGTATTCAAGACAGACATTGTTCGTAGTGTTTGAAAAGCACTTTTTTGTGCAGTTGTCGGCGAATTTGTCTTAAAATTAGATTTACAGCTAGACGGAAAAATTAGTGATTACTCTCTTTTGTTTTTGAACTGAAAAGGTGTAAATCGTTTTAAGTAAGAACATTGCGGCATTGCGGAGATACCTTTTATATTTTGATTGATATGTTTGATAAGACAATCCCTAGGTCTGTGTTTTTATATAACGTTTAATTGGTAAGTTGAAAGAAAATGAAGATGAATTAAAGATGGGTTGTCGGAAATCGCTTTTAAATGTAAGGGTTAGCAACATTGACAAATTGTTTAAGATTGCTTTATTAAATATTGTGTGATGTGCAATATTTTGTTGAAACTTGTTTAGTTGTGGGAGGGCCGAAATATCTACGTTTTCCGGTATCGATTAGCGGTATGTCTGTGATGGACTAATTAGCTACTTGTCAATGGTTTTTGAAGGATTAATTTAACGCTGTTGTGTGTTTGTATCGAGATCGATGTGGAATTTTTTGAAAAGCTAAGCGGAGATTGATTTTTGGTATGTGGAGGGTTTAAAAAGAAATGGCTGCATAAGGTAATTATGAATGGGCTATTTGCGAATATATACTATTTGTCTGTTTTTTATTTTCAAGTCGAGAGTTTTGTATTTCCGGTGTCATCTGTTTGCTAACTGCCATGTAACTATTAGGGATTAAATGGATCCTTTTAAGTTTAAGAAATGAATTGGTTTGTATTTGATTGTTATTTGAAGTTAATTCTTGTAAAAAGTGTTCATATTTTTTGGTTTTAGGAGTGGAGAGTACGTTTCGAATGAAATTGCATCTTTTTTTTTTAATATGTGCAGATTTTGTGTCTAAGGCGGTACGTTGATGGGGTGTTAATTTTGTAAAGTTGTAGGGGTATCGGTGTGACAAAGTTATTTCGTAAATTAAAGAAGGAAGGTTCTTCTTATGAAAAATTTTAAAGGTATAATTATATATCAGTTGTTGTGTGACAATGATTGTGATAAAACATTTCATAATATGGGAGTGTTTTGTTTCGAAGGAATTTAAGGAATCTCAATAGATTGATGTTTACTAGAAAATGTATGGTTTTAGAAAATCGCTAATTTTGTTGAGGTTACAGTTTGTCTTTTGTTGTATAATATTGTGTGATGTTGTAAATTGTTTAACAGTGGCTTTTAAAGCCAGACGGGTAGGGTTGATGGAAAATAAAGAGATGTCTGCATTTTCTTTGCTAGAGGGATATTTGGAAGCGGTTCAGCTAAGATGGTGTTCACTAACAAGGGCGATCTGTTGTGTTATAGACAAAATCTCTCTTGAAAAAAATCTACACGCTGAAATCGCTTATAAAATGCGCCGTGTCTAAATACCCGGCAGCCGGGAACGGTCTTAAATAGACTAAATGCCCGGCAAACAGAAATTTTCACAAAATTTTCAATGAATGGCTCTTTCAAACCTTTTGAGAGTATTCGATGTTCGTTTAGAAATGTCAAGCGCTTCCAAAAATTATTTTGCTTTCCAGTTGACGAAATATCCAAGCTTGGGCATACCATAAGATCGCTATGTTCTCGACACTTAGAAAATTTCTGCTGAGACTCGCAGTCAGAAATTTTCACAGAATTTCGACTGAACGTCTCACTCAAACCTCTTTAGTAAAGTTCGTTTAGAATTACCAAGCGATTCCCAAAATTATTTCGATTTTCCAGTTGACGAAATATTGAAGCTTCGGTATACTATAAGATCGCTATGTTTACGACACTAAGAACATTTCTGCAGACTACCTGGCACGGTCTGAAATAGACTAAATGCCCGGCAGTGAGAAATTTTCATAGAATTTTCACTGAAAGGCTCTTTCAAACCTTTTAAGAGCATTCGATGTTCGTTTAGAAATGTCAAGCTTGGATATTTCGTCAAATGGAAAAGAAAAATAATTTTTGGAATCGCTTGACATTTCTCAACGAACATCAAATACTC
>JAJGOT010000094.1:1467500-1785000 GCA_022457155.1 Cladopsammia gracilis | reverse complement strand
AGACACCGAACTTTTCATGAGCCGAACCTAATACCTTGAATTAAGTACATGAAAAGTTCGGCGTCTGAATCAGTTAAGAACGGCTATTTGAATTTGGAACGGCTGAGCCGTTCTTTTCGCCTGGCTCAGCCGGGAATTTCGGCTTTGGAACAGCTTTGATTCAGACGCCGAACTTTTCATGAGCCGAACCTAATGCATAAATTATTATAACGACTGGTGCATGTTCTAACATCTTTGCCTGAAAATCGCCGACCTTTCGATTTGTTTCTCTTCAAACTGAATTAAGTTCGGCTAATTAAGTTCGGCGTCTGAATCAACAGGCGTACTTTTGTTAATTTGGGTCGATCCAAATTCGAATTAAGTTCGGCTCATGAAAAGTTCGGCGTCTGAACCGGGCCTTACTAACTAAATACTCGTTCGCCTATAACCCAGATGTGTAGTTTTAAACTCTCTGCAATTCTATAAACATTTTTTAATGCTTCTGAATTTTGATATGACTTAAGTGAAAACACCTAAATTCAATGGCCACCTAAATACATGTCTAAATTGATCTGGTTAACATATCTTGCGCACGGCCTACGAAAATTGTATAATAGTTTCTATGCTGCGACTACCAAGCCTGTATAAGACAGAACAAATGCTACAAACATCAATAGCATTAACCTGCTGTGATCCTGACGCCGAACTCCAAATGAACCGAATCAAATCCATAAAATATTAAAACGTATTTGGGAGCAAGGAGCTAAACTTTCTGACATTTATGTGCGACCTCTGCTACCGAATCCGCAAATTTGTCCTTATTGAATTAATTTCGGCTGAATTAAGTTCGGTGTTTGGATCAATTCAGTCATGATTAATTTATATGGGATGTAAAAAAGCCTGGTTTTCATATGTCGGGAAAATCCCAGACGATCGGGGATTTTGCTGGTTCCCGACCGTCCCAGATTTTGCCAATATGTTGGGAAAATCGCTGATCATCGCAGAAATCTTGGACGCGTCGGGTAAATAGAAACGCTCCCAATTTTCCCGATTTGTCCACGACCATCCCAGATGATTGGGGATGTCTACAATTTCGTGTTTTCATATGTCGGCAAAATCTGGGACGGACGATAAACAGAGAAACCTCCGATCGTCTGGGATTTTCCCGACAAATGAAAACCAGGTTTAATATTTTTTTTGAATTAGGTTCGGCTCATGTGAAGAACGGCGTCTCCGAACTTTACATGTGCCGAACATGATACCTATTTAGGTCGACCCAAACTATTAAGTTCGACTGCTGATTCAGACGGTCGAACTTTACATGTGCCGAAACTAATTCGTGGAGAAAAGAAATATCATCCTTACAGTGCTTAAAATAGGGAAATAAACCGAAAAAAGTAAAATTCACCAAGCCTGGAAATTCTTGTTTTGATTTTAGTGTGCTTTGTGTTCTGTTATGGCAACGGAGACAGCTGAGGAGATCGTGATCGTGATATTTGGACAAAAGAGATTAACGGCATAAATTTTAAAATACATTACGATTTCTTTATGGATATAAAGAAAAGCAACTTTTTAGAAGACCGATTTAAGCTGTCCAGTTTCAGTCTAAAAATCTACAACGTGAATGCTGGTAACCGTCGTTACGCTTCTGTGAGTTCTGTCTGCAAAGGCGCGAAAACCCACTAAATAGCCAATCAGAAGCGCGGTTATATTGAAAAATACGTTAACATAAATTATGCATTAGGTTCGGCACATGTGAAGTTCGACGTATGAATCGAAGTCGATCTTTTGCCGTTCTATTCGACACTCAGTCGAATAGAACGGCAGAGTCGACCCAAATACAAAAGTGCCGTTCCTAATTGATTCATACGTCGAACTTAACATGTGCCGAACCTAATTATTAGGTTCGGCACATGTAAAGTTCGACGTTTGAACCGAGCCTAACATGACCCAAGCATGGGTTAGTAACACGATGTATATAATTTATTTTTGGTTTTTAATTACTTTAAAACGCACCTGCAATTTGACAAGAATGTTGCACATACTTTCTCGAACTTTCACTTTAATAAATGAATGAATTACAATTAAACTGACGGTGAATACGTTATAAGGTTCACGGAACACTTGGTCACATTATTAGCTTTATTGACTTTATTGCAAAAGCCTCGCATAATTTGAAATTTAAATATGAAGTCAGTGTTATTACATGTAACAGGTAAAACGAAAGGGCTCTATGTATCTAATTGTAACATGGCAGGTTTAGAAAAATCTGAAATTCGCATCATATCATGATAGATTACTCACCAAACTACATTTTGTAAGTTATCTTCACCCGTCTTTATACAAGTTATTTTCCAGTGTTACGTTAGTGTTCCATACACAGTTTTCTTGATGCGAGAGTACGTGCAAAGTAGCTCCAGAAGCTGATATTAGCAGCGAGCTCCAGTCACAAATATTGAATACTATCATGAAAACCTTTCTGTTCAGACGCCATCAACATCAAACAGGCAGCGTTCGAGATCACGTGACTGCAATACATCCGGGATATTTGGTCTGAGATTTCACGCAACGTCACTCGTCGGAACATTGGCGGTGGAACTCAAGGCAGCTGCAGTTTCAGAATTATTACGTATCATTCTTTTTCGAAGAAGAGCAAAAGTGATAAAAATTGTAGAAGGAATACTATACCGAGATAAGCCTAATGCTACAGATGTTTTTTGTAAGTATCATATCAATTATTTTAAATAAAATAATCATGATACTGATATATAGCATTGTAAAGAAATATTATTCAAATCTGCATCTTCAGGAACGCTGCCAAAACAAGCAAAATATTTTTTATCAAACAAAAAGTTAGGCGAGATATAAAAAAAAAAAATTGGCGATAATGCGAGTAAAACTGAACTGAACTAAGCGCACTTATTCTCTACTGATGCCAAGATTCATAAATTTCTTTCTTTAATCAGTGTGTCCAAATGATTTCCTTCTCGACCTCTGTTGTAGTTTTTACACGATACTGTGGTAGGTAGTAGCAATACTAGCAATACTTCATGTAGTGAGGTGGCTTAGGGAAAATATCGTTACCGACTGGAAGAAAGCACCAAATTTGGCACAAAAACTCTTTGTGAAACTGCAAACAAATTTAGGCTGGGTGACACTTGATCCAATTATCCGGAGGGGGGGGGGGGGGGGGGGCATGATACGCAATTTAATTTTCGACACTTTTTACTAGGATGTAAACGAGGCTGGTATATCTAAATGTTTTAAACATGTTAGAATATGCCTATTATGGGGTAATATTAGTTTAAAAACGATAGAAATATTATTCGGGTACTATTGGTTTACAAAAAGTATGTTGACTTTTGATGGAGCCACTTGACAACCACACGTTGAGGTTTTGGTTTCTTTCCATTTTGAATGCAAAACAGCAACATCATTACTATACAGACTACAGTAAAGAACAAGAACACAGAAGCTGTGTTTATGTCAATATCGAAAAATGAAAGTCTTACAATGACAATCGGATTAAAGACAAGCTTGACAGAAATCACAGAAATATTTTCGGGGATAGGGGTGGGGGCGTCTGATCAGTTCATATAGGTTACCAGTATACGAAATCAACTTTGAAAACTAGCAGACAACACGGAACTTGGAACATATTCTTTTTCTATTGAATGTACAAAAAGTAGGAAAGTGTTTATAATAATTGATAAGCTAGTAATTCTACGGGGGTAGGGAGTGGATTGGACGCTGGCCTGTTCTTACAGAATATATACATTATCCCTGCGACAGTATAGGTAAAAACGGTAAACTGATCCTTACGGCAAGGAGAAGAGATTGAGACAGAAGTGAAATAAAAAAAAAAAACAGTTGAATATATTTGCCCGATATTTCGGTTTGCAAAACAAATCTTCTACGGGGGTTAAAAAACAAAAATGAATACAAATATAAAATGACCGTTACATATAAAACTTTTGAAATATGACATACAACAGAATAACAGAAAATGATTGGTAAGAAAGAAGCTACATGTCACTAATTAAGTTCATCACGTCTATTTATACCATGAGGATCAAGAATCATCGCTTTATCTATAAGATCGCCCTCGCGTGCCTTTCTGATTGAGTCGCGGTTTTTGTGGATGAGTTCCAAGGGAAAGAAAAGTGGCATTTGTGAAAGTCGGAATTTCACTCCTTAAGAGTGTTGTACATTCAATTTACCTGTTTTCGGCGTATGTTCTCTAGGGTCCTGTTCTTTTTGGTAAATATTTCTTTGCGAGCTTACATTGAACATATTGCTGGTCTTGCATTGTCGTAGAGAACTACAGTTAATCGCTTCAGAAGCTTGAAGATGGAATCAACCTTGTCCTGCTGGTAATATAATACGGGTGGTCTTGCAGGAAGCCTCTGTCACATCAGGGAATGACTTCCATGCGTCCCAGGCGGACTTCTTACCCTTGCCAAACTGAATAAACACAGCTGTAAACAGAATGTCGTGTCGCATTCAGTGGATGAATGGAACATAGGAAGTGCCCGAGATGTTTGAGGGCCAAGAG
Source organism: Cladopsammia gracilis (assembly GCA_022457155.1). Lineage (NCBI taxonomy): Eukaryota > Metazoa > Cnidaria > Anthozoa > Scleractinia > Dendrophylliidae > Cladopsammia > Cladopsammia gracilis. The sequence goes on along the minus strand of JAJGOT010000094.1, from coordinate 1,780,466 downwards.
ATGCCCAGATGGCATTCATACTTATGTACTAGACATATTTCCCGCGCCCAAACAAATAATCATTACGACCAGAACATCCGTATCCACCGTGCGGACGAAAACCTGACTGCATCCTTTGATCAGCGCGTGTACAATAGCATGCACAGCGATTTCTGTGTCGGTTTTCTCGTAGTCGCATCTTTGTATATCGGTAGAACCTCTAATTGAGACAACAGATTCGTCTAAGGTGATGTCTACTTCCTTGTCTAGCTTCAGAAAACTGATAGTCTGCAACTTTACTTGTCAATAAGGCAAACAGTTCTTTCTTGTTGGTATTGTCTTGAAGAAACGCTTTCCAGTTTGGAGGAACCTTGGCGTGACCTTCTTCTCTGACCTTTACCTCTCTCTCTCTGGTTGAATCCTTGATGCTCTTCTCCTTTTACGTATCCCATACAATGTCCACTCGTTTACTTGATTGCAGATGATTCACAATGAATGGGATAAAGACGTTTTCAGCATAACTATAAAAGGTGGAAACAGTTGTGAAAGGAAGGGCATGGACAACAGCTGCTCCATCAGAGATCTTACAGTCACAGAGTGGGGGTGGATCAGGCTGCTTTGCCAAAACTCTGAACTTGAAGGAAAGAAAGAGATGATAGAAAGTGAACTCGCCCTGTAGCTATTTTCGTGTTTCGCTCGGAGGCCGATTATTTGTGTAAAATAATCCATTGTTCACTGTTAAAATTAAATAAGAAACGAATCTAGATCTGAGATATAGCTGAGAAAACTACAATGATGTATCTGTGGTCATCTGTAGATTGAAAAATAATTGGGCCTCTCGAGTGAATTGTTATGTTTTGACAGCGACGGCAATGTTTGCGATTTATTCGGGCCTCAGGGGCATAAAACTAGTACCGACCACGTGAAACTTCTCAATAATTCGTAAAAAATAAAAATTATTAGTTTGAATCAAACGAATTGCATTTTTATGACTGCTAAGATAAAGGTTTTTAAAAAACCCCATGTTGTGAATTTCGATCGTAATTCTCACGAACATAATTTTGTAGTTTTTTTGTTGTTGTTTTGGGCGCCGTAAACGCGGCCAGGACTGGGCCCAAAACCGCGGAAGAACTGGGCCGAAGATCTAACCAATTAAGAGGTGATAGAATTTTTCGAATCTGACTTAAAATCGAAATATATTGTAAATCGAATCAGTTACAACGATTCGCGAAGTTAATAGTAACAAAGTAGAAGATCAACTGAATGTATGTGGATAAGAATGACACAGAATTGTAAGTAGAAGATTGTTTAGTTCGTCTTGTAGTGCGTCTTAGGATTTGTAGATTTAAACTTGAGGGTTTAGATTCAAATCTGTGCAAGAATGTAACTAGTCATTTATTTTTTCCCTTTCACAGTTGACTAGCTTCAGTTGTCTAGCGTTCTAGCTTCAGTTGACTAGTGATCCAGCTACGTACAGTCTAGCGACGATCTGGACAAATCTAGTGCAAAATAAAAATTCGTCTGGCATACATCAGTTCGTGTATCCTTCAATTTAAAGTAGCGACTCATCCCGAAGCCGCGAAACACCCCATATCAGGGAAATTTATTTTTCTAAACAAAATCATCGGTCGGTTCTTACGGAGACACGCTCTTAAATTGCATTGTCGGGTAAATCTCTTACCTCGTGTTTCCTGAATGAAGTTAGCTCATGATTACTCGAAGTTAACAGTGATGATATACAGCAGCAAAAGGTTGTTTACAGACCGCACTTTCGACATCAGATCAAAACTGAATCTCTACTGAGTTTCCGGTATTTGGCGCCTTTTGACCATTTTCCCGCGCTTGACACCGGTTGTAGTAATCTTTACATACTTTGCAGCGATTGCTTGTTTTCTAGTTCCTTAGTTTCGCATCCACTTAGTGAAAAACCAAAGGAAAACTTAAAAAACAACAACAACAACAACAACAAAAAACGATTTTAAACTCAACCAAATATACTACATTCTCTGAAAGTCAGATCATTTAACTTGAGCGAAAAAGCAAAGAACCATAGGATGGTCACGTGACACAAACACCCTTAGTCTATCTAAATAAAACATACAATCTAATAGCCCATTTCCGATATATTAAAATTCATACTTGGCTTTGAGGCTTGGGGGAATAAAACAAAAGAAATCACATTGAGGTTCAGCGTTGAATTATTCATTTCTTTTGTTTTATTCCCCCAAGCTTCGGAGCCAAGCATGAATTTTAATATATCGGAAATGGGCTATTTATAAATCAACTAAACTGCAGATACCGTGAACGATCTATTGCGTCACACTGGATCAAATACAAACAGTGATAAGCAACAGACCACTGCAAGGACCGATCAAACATTGTGGAAAGGGATTCTCTCGAAATGGCACTACGGTCGGCCAAACCTGACATGATCAGCGCTCAAAACTAAAAAGCAGACACAGACAGCTGTTTCGAGCTTATTATTTATAACTTGTTAATGTATTTTGATTCATGATCAATTGGCTGATCAAAAGCATTAAAGCTGTGTTTTGACTAATCAGACTCGTTTTCATGCTGATGAAAGTTATCGTGAATAGACCAATATCACGCTAGCATGGCACAAAAATATATTTAGTTTATTGGGGAAATGAGCCCAGTATCAAATTCAGCATATCGATATTAATAAAACCACAAAGTTTTGTAAAGATTGCTAGAAAACTGACGAAGATATGACATTTTGAAACTGAGCATTTTTACAAAGAAATGTATGGTGGACGGGCATAGAGTGCCCGTCCAGCCTCGTTTTCGTGTTTTTCCCATACATTTCTTTGTAAAAATTAGGCCAGAGTACTGAGTTTCAAAAGTTCATATCTCCATCAGTGTATGAGCAATCTTTACGAAACTTTACAGTTTTACTAATATTGATGCGCTGAATTTGATACTAGACTCTTTTCCCCATTAAATTAAATATATTTTCATGCCATGCTAGCGTGATATTGGTGTATTTAGGGTAGCCGACTACAGTTTTGAGGGACAATAAATTTCCTTACGCGCGCGTGTCACGCAAGCAATACCGCGCGAGAACGAAGCTCTGACCTCGTGCACGCAGTTAAGGCGCTGTTACACCAGGCAATGTTTCGTGCAACTTGTCTCGCAATTTTGTTGCGACACAAGTTGCATGAAAAATTGCCCAGTGTAACATACCCCGCAACAAACATTTCTCGCGATTTTTTTGTTGTCGCAATCGTTGCGAGAAGTAGAAGTCGGTTCTACTTTTCGCAACGATTCTCGCCACGCCGCAACGAATTTTTCAAGCGTTGCGTAGTGTAACACGTTTCCTGCAACTTGTGTCGCAACGTTTTGTGACTTTAGCCAATGAAATTGCTCCTTTCACCGTCGGGCGAGACAAATTGCAAGAAACATTGCCTAGTGTAACACCCTCCAGGCAACTTGTCTCGCAGCATCGCAACGCACGGTTTTTAGTTGTTGCGAGACAAGTTGCACGAAATATTGCCTAGTGTAACAGCGCCTTTAGTAATGCGCGAGCAGCCGCGCGCGCAGATAAGTGATTGGCCGTGGTGTACGCATTAGTGCGCATGCTCGGAGATCGTACGAAACGTTTTATCGGGCGTAAATTTTTCCAAATCTAGCCGTACGACCTATGCTCAATTTTTAATATTTTTAAATATACATTAACATCGATCTGCAGACATTTTTTTTCAAAATCTGTAAGACAGATTTTAAAATATTTTTCGAAATTCCTATTTTTGATATTTTCGTTGATATGCAAAAAAACTCTCTTACAGATTTTTGTTTTAACTTGTAAGAACGTTTATTTTTATGCAAAGTTTAAATGGTAAGATTTTGAGGTAGGGTCGTACGAGTGATTTTTAAGTAAAACGTCCTCATAGAATTAGAACACAGTCTTCTGAAAACCACTCGGTCGCTTGTTTTAAGCCACTTCTAACAAGAGGATGGTGAAATTACAAACACCCATTGTCTTGTACGATCAAGATACTTTGTGCCAAATTTGACGCTTTCTTCCGCTCTGTAATGATCTCGCCTTAAAATCACCGTAAGCCACCTCTTTTGCGCAAAAGACGAGGCCACCTCACTGATGTGGCAGAAACTGGGTTAAGCTCTCGCCGCGTGGGCTCCCTGTGGCTCGTTGCGACCTTACATACCATACACTGTGTACAGTCGCCCCCTAACCTCAAGAAAAATCGACACTTTCCGAGGAGATCACAGATGGTTTATGAAAAGGAACATATCAAGAACAACAAAATGGCTCGCAAAAGGACACGAAATGTAAAAGCTATTCAGTTATATTCACAGGCGATTTAACTGAGACATATTCAAAAACTATAATAACGGTAAAACCACAACAACAAACCAATGAAGACAGAGTACCGGATCTCAATCGTAGACCTGGATCAGTAAAAATCTTGAAATAGTAAGAGTAAAAACGGCAAACTGATCCTTACGGTAAGAAGAAAAAATAGAGACAGAAGTGAAATAAAAAAAAATAATAATAAACAGTTGAATATATTTGCCCGATATTTCGGTTTCCAAAACAAACCTTCTACGGGGGCTAGATAAGAAGCAAAGAAAAAACTGAAGAAAATTTAAATATAATAAAAAATATCCTTGAAAAACAAATCTAAAAAAAAAAATAAAATACAATAAAAATATATATATATTTTTTTTTATTTTAAAGATTAAAGCCTGGTTAACACAACGCAAGCATAAGCATAAGCGCAATCCACAAGCACTGAGCACAATAATTACTAGCCTGCGAATACAGCCGCCTCTCATCACTTCCGGTCGCTAGAACGCCCCTGGCCCTAGCGGCCGGGAGCGATGAGAGGCGGCTGTATTATATTCGCAGGCTAAAGAATTACACGTGAGATAAGGTGACATACACATGCGCAGTGGCGACAAATTTTGGCGCGCGACTGCCGCCAAATTTGAATCCAACATGGCGGGCGAGAAAGAGTTGTGCGTACTTTTGCCTGCTCTATCCCGGTTTTACATACGACGCAATGATGCAAGCATGAGCACAAGCAAAAAGAAATCATTCCATTTTCTTGTGCTTGTGCTTATGCTTGCGTCGTTGCGTCGCACGTGTTAACCGGATTTACGCAAGCACAGGCACAAGGCGTTATACTTGCGTCCAGCACCCGGTTTACACGTAGGTTTCTTGTGCTTAAATGCTTGCGTCGTACGTGTAAGCCAAGGTCGATTCCTTTTGGCCACGTTTACACTAGGTCAAACTATCTTAAGTTTTCATGTGATCTTCACGTGGTTTTCACCAGACTATATACACTATATTTGCTGTTGTATATCACAGTAATTCATTTTATATCAATCCATATAAAAGCGTAAGCTTACGTTCAAATGTTTTGTTTTCAACCTTTACCAGATTTATGGATTTTAGCGGCATTTGGCTAGAAAAAAATTACACTAATCCAATTTCTTTCTGGTTCTTTTTTTCGGGAGCTGTGGAAAAACGATTAGGAGATGTATTCAATTCCATTATAATCGCCCCCAGACAACTGGCTTATAAAACATATGGTTTTCGAAAGCTATTTTCCTTATTACAATACCAGCTGAATATAACTTTATTCTTAAAGCACTCTGTTATTTAAGTATTTGTTTTACAACGAAAGAAATTTGAACTGATATTAAAACCGATTTTCTAAATGCTGAGGAAGATTACAAATTAGCGCTTCGAGCAACATATTGAAAATCGCCTTTAGTCGAATGAGTCAAAGTATTTTTCTTTCCATTCCGGTTCAACTATAAACAAATATTAAGTTTCCTTGGTTTACCGCGTGAGCTTGTTTTGGCTTGTAATGAAACCAAGGTCATTTCTTTCGTGGCAGGGAGGTATTTTTATGCTTTCTGCCTTCTTGCTATCTTACGAAACAAGTTCCCTTCCTTGTGCAATTGAAAACGTCAGATGTTATTGCTGAATTGTCAACTTTGTTACCCGCGTTAAGTCAGTTACTTTTTCGTTATTGGTCCACTTCAAACGTTTCTGTCATTGTCGAGAAAGGCAATAACCTGACCTTTCAATCAAAGTAGATTCATTATTGTTGGTTTTAGCCTAAATTCGGTCCTTGATTTGTTTACCAAGTTTCTCAACATGTCTTTCGAGGTCGCCGACGACATACAGTTCTTAAAATAATCAACAAGAGTTCTCTCCGATGAAATACGAACCGCCACTTGGTCAACGTTTGGGCAGAGAAACTTTCAAGGAAATCTAAGGTAAGTTCTTTTTCTTTTTGCCACCTTGCATGTCATAACTATTTTAGCGTTGTTAAACGCTAGGTTATAAACCTAAATATTTCTAGTCACTGACAAGTTTTCATTTTGTTTTGGGGCATTCCATGCCTTCAACGAAAACCAGATTACAAATTCCCCAAACGGCCGACTATTGTTCTCTAAATCTCGTTAGGGAAGCTATCTTTCCGACTTCTGCTCGACTCAGTAAGCTAAAAAACACCTGTATTATTTATTAGTTGCAGTCTGTAGCCATTCTTATATGTTGAGCTGCGGAATCCTGAAATGTAAAATTTATCACTCTCGAATTGCTTAGAAGAAAGGTAACTATCCGTCGATCAATATTTGAATCACTGCACCGGCCACCGGATGCCAGAGATATATCGCTGAATTTCTAAAGATTGCTGAACAGAAGATGATATTAATTTATCGTGCAGCGACAAGTTTTAAGACATGTGTGACCTCTTGGAAAGGGGGTCTCACGCCTAAAAATTCCATTCGATTTAAACGGAAAAGCATGATTTCGTCTCTTAAAAATTCTTTTTTCAGAGAGAGCAGTGGATGTTAAATTTTTGTAGAAAAGTCAACTAGATTTTTCCTGAATATTCGGCCTGACGAGTTCGAATTGCGCTGTTTATCGAGGAAATGACTCCATTGAATCCGTTCTGAATGTCTCAGTAAACACAATAAAGGACCAAGCGACAGGATTGAACAAACAATTAAACGCGGCCAAATAGCGGTGCGAAAAACTGGTGCGAACTAAGTACCTTGTCAAAGTGCGTTTTTGTTCATCTATTTTTTGTTTGCGTTGGCTTTGTTAGCAACGTTTAGTAAATAACTATAAATGGACCGAGTTTCGTTTCGTAAATTGAAACGCAAATCGCGATGAAGTTGCGTAGTTAGACTATGATCTTTAAACATGAACAAGCTGGGATTCAGCTCACGGAAGCGAGGACCAAATCGAAGATGTCTTTGATTGCAGCTCGGAGGTCTTAATGTCATCTTCTTATAGAAAAGTCAACTAGATCTTTCCTGAATAGTTGTTAACATGCAATCAAGCCATGCGTGGATTTGTGGTCAGAATCTCAGTCAGTGAAATGGAAGGAAACTAATCAAGTGCTCTCCAGCGCTTATGTCATTCCAGGGGTGGAGACTGACAGTGCCTTCAATGAATGCATGGAGCAAATTGATCCTACACTTAGCTTAATCCTTCTTTAAGCAATTAACTAGGTGCTCGCAGTTAGGTATGGGAATGTAAAATTGTTGCATGTACTAAGTTAGAAATTACTCAAGACAAACAGTCTTTCTTAGAATTATAAAGGCCTCTGCGAAAATAAATAAAGTATATTATTTCTGCATTGCTTTTGTTTTGTTATCATAGCAGCTTGGATGTTTTTTAAAGTGTCCCTAGCTAGCTGTGCAAAATCAAAATTGATCACCGTAAGTTATCTTCCTGACATTGCTATTGTTTTGATAAAATTAAACAATTGAAGGAATTTTATTTGGTTAAGCGATTTCAAGTGTTGTTATGGAATTTTTTCTCTCTTTTGCCCCCATTCGTAGATAGGTCACCATGATAAGGCTTGTTTTGAACAATTGATGCAGAATTCCATTGTTAAGAAAATAATGCATGCACGATAAACAAGTTAAAGAATTAATGTGAACACTATAAAATAACGTATGTTGCGAATGAATGAGCGGACAACACACGTGTATGTTTGCGTTACACTGCATATTGACAGTAACATCGGACGTCAGCTTATATGAACGCGTCTCTGGTTGTCGCGATAAGTCCATTTTCGTCTCACTGTTACCCACCAAACCTGATATGTGATGTGAACGAAAGAATAGAACAACAAGGTTCCCGTGCTATTTATTTAGTGCGAGAAGGTGTGTAAAAAACAAGGCCAACGGCTTAACGTTGCCACCCAATGGCGCAATCACCTGATCAGCTCTGAAGTCAGCATGATCTTATCAGTTTTTTAAAAGTAGTCTGGACGGTATTTTGACTCTGACCCGCGACCTCCCGCTCTGCAGTTCTGAGCTCTAGAATTGGGCTAACCAGGCGTCTACACAAACTAATATACCGAAGTGATCATCCGGTTACACTCAGTTACTTTCCCGCCCGCTCGGTAGGGACAAATTCAGTTATTGCAAAACCGGTAAAAATTAGCCTGTTTCGTTCAGAACAGAACATTAAATCCCGTGGAGGAGTCTCCCATATAAAAATTTAGGGGCTAAAATTTGTAGATTGATCACTAAAGGCGCTAACTGAGAGATCTGAAACGACAACCGTTAGAATTTTCGCGGTACCTTTTAGGGTATTGAGCCGCAAAAATAAACTAAGGGTCAATTCATGTGTTGTTTTAGAATTCGTACCTCTTAGGTGAGCCACGCCCATCAAACGAAATTGTGGTAACTTTACGGTGTTTTTCGAAAATTTTGGACGAGTAACTTCGACATTTTTATACGGGAGTTCCCCCACCCCCCACCTCCGCGCCCCCTCAGGGTATAACATATGTTAATGAAAACTTGATGACAAGTGCCATCGAAACCATTTCATTCATCGGTTTCATCGGTCAAAAACCTAGTAAAAAAGCACCTACTGTAACAAACTATGATATCAATTCTCTAACTTTTGTTAAAAATCAAAGTTAAGGTGCGCGTGTTATTATTTTTTTTCCAAAACAATTTCATAGGAAAATTCCACCATCTTTCCACTCTGACTTCAAAATGAGGTGCATCAGTACATTTGAAGAAATTTTGAACCAATGATGGGTTTATAATCAAGGGGCGTTTCCGGTCATTAAAGCGATGACACTAAATGTAATTAAATCTGCATGATGGGAGTCAAAAACTGTAGTGTGATAGTTCACGATATATACTAACGAATATTATTAAAGGATAAAGAACGAGTTGTTACGCTATGAAAAAAATATATACATATTCCCTAAAAATAAAAATAGAAATAACACATCTCCCGGTTTAGCCAAAAACTCGTGTATGCGCACAGCCAATAACTCGTTGTGTGGCAGTCACTCACAGCTGTTTCGTCCTTGTTAATACTAGGTATAGGTCAGTATGAGCAAGACTAGCTTGTACAGCATTTTATAAGTTCGATTTATTGCTAAATATACCCAGTGAATATTTTAATTATGGACCGCAAAATAATAGTATTATAAAAATGTGTACCGAACGATAAGCAGTTGAGAAATTATCTTGGTCCGTCCATCGAGGAGTGTTTTTTGATCGGTTTTCTGTGTTATTATTGATAAGTTGAATTAAAGGGGGACAAGTACACAGCTTTCTTAACATTAACATACAATTTACAGTGCCAGATACATCCATTTGATATAGATACAAGTTAAAACGCGCCTGTTAACATGTTGATATAACGTCATAAAATTACTGTTTTCATACATAACTCTGGCAATCGATTACAACAAGGATTTTATTGAAAAGTTGGTCTTAAACAAGCAACCATATTTTGACAAGTATGTTCGGGCTGCCTCTTATGTTTATTTTAGAATTGATCTCTTGATTTTGATTCAGTTTTGATTAAATTTTGGTGCTTCTCCAACATGATGGAAATCCATTCCGAATGCAGACGCACACGTCATTAACCTACCCTCCCAGTTTTATAGCCATAGCCATTGGTTACTTAAATTAATGGCCGCATTTTAAGTGACGAAACCAGGCATTTTTGTTCAAGTGGTTAATTATAAACAACACCGGCTTGCGAAAGAAATATCAGTCCCAGTTTAGCTCCAGGAAGAAAATCTTGCCCCTTTGTTTGTCCCCAGCCTGTGCGCAAAACAGGAAATAGGAGACGTATGTGCGCATGCTCGGAAGGAAAGGAAATGTCATTGAGTCAAAGTTTAGTTTTGCTTTCAAGCATGTTTCTCAGTTTAGTCTCATTAAAAATGTAATTTGTGATGATGCTAAATTCAGAGACGGAGGGTGGCAGGTGCGCAGCGAGTTATGGGATTAGAGTTAGTACTTTGCAGCAGTTCGCGAGGGCGAGTAGACATTCTACGGTTAACCTTGGCTGTGTAAGGGTTACGTTTAGTTTTCTTTTAACATCATCATCTGGACACTAGGTTTTATGCTTTTCAAGTATCTAGATACTTCGTTTGGTGACCTTTATTTATTAGCGTAGAGCACGTTTTTAAATTAGGATACCCTTAAACCCCAATTAAGCGTGACACCAGACTGCCTTGTTCGGGGAGGGCACACGTTCCCAGTTTCTCCACCTGCTAGGTTTTAGGGGTTTTCGTGTCCGGCTTTGGTGCATTTGGTTTTCTTTTAATCACAGTTGATATCTATACATATGTTGATGCTAAATAAATGGCACGGTGGCTTGGCTGGCCCACGCGCCCAGATATCATATCATTATTCTTGTTAGTCCGGTTGAGTAGTGGAGGCAAAATGAAAATGTTTCGGCAACATTGCGAGAAAAGAAAGAGAAACATAAGCGTTCTCTGGGTAGTCCCGTACTTGTCCAAACGATGTCCGTGATTCGCTAAGAAAACAATAGATTTGTCCCGCTGCATAGGGATTAGGGATAGGGGCATTGTTCAAGTGATATATCATTTGTATCGTTCGCCAATCACAGACATCGTTTTAGACTTGCCACAAGTCGACCTTCGTTTTTTTGGTCGACTTTTATTCGACAAATTTGCGCGCGGAATTAAGTTTAGTCGCGAAGGACGAAGAACCTAACTTAGCCAAAATTAAGTATTGGAAGGGACTTGTGGCAAGTCTAACATCGTTTGAGCAGCTATACGACCCCGCTTTAAGCGTTGCTAACGCGAGCCAAAAAAAGGGCAGGTACTAGTTTCCTTGTGGCAACGACAGCGACAACGATAACGACAATTTTATTTCACACCTTCCAATTTCATCAGTAGGAACAACTTCAGTTAATTAAGTAATGCTCCACATAAGAAAGATAGCAAACTTCATTGTTCTGCGGCATTGGTTCTTTCCCACATAGAATATCTTTGATTTCAAGAATAGAGGAGGAGCTGATGGTTAATAATTATATTTCATTATAAAAGTAAAGAAAATCCATTTGCGTCAGATAAATTTTAGGAAATGTTCGTGCTTAACCAATCAGAATAGCAGAAGACAATAGCTAATAATTTTGTTTCTTTGATGACGTTCCGCAAATACAATATCTTTTAAAACTTGCATGTTGTGCGATTGGGTCTCATATTACTTGAAACCTTAAATTAGACAAAATGCACCTTGAACCTTAACTTTTTAGCGGTTTTTGAGTCTAGGCCAATGAGATCACTAGTTGTAACAATGAAAAAAGTTGACATTCCATCGTGCATTGCCGTTCAGCGCTAGGGCGGGAAGATGAGAGACCCTGGGAACGAGGTTGTCCTTCTTATGCGGATCGTTACTTAAATAAAGTAGGAAATAGAGATACTTGCCCACCGCTAGTAGCGAAAAAGGCTAATCGAGGCGGGGGAAAGATTAATACAGACTTAAGTTAATAAAGTTAGTAATGCTCTTAGCAGTCGTTTAGCTAATGTACCGGGCTTAAGCGCCTGCACCGATGAACCACTCCGGAACCTGTCTTGTTCACTCCAATATTGGACTAATCGGCAAAATGCCCATGCGGACCCTTCTACCTAGCAGGAATAACATTACAAGCTACCAGGCCAAGCAAGGCGGATTGGGTTTGTTTTTATAAGATAGTTTTGTACCAACACATTTAAGAAAATTGCAATTGTTCTACAGCTGCGCTATGCCTTACGCTTATGAATTTTTCTAGTTAGTTCAGTTTTAATTAATAACTGCCTAAAAACAATAACTGTAAGAAAATAAGAAGCACAGTTTTCTCCCACAGTTGGGAGAAAAGAGGAAACGACTCCCGGGGGGGGGGGGGGGTACTCCCTATAATGGGCTATACGGGGATGCTCCGCCCGAAAGGGGTACCTTTTTTAGGCTAGAGGTAAAGGGTCGGGATTTCACGAGTTGAAGTATATGAAAGGGTAGGGATTTCACGAAGAATAGGAAAGGGAAGCGAAGCCACGCCGTTGAAGCATAAATCAAAGGCTCCTTAGAGCCAACCCGTGAATTTGAAATGCCAACCTTTAACGCAATATTTCGCAATATTTCGGTAAGCTTATGTTTTCACTCTGTCACGGTTCAATATCTTTTTAAAAATTAAACGTAAGGATTTTTGACATCGGCAAAAAATAAAAATACCGTACATCACTTTCATAATGTTCAGTCCGAAGAAGAAAGAAAAAAAAAAAAAAGAAAGAAAAAAAAAAAGAACGGCCAGAGCGAAATGCGAACCTGGGCCTTTCGACTGTAAGTCCACGCTTTACACCACTCGACCACCGTGACCACAGATGTAAACCGGGATAAATTTTATTACTTGAAGGTAGATAACCATCAAAACGCGTGTCTCAGTTGAAAATTCCTTTTAGATCGATTTTAACATTGCATTAAAGACTCCAAATGCGAAACATCTTTAAGCTTATTGTTGTTTGTATTCGTTTACATCAATTTAGTTATTGTTACGCTGGATTCACGCTGTTCTTGTTACAAAACGCATTCGTAACAAAGCATTACGTCACTAAGTTTACAGCTGATGGAAGGAGTGAGCGAGTGCTCATTTGCATATCTGTCGCCGTTACCGATAACCCGTTCATTACGCATGCGCGTATATTCACCGGTTAAAAAGGTAGGGAAAACTGCCATTTAAGTATTATAAAAATGGCCTTTCAAAATATATCAAACAGACGCACGTAAAGGCTCTCAAAGGGGTACCATTTTCATTGAAAGGTATATGAAAGGGATACCATTTTCAATGAAAGGTATATGAAAGCGGTACCTTTTCTGTCAAAATCGGTATGTGAAAGGGGAAGGGTTTGGACCCCCCGTACAAAACTTTGTTGAGTAGCCCCCCCCCCCCCCCCCCCCCCCCTCCGGGAAACGACTAGTCCCGCGACCTTCCATTTAGAAAGGTCGAGAAAGCACTCCTATCGCGAATCAAATAGGATATTCTGTCAAATTAGTTGGGATAAGCTTTGTTTTTGTAAGACATACAAAACGAACTATTGTTAAAACTGTGCTTTTAATTTGCACCGAAAAAAGCGGGGAACTGAGTTGGGGTATGTCTCATACATTAAGCAAAAATAACGCTCTTGAAAAACCAGTCGAAAGAGAACTAAACAATATGAATAGTCAAAAGCAATGATTATAGACAATTAAGCGCCTTATTCTTGTGAAAACGTGTCGTGAAATATGTGTCCGATTACTAAGGATTAGGAGTTCTAGATTTTCCATTTTAGACTGATGAGGAAAACATCTATCCATCATCTGGCAATCTGATACAACTACATAAACAAAACGCCATCGCATTAACCCTTACACTAGTCCTAGAGTCAATTGTGAAGAAATGTTATGTAGTTCTAACTTTTGAGTCTATTAACGAAATCCTGTGGTGCGACCATTCAAATGAAACCTCTTCGGTAGTTCTTTTGCATGGTACTATTTGTTCTTAAATATTTTACAAAATGAAAGTTGGGGATTTTCTTGAATGGTATTTTGGGAATTAAAGGGTTAAACGGCGATTTAACCAGGATAGCCCCAAAGCCTTTAAACGCATTCAATTAGCCTACCAGAAAGGAAAGTGGATCAGCTTGGATGAATTTGCATTGTGGTCATATCTTGTGTTCAGTGATGCCGTGAATGATCTGTATATGGACACAACGAAGCTACTCGGCCAGATAAACCAATTACAAGAATTGTTAGTAATAGTTTGATAAATACATGTATATCGTTTTGAGTATTTCAGAGCATTTCCGAGCATTTTTAATTTAGCTCGAGTTAGGATAACGGAGATCACAACACGCCAACAAATGCATATTTTAATAGACCTATTTGGAATGAAAAATGGAGCAAACTGGTCACTTATAGTGTTACAGTGTTACAGAATTAAATATTGGAAAAATATGAATGGTAAACTTAAGATACTTGGTAAAAGATTATTGTGTTAAAATTTCACCAATGAACCTCATCTACAAAGCAGCTTGTAATAGAGTTTTAATTCTTCCATTTTCACAGCCAGTTGCAGACGAATGTATCAGAATGCACGCTTTGTAGCCCGGGTACGTACTCTATAAAATCTTACAAGAAAAATATTTCACATCGTATCAAAAGTTTACCGTTCATCAATCTTCCAGATATTAAATTTGACGGAATTATTTGACATCGGATCATCCGGTTTTTTTTCCTTACAAACACTGTGTTTCGTAACAAAATGGCGGATTTTTCTTTGAAAAGATTATTTATACACGTCAACAGATCGCGGTATATCAGAAAAGAATGCCGAATGGCTTCTAGTGACTATAGCGTTAGTAGTTTGCAAAAACCGACAAGGAAAAACGATAATATGATGAAGTTTATAACAATGAAGAAAATGTTCCTTCCTTTTAAAACAGCCAATGGCATGTGTAGCTAAAAATACGGTTACACCTGAACGAACGATATTTTCAACAAGCATCTGCGGTTATCATGACCAATGCAGTCATGTCACATTGTTCAGTAATCACAGTTAAACAGCCAAAGTCTGAATTTCATAAGTTGGACCAGAAATATAGTAAAACGGATAGAACAGAAAGAAAACTGAGGCGTCTAGTTGCATTGTTACTAGAACGTTCTGTTTAGACTATCATTATTTTTGATGGTATACCGTACAACTGCATATTTGTCAGGGAAAATAGTATAAACAAATATAGGTGAACTGAAGTTTTTTTTTTTTTCGTCGCTAGATTTTATCGGGGTTCTTGAAAACCGTCAATTTATTGCTGTTTTTGTCAAGAAATAACAGTGCCTCTTGTTTTTGTCGTATAAGACTCCGCCTTAAATCGACTTTATCAGTATTATTCTAGGATTACGAGATTAAGTTATCTTTAGCTGCAAAAGGGAATTTAATTACTTGGAGTCTTCATAAGCTTGCTTGGCTTCGATGCAAGCTGGGTTGTCTTTGCTACGGATATCGGATGTATGATAACATAAATCAAACACAAAACATTGAAGGTATGTTGCACTGTACAAAAATATACAAAAAAGACCAATGTTTCGTCAGTTCTATTCAGTGTTTTCTTCATAATGTAACACTACTGAAATACAACATGCGGTTATTAGTTATCGCTTAAATGGGCGGAGTAGTGATGGCGGACATTCGTTGGAACCCTGCAACACATATTCGAAATGGCTAGCAGAGCTAGCAGCTCGAGCAATTTAGAATGCACTACAGTTCGTGACAATTAACCAACAGTTTGTAAGCTGGGAATGTTGCAAACACAATTACGATATGTCTGCAGAATTGGAACTAGGGGGATCCCAAGGAGAGTTCCCTGAGATAGTTCCCACGGGGCGAATAAGACTAACGTATTCAGACTGATTATTTTCATCCCGGGCGCCCAGAGGTTATGGTTTTTTTTATAGTTGCATATTTTGGTCTGATAGACTCCTGATAGTGGGTACAGAATTTGAAAATTTTGGTCTGAGAACGCCTAGATTGAAAATGCATGGGGATAATATATAGATTTTTGCCTTTTTGTCCTTAATAAAAAGGGGGGAATTTAAGAATTAGGTCTGAACACGAGCAGAGAATATCGCATTTGGTCCGAGAATGCTTTCAAGAAGCTGAGGCCGAAATCTTTCATCAAACTTTTGAAGAGTACCCCCTACATTCAGTACAGTTTCAATTCATCCAATTATTTCTCCCTACTCGTTATCTTTAAGTGGGAACAATTTTCACCAGTCGTTTACATTCATATATAACAGTTTAGAAGACCTGGTTTCTGCTAGCAGATGAAGTGTTTTTTCGCGGCCATCTGTAAATAAACATATTTAGAAGTCATGATTTTATAAAGGTTATCTACAAAGCAAAAAGCCAGACAGTCGAAGATACCTATTGTCGAATTCCATGCAGACCGGCTAAAGATAAACCAAAACATTACCCATTAAAGAATTAAATAAAAATCGATCATTTGGAAATGTTTCCAATTAAGAAATTGATGTCAATCGGGACGAGTTAATAGGAGCTTGTTTACGGTGTTTATTTAATTAAAATTGCCGCTGACCTTCGACTAATACTACAAGTGCCTTTAGAGATTTATATGAAAAGCCTTAGAAGTCCAAACTGTATCCAGTCAGTCGTTCTTCAACTGATCCCAAGATTACGTACTGATAAAACACAAAACAGTGGGCTTCATCATATCTCGACCATATTTCGATCGTCAAGAAAACAAGACGGGACAAGTAGCAGAATTTTAGACTTGTGTAATTATAGACTTATCAGTCTCAAAGAAAACTGAATTCATGATCATTTGAAGATAGAGTTTAGGGTTGCAACAAATACGGCGCTTGATTTTATTTTTAATCACGGTTGTCTTTGCTTAATGAACTATCAGTAATAGCACTTGAAATTTTGTACTTTTCAAATAGACACTAAAGCTTATCTGCCAGTGTGTTCTCTCAGCTTAAACCAGAAATTACGTTCCAATCTGTGCTCGCTATACTCATACTCGAAGGCGCGCCTGACGTCTGAGTTAGCTCGATCAAATAATTTCACTAAATACTGAGTTTATTATTATAGACGTTCAATATAACATTTTTCTTTAGGAGAGAAGCCTGGCTAAAAATATACCATGAGTAAATCGGACATTCCCCCCCTCCCCCGGGGGGGGGGGGTTCCCCACATCCGCCAGGTTCATTGCTCCATAGAGGAATCGGGCACGGTGACCTACGATCAGGCCCAATTTTCTGATTTTTTTTCTTTTGCTCTTTATTGTGCAAGTCAGGGAATGTTTGCCCAACTAATCTAAACTAAAGCAGAGTCTGATTTCAGTTTAGACGTGCAGTGTTTTAATGCCTTGTGATTCAACCTGCACGTGCTGATATTCCAAGATAGGGTCACCTAATGAAATCGGAAGTGTCACATGAAATATTCATTTGTTTTAATGGTTGAAACTATATGTTGGGCAGTACACTCAAGTGCACTTGAATAATGCATGTTTTCGTTGTTGAGATAACCACCGACTTACATTATTTTCACAAGTATACTTTGACTCCGGAACTCTGTTGACAAGTGTCTTTCGATCAAAAGAAGATTAGCCGCAGGGAATTTGTCCGTGGATCAGCACTTAACATGACTCTCCATTTTCGTTCAGCGCTTCACTAACAAACATACAACATTTATGATGACTGCTACATTTAGTTTTTTCATCCATATTGACACTTAAGTTTGTTGGTGTCCAGTTCAGAATAGAGTTGCGAGATGCAGCTGAACATATGGTCTGATACGGGTCTGATATGGGTCTGATATAGGGTAAGGGTTTCGGCACCCTGCTACCCAGAATGTTCAGAGTACCCTCCGCCCTAAGGGGTCGAAAGAGGGATACACATGAACCACATATCATAGAATCGTGGTGTGCCACATTTTCTTTGTGAAAATGTTATTATCGATGATGAATCGTATTTGACGGTCAATTTTGTTCAGAAAAATTGGAAGTGTTCCTTATGGCATCTGGATAGAATTCCTTCGGCTTGGATTTCAGTCAGTCTTGATCGGTATCACTACATACCTTAATAATTTCTACTTTGTCAATAAGGATTTTGTTCACAGTTTTTATTACATTCTTTGATCAAGATAACGAAAAAATGTCCAAACTGTGCTGGTTGAGTGTTCATTCAAGAGGTCCGCGTCTACATGATGAAAAATCAAATAACTAACTAACTAAATTGCGAAAAAATAAATAAACAAATAAATAAGACAGCTTAATGTACACCTGGCGGAAAATAATGCCAGATTAAAAGCTTAAATTTTAAAATAAGCAACCGAATTGTGAAACAAAATGTGTAAGTGTGGTTTACTAAAATGTCCCCAAAAACTCTTTTTTGTTACTGGCAAAATTGTCTTTTGCATTTTTCTTCCGGAGTCGAACCTTGAAGATTTCTAAGGCCCGGTTCAATCGTCGAACTTCACATGTGCCGAACCTAATGCAAATGAGCAAAATCTATTGTTCTTGCTAATTTGCATTAGGTTCGGCACATGTGAAGTTCGACGTTTGAACTGGGCCTAATAGTTCTATTGATCGAGAAATATGACGCTTCGTTTCTAGAGCATCTGCTCGCAACACTTCACTTCACTTCATTTCTGCACATTTATACAGAAAAAGGTTTACGCCTTCCAGAGATTAGCCCTCGTGACTTTTTAACTCATTTCAGTGCTGGTCTTGCGGTCAGTAATTAATTAATTGCAGGGTATTTAGTGCCTCAGGTCCTCTCCTCGTCTTTTGCGCATGCATTCACCTCATTCAGCGAATTTCCATTAGGGAAGTGGTCATAACAAGTATACTCGATGAGGATCCACCTTGTGTAGGTGCGGGGGTGGGGCGTGGAGGGGGGGGGGGGGGGGGGGGTGGGGGGTTACGCAGCATACCATGCACCCATCTGATGTGTGTATCATGGATCAAATTTAATATTCTGTGTGGATGAAACTTGTATTGCCGGGGTAATAAGCTCCTGGTATTGCTAGCAAGACGGCACAGTTTCGTTTAAATCTAATAGAATGGGGGTTATACCAACAAGACACCATCTTTTTAGGTGGAGTAAATAAAGAGACTACCAATCGTTTTGTAAAATGGTAGGCCCTGTCCAAGTACAATATTTTTTTAACCATTTTTCCTTTAAAATATAAGTAAATACACCATAATAAGGGATACATGAAGTGCATACCCTTAACTCCCCCACTGTTTATTAAGAGGCCCTTTGGCACATTCTATACCCTTAAAATTTTCTCCTTAATAATCTTCAATTCGATAGGCGACCCTCGAGACACTTTTTTTTAGGTCATCGCGGCTTTCCGATTCCTAAAAAAATAATTTCACACTGAGAAAACTCCACGATAGATCTATAATTAAACTGTTAAAATTTAATTTCTCTCCGGAAGCATTTAGTGACGTATTCAATCACAAGAGGGTTCTAACGTTTCTCTGTGTTTATGTTTGTTGAGCGCGATTAGCGATCTCGAGCTGATAGGAATGTATACCTACAAATTGACAATTTGAAGTGGTCTTTTTCCGCTTTATCTGTAAAAAAGTCGTTGTACAGAACAAGAAGCATTTGTCGAAAAGCGACAGTTTGTAGTCGTGGACTTCGAACAGCAGTTCTGATACATCACAAGGGGATTTGCAGTGGGATTTGAAGGTATAGTAACAGCGTACGGAAAAGGTGTTTTTATTATGACCGTCTATGATCTTCAATGGCCTGGGTTTTTTTCTTCTTTTGATGCGACCGATGACAATCAGTAATGATTTATGAACACCCACAAACACTCTCGGTTCTGGCTGGTAGCATTCGAATCAGGGACCATTGCGTTTCTAATTCTCAGTTGATTTCATCACTTGATTTCATCACTTTGACTGTAATATTCGAGAGTTCATTGCAGACGTCCCAAGCCGTTTAATTAGAACCGAATATATGTGAGCCTTAATTCGAGCTTCTGAGATGCAAAGATTAGCGGAAGATGCCGAACTAAAGCTTTCTAATTGCTGTATATTAGTTTCTTATAAGCGACATAAATTTCCCCAAATTTGTCAACAGAGACATGCAGTTGTGAGTTAGAAATATGTTTCCTTGTTGCAAATTGTATTGCGTGAGTCATGTTTGTGGTAATTACATAGTTCTGGCCCAGTGTCCATTCTTATCTCTTTATATTCCTTGTAAGATAATCCAAAACTGATGCGCTGCAATGCTCCTAATTATGCTTCAACGTTAACTCAACATCTAGAACTATGGGAGTCCCTCGGTCCGACCTTTTCATTTTTCAGACTGTTTAGGAAATTCAAAACGTATTGATGAAATCTAGCGGGAAAATATTTAGCCTATTTGTTAAAATGTTACGAAGATATTTAGCTTCAATTTCATCGAAATATAAATGATGATGTTGCTACCGGAATGCACGTGAATGGCACACGTTTCTGTTAAAAAAAGTGACATTCGAATCTTCAATGTTTCCTAGAAATCAAATATTCAATACAAATATGGTGCTTGGTGGAACGGTTTAGTGTATATGGCTCCTTCGAAAAACTGCAAAAAAAGAACCTTTTCAGATTGTATAGCCTTAGGGGTGGAAGATATTGAGATTACAGTAGATATTTGGTCTTAGCAAAAAGCACTCAGACCCAGGAAATGATGGCATTTGCGATATATTTTAATATAGCCTGTTTATCATTTTCTCTGTTCGCGAACGGGGCGCGCAGGGTTATGTTGTAAGGTAGCCTGGCCATTTACATCCCATTTTCCTCATCGTTCACCGCCTGACTGCAGTACTCATGAGTACTGGAGCTGGCGGCGATGACAGAAGACTGTATTCACGAGTTTGTGGGGCAGGCTTTGAAGACCGCGGCATTGCACTTTTGTCATTTTTTTTGGTTCAAACCCCCGTCCCGGGGTCCAAAATAGCTTACAAATTCCGATTTCTCGAACCGTCAAAGTTGTTCGAGTTATCAACGCTCACGTTCTGTGTATGGTCCGAGTAGGAGGGGAACTAGCTATGGGTTAAATCAGGTCAAGTCCTCCACTTTGTATGGATGATACTTGTCGTGTATACAGTCAAATGGCTGAGAGTGTGGATGTAAAATATATCAAATGCTCTATCTATCCGGTCTTCCCACGCTCCTACCTCCAGGCCGGTTCATACTGTAAACCTCCCCGTTATTCGACACAGAAAGGAAATTGAATTTCTGGGCTGCAAGCCGCGAGAAAAGCAACGCCTTTTTGTGATCATGAAGTTAAAGAGTCACCATGAGGTATCCAGTGAAGGAAGACTTTCATTCTCTTATGCATGCGTCAGGAAGTATATGGGGTGGAACTAAGGGTTCAGGAAATATTAGGAAAATCAGGAAAGGTTTATTCTAAAGAGGATAGCGGTTCAAATGAATAAAATAATGCATACATTGTTCTCTTTCAAGTGGAAATCACGGGATTTCATTTTCGTTCAACTGTCCGTTCTCAGTTATCAGTCAATGTGTAACTTTAAATTTAATTGCAGCTAACAGTTAAACAGCGCCGGCGGCATTTCTCAGCTGACAGTAAACCATTTTGGCAGTTCTCGACTGTCACTGAGTTAACCTCTCCTAGGCCCTCTTATTGGAGGTTTATAATTCTAGTGTTTGTATTCGTATGTGACTGGATTTACTAAGTATCGTGTCAGTTACGTTATTGTTTCTACTGTATTTATCAATTTTCAAACTTAAGAATAAGCATTTTTGTCGTGTTTTGTAAGAGGGTGTAAGAGACTAAGACTAATTATTAACTGATGGTCAAAGACATATATGGCAGCTGAGAGGCAAAAATATAAATAAATAAATAAATAAATAAATAAATAAATAAATAAAGCATCAATCCTGCTGGTGGCACTGATCCCTTTATCGTTCGGACGAGAAGCTCTGATAGAACAAAGTACTGTTGTGTTTAGGCAGCTTTTGAATTAATGCACATGCAAAAGCGCTAGAGAAAATCCGTTCTCGACCCCAAAGCGAGCTCTTCTCTTTTACTATATGTATATGACAGTGTCTTGTGCGGTCACAAACACTGCATGTAACGAACACTGTAGACAGCATGCAATGCGCCTGGAGAGCGACTCTTGGTAAAAGACGTGGAACCGAAATGCGAAAAGTTGCTGTTACGCCTAACATTTTTTTCGTGCGACTTGTCTCGCAAAAAATATTGTTGCAAGTTGCACGCACGCTCTTTGCGTGTAACACCCCTTCGTGCAACTGAATTTTTGTTTATTTAAGTTGCACGAAAAGTTGAGTCGTTTTCTACTTCTACAACAAATTCACAATTTCTTCAAGTTGCATAACAAAAATACGTGTAACATGGCTCTTGCAACATGTTTCGCCGCACTCTTTAGTCAACACATGCGTCATTCTTCAACTTACGCAATTTTTTTCGTGAGTCAAGTTGGATGACAACTGTAACGTGTAACACTGTACGTGTAACACTGTACGTGTAACACTGTACGTGTAACACTGTACGTGTAACACTGTACGTGTAACTTGGAACATGTTTTTTTCGCGAGACAACAAGTTACAGGGAAAATTGTTACGCGCAACAGTTGCCAAAGGCCCCGTCCACACGTATCCGAACATTTTGGTATTTGCAAATTTTGTTGCGGATTGACCTTCCGTCCACACGTATCCGGCGGTTGTCTGCGTTCGTTCTTTTTTCCTTTAGCTTTGTAGCTGAAGTAATTTTTTTTGTTTGCTAAAAAAGCAAAGCCTCGAGTCGGATTTTCGCAGTTACAGGATATGTTTTTCAAAATCAACCCTCTTAGAAATCTAATGGTTCCCGTTCATGTACTTTAACCATTCTTGTTTTGTTGTGAAAGTAATGACCCTTTGTATCTTACAGAAAATCCGCTGACCACAGATGCACACTGAACTAGGCCGTCCCACGCCATCAAAGCTATCAAGATGGCCGCCACAAAAGAGGCGGAGAAAACGAAAGAAATCTAAACAAACATCGCCTATACTCAGGTATAAAACGCGATATAACTCGGTAAAGTGAAAATTTTTAACCGTGGCAGTAACCTGATGATATCATGATAATTAATTGTAATTTGAAACCAAGAGAATGTTTAATATAGTGTCAGAGACTCGGGTCTTTTTGTATCTACGCCCGCGCTGCATCAAGAGGATTTAGAAAGACTTTATTAGATTTATTTCGGAAGAGATCGCAAGAAAAGTTGGGTCTTTCTGCGTGTCCCGTTACGCATTGTCGTCTATTGTTTGTGAGGTATTGTACTTTTGGTCTTGTTTTCCTTTTGTATTATTGTCGTTCTTTGTTCCTTTTGTTTTACGTCATCTGTGCCCCGGTACACACAGAAAGAACCGAAAAGTTGGCGTGTTGTCCACCATTAGGGCGAAAGAAGATTGGATACCAATGAAACGAGAGGCGCGTGGTGCAGTATGGGAAGGGTTGATAGACTTCACTGGTGTGCAATCTACTCGCTTACTAGAATCAATCAAGTATCGACTACGAGTCTGCCTTTTCCCCACATACTCATTCTCGTCCTCGCGGCCACTTCTGGCGAGTAAAGGTAGTCAGACACCATGGGTCATGTAGCAGGGACATGTCGCTAGCGACATGTAGCAGGGAGTGTAGCGGGGACATGTAGCAGGGAAAGAATCATCGTGCTTGCACATCACATGAAAATGTCGCGGGGACTTGCCTCAGGGACATGTTGCAGCGACACGTTCCCTCGTGTGAACTGACTCATAATTGTGCAACATTAATCTTGGGGACATTTTGTCCCCGCGAAGTGTCTCACGGAATTCAACTTGTTGAACTTCATGGGACACGTCGCGGGTACAAAATGTCCCCAAAATTGGTGTTGCACAATTACGATAGTATCAGTTCACACGAGGGGATTTGTCGCTGCAACATGGAACATGTCCCTAAGACAAGTCTCCGCGACATTTTCATGTGGTGTGCCAGCGCTATGATTTTTTCCCTGCTACATGTCCCCGCTACACTCCCTGCTTCATGTCCTTCAGTGTGTACTACACAAATTTTTGTCGCTGCTACATGTCACTGCGACATGTCCCTGCTACATGACCCCTCGTGTCTGACCACCTCAAGAGAACCAGGCGGCAACCTCGTTCCCACGGCTTAAAAAGGAAAAAAGACCTGGGAACGAGGTTGGACCAGGCAGCTCTGGGAACGAAAATGCTACTGCATGAAACTCGCTCCAGTCTCGCCGAGCTTGTTTTAGTGATAAGCTCGCCCGCTCAATTGACTGAAAAGGGCGGCTAGCAGTCTATCGCGCGAAAGAATGTTTAGGAGCAAGACGAAGAAATTCGTTTTGATGGCATACTGACGCACGGATCTGGGTAGTTCCTCTCAGAGTGGTGTTTTTTTTTTTTTTTCGTTTTTACTCCGGAGGTACTGCTGAAGAGGTTTCATTTGAATGGCCACATCATAGGATTTCGTCTACAGACTTAAAAGTTGCAACTACACTGAAACCGTTAATATCAGTTATTTGCCGTCATTTGTTTCTTAATCTGCGCGGTAGGCGCTAGAAAGGTGAGAGGAAGAGAGGATTTTTGGCCATCCTCACCCCTACGCGCGCTGTGCGCTGCGCTCTCTTCACGTGCTTCGCGCGTCTAAAGTCCCCTCTTCCTCCGCCCCTTTCTGGCGTCTGTCACGCCGACGTTTTGTTACTCAGTTGCTTGCACGATCCTGGGAAGGGAGGGTGCGATGCGCGTGAATTAAGAGAGCGCAGAGTGTGTAGGGAGGGGAAGATTTCGCGCTCCGCTCTCTCAGTCTCTTCACGCGCGCGCGCCCAAAATCCTACCTTCCCGGCTGTTTCTTGGTGTTGCGGAAGCCATTGTTGGAAAGCTTTTGTGTTGTGGTGTGGGTATCGTTCAGCGTCTTTTGAACCTTTTGTTTTACGTTATTTGGTGATCACACCATCCGCAGCACTAAGAAACTACCAATTCCCCCTCCCCTTTATAGCGCCTGCCACGCAGGCTAACACGATCCCCGCACTATCATCAGTCTACGCTCCAGGAAACAACGATTTCCACGTTCGGGGATCAGAAGGTCCCGGGATAACCTGACTGCCTAACCTTCCAAATCAGATAGCTTCTCCTTCACATGTTCCTTTCCAATCAGATAGCTTCTCCTAGACACTAGGAACCTAGTGTAGACATCTCAGAACCCAAAACTGACAGCAAGGGTGTCATAAACAAAAAAAAAAAAATGCTTGATGAAAGTTGAATCTCTCATATGAAAAATTACCATGTGCTCTCTCATCTCTCTAATATTTGGCACATTACACGCCTCTTATGTCTCTTACAATTTCGGCCTTCGGCCGACCGCGACATCTTACGAAAGCGTGCCGCAAAAGAACCTCTGTTACCCAGGATCACATGAAAAATTAGATAGATTAAAAACTTGCTCGAACTCTCTGAAAAAATGAAATAAATAAATAAATAAATAAGCAAACAAATAAAAATAAATCACCCGATAAATACGGTCATACCGTAACGTTCAGGGCTTCGACTGACAGTCTTCAGGGGCACCCAACGAACAATTTTTGGTAAAATGCATTATTTTACTTAAATGATATAAAAGCATTTCCAGGTGTTCTAGCTTCTACGTTGCTGGCCGGGAAAAATATATCTGTTCCTTTTTCCAGCATAATGGCATGGGGAAATTCCCAGCCAGCTGGATAAAAAAAATGTCTGGTTCCCAGCCAGCAATTAAAAAAATGAATAAATAAAAAAAAAAGCAATAATAAAAAGTTACCAAAAGGGTTGTTGGGAACTAACGAAACATTAATGGCAAACTATTTGATGTTTTTTGTTTTGTACATGCACTGCCGTCTCAAACCTGTCTCAAACTTGTTCGGGTGTCTCTAAGTACTGCTTAAATTTGTTACTACAAAGCTGAACCTTTTAAGCCCCAAAGTGACCAACATCAAGCTTCTCCTCACAAAACCCATACATAATCAAGAGAAAAGGTCATGAGAATTAAATGCAGTGATCAGCAAAAATAATTTACTTTGACCTTTTAATGAATTCTCTCACCTAGATCTGTAAGAAATGTATATAAACCAGTAAGGAGAATTTGTATGTTGGCATCGAGACTCCTTTCTCAAGTCAGCCATCGCAAAAAATGGTAATTAAAAAATATATATACAGAATATTTTGTCAGCCAGCAAGAATTCTGCTGGGGAACAGATAAAGTGAGGAACATATTCATTGGGTGCCCCTAATACTTACTTTACTTACTTACTTTTACTTCACTGCAATATAATTTCGTGAGTATATTAGCTAATTTCTACTGAAGCTCATTGTATGAAGACGAGGGAAATATCCCTTGCTTAGGCGGTGACGCATTTCATTTAAAGGGACTATCATTTTCTAAAACTAGATAGGATATATTACAATGGAGTCGAGTGGCCGCACCCCGGATTAGAAGAAAGTTTGTAGACCTCGCAATACGGCTCCGTGCCAGACGACCCAGTGCGTATCGCGTATACCCATCATTAAACAAAACCTGAATAACACGTAAATAATAAGTAAACAAAGGATTCGTGATATTCTGATTAAATTTTTACAGAAGCTATTTACTTAAGTGAAGCAATTGTTTGGAAGTTCATTGATCCGCAAACGGAACCGCTTTCACAAAATACGAGACTATTCTACATTTTGTCATTCATGTGTCACAAAGAGTATGATAATATCACGCTAAAGCAGTCAAAGCAAAACAAACTTTCTTTCCTGTAAAATGATCTTTTCTTTATTTTGTCCGACCATGGAAGATAAAAGAATACAACTGAATTCGTTCTTTTTTGCTCTAAAAACCGTTCCGATTTCAAATAACAGGAAATAAAGATATACCATTGTTGTCGGCTCCCTTGCAACTAAAGTCGCTTTCCTTTCTGAGTCATTTCAATGGGAGAAGGAAATTAATAGACTGTCTTATCTCCTGATAGTCGAAAGACAATACTAAAAAGGTTTTACACCGACGTTTCCGGAAATGTCACAATCGAGTTCGGAACACAGAAAGTTGTTCGGGATTTAGTGGAGTTAGTGAACGAAAACGTCATTTCCTTTATTCCCAATACAGAATAAGATAGTTTTGTCAGCTGAACCCATAAATTTATCAGCCATCGGCTTCCCAAACCCCGAACCGCTCTCAGGTTGTTCTCCGATTGATTTTTCGGTTCCCTGCGGAGCCTCTCGGGTCAGTCTCGGCGGGGAGCCGATTATTTTCGTTTAGATTATGGCGGACGATTTGGTTTCACAGGACGAGAAAACATGAGCGAATTTGGAGCTTGCGGGTGAAATATGTACGTTGGGCAATACCATGATTATCCAAGTTACGAAGATGAATCTTCTGAAGAGGAATGCGAGCATTGCTCGAGACAAGACCTGTATTTCCGCGGCGAACCCGTGTAAGCTACAGTTTAGAGCTTAAATTGTTGAAATATTTAGCACGATAATGCCATATGCACAACTGTAGTTTGTTTTCAATCATGCCGTCAACTACGATATTTTAGAGCATTCGATGACTCCACGGTCTGATGTTTCGCTTTGAAGTAGTTAAAAATCTTTTTGGGAAAACTAATTTGGTTATCGTACAGTCGAGGAATGTGTCACGAGCTGCGAATCAAGTCCTGCTGTCGTCGCTTTTGGAATGTACAACGTTCTGTTTATTTCTAATTCCTTTATAATTTACGTTCATGACATCTGTGGAATTATGACATTATTAAAAAGCCATCATCGTTATCGCAGAATTTAAGCTCATAAGTACGTTAAACGAGCGAAGTGTAAATTGTAAGGTGATTGCTCACGTTTATCCTTTGAGTTGTGAAGGAAACCCGGTTAAATTTTGTTGTACTCTCAGGTCCTTCCTTGATAATAAACCAAACATATCTGTTTGCAACAACCTAAAGGCGCTTATGACTTGTGATAAGGATCGCTGTGGCTTGTTTTTAGGCCGTAAGCGTGAAATTTATGTAGATTTTAAGTGGTACGTAAGCCTTAAGTCATATTTTCTCGCAACATTTAACTTGAGTTTATTCGCATATTTCAGGTACGAAGAACCGCCATGGGCCGGTCACATCAAGGAGAAAGGCGATGTATTTTACATCGAGCCGTTCAACGAACCTACTTCAAATGACATCGAGGATTCCATGGAACAATTAAACTTTTCTGAGAATGGTTCTGAAGATGGCAGAGAGAGAGATAAGGGTAGACAAGGTCTTCGAAGTTTTAACTCGGTGAAGAAAATTATACCGGGCTTGAAGCGAGACAAAGCCGACGATAAAAGCAATAATGAAAAGAACTTGAAACATTCGAGTTCTTATGGAGTCGTGGAAGGAATCAATAACGTCAACAAATTGACTGGAAGGTTTTTTAAGAGAGAGGTGCAGCTTATTGTCAGCCCTCCAAAGGTTCACTCAGGACTAAAGAACAACCTGGAGACTTTGCTTGGCATCATCCCTGGGAGAGACAAAGCTGGCAAATTATCACAGAATGACAGCTATTCTGGATCAAGGTTGTATATCAAAGGGTTTGTTCCTGATGGACCTGCACTGCGCAGTGGAGATCTAAGAATAGGTGTGCATTATTAAATAACTGTTGTTTTTTTTGTTTGGGCTGTCACACAATACTTCTCCCAAACTACAGATGTACATGTACATGTACAGCAGGTGCTAATATCCAGCCACATTCCATTTCATCCTTTCTAACAGTGCCAATCACAAATAATTGTTTATTTATTAAACCAATCAACATCTATACAAAATGACAAATGTTTTGACCCAGTTCCTAAAGCTGACTTAACACTTTTAAAAAGAAACACTGACTGACTGACTGACTGACTGACTCAGACTACATGTAAACAACTGACTGACTGACTAAACAACTGACTGACTGACTGACTGACTGACTGACTGACTGAACAACTGACTGACTAAACAACTGACTGACTAACTCAGACTACATGTAAACAACTGACTGACTGACTAAACAACTGACTGACTGACTGACTGACTGACTGACTAAACAACTGACTGACTGACTGACTGACTAAACAACTGACTGACTGACTCAGACTACATGTAAACAACTGACTGACTGACTAAACAACTGACTGACTGAACAACTGACTGACTGACTGACTGTGGTGTTCATTCATGGTTTAATTTTGCGGTTGTCACTGGTTCCTTTGTTGAGTGCCTCTTCTAAGCTGAGAGCCTCGATCATGAGACCAACGTTTTTAACAGCTTTCATAACATTGTTATATGAAAAGGCATGTTCACATTTCAGAGTTCCATTCTGACAGTAATTGCATTCGCGGTACAACATAACTAAAAAAAGAAACACTGAAAATTTTACTGGTGTATAATAATTATTTACATCAAACCCACAGTTTTCTGTTTGTTATTGCATGTTTGATATGAAGTAATTTTACTGGGCATTTTAACCCTAAAAAAGAAACACTGGAAATTCTACAGGTGTATATTTACATTAAACCCACAATTTCCAATTTTGTAATTTCATGTTTGATATGAAGTAATTTTACTGGGCATTTAACCTTAAATGTTTAAAATGATCATTCTGATAACCTTTGTTGTTTGCTTTATGAATTTTGTGCATCAGTTCTCTACATAATATTAACTGAGATTGGATAAGAAGGAAAACATGATATTTTATGGTCCTGGGGGTGGGGGGGGGGGGGTACTCTGCAAATGTTTCGGTGGGGGTTTGCCGCTGGGACTCTGAGACCCTTAACCTATAAAACTAGACCACTTTAGCTGCATTTTGCAGCCCTATTCTAGACTAAACACCAAAAACCGGGTGCTTCTTGACAGTGTTGCGGAAGCCATTGTTGGTAAGCTTTTGTGTTGTGGTGTGGGTATTGTTCAGTGTCTTTTGAATCTTTTGTTTTACGTCATTTGGTGATCACACCATCCGCAACACCAAGAAACTACCCAAAAACCTTACCCTATCCTAGACTTACAGTGTATTCCAGACAAGCTATTTTCCAGAAACTCATTCACTATCACAGTTATTAATTAACAGGGGTCAGTAAAAATGCCGTACTGCCCACCGTACTGACTTTTAAATGCCATTTGCCAGTAAACATTGTCTGGACTAAATTCTTCATGCAACTGATCATCTTCACGCAAAATGATACCCTATTCTGGACCAAAAATCTCTGATTACTATACCCTATCCCAGACTAAACTGCCTGAAAACCTTGAGACATGAAGGACAAGACAATTAGCCATAATATTGTATAAATTGAAAAATTGAAATGTACCTGATAATTTGGCTCAAATTTTTAATAGTACAAACTCTATGTATTCTTACAATCTAAGAAACTCGACACATAATTTATTTGTACCAAGATCATATACTGAGGCTGGAAAAAATAGCTTCCACTATAGAGGGGCGGTTCTCTGGAATAGTCTAACAAATACTATTAAAGGACAGACAAGCCTGAAAACCATACCCTTCACAGCGGCACATACCTATATAGCTCATATATGGCAATATGGTTGTAGCAACACGCACCAAAAAAAATGGAGGAACTGATAAACCACGAAACTGGCATTCCGGTGGTGACATCGCATGCAACTGACTATCCCCAGTCTTTCTTCTTGTGCGGTATAATTTTTTTATTGTACCCCACCGGAAGTGAAATTTCACGTTTTTAGACGGCTTAATCACAGAGAAGAAAAATCGATATCACAAAACTTTTTTGACTTTCTTATCAGAACACCATGTCCATTCAAACAAGCAAATGAGAAAAAATCTGTCATATACACTTAAAAGATAAGGGGGTTGGACTGGGCTTCTGTGTAAGACTGCCTTTATTACTATCCACATTACATGGATTTCTATTATTAATTATTATTTTTTTCAGGTGATGTCCTTCTTTCATTGAATAAACTAGATCTTAATTCTAGCAATGTTCACACAATACTGGCTGCCATTACTGGCCCGATGGAGGTAAGAACATTGTACAAATGTAGTTGTACATGTATGTTAATGTACATATGTTATGTACAGCATACATCTGTAGGGATATATTTGTTGTTACTATGTTCACTATTACATGCATTATTATGGATCCTTTTTATTCCTACATGCAAGAGTCAACCATGTTCAGATGTAGTGTGTTATGGGAGGACAGACTTATCCAATGAGATTGCTTTACCGTATTTTCTCAATTAAACGCCCCCGGCGTTTATTTCAAACTTGGCCAAGTGGACCCGGCGTTTCTTTGAATCAGCGGATTTTTTTCGCCCGCCATTTTTTAAGAAAGGGTTATTATTCGTTTTTCTTGGCAGCTGTGTACCTTGCCCTTAAATCTTAAGTTTATTATTAATACCACAAACAAACGTTTGAGGGGCTTACTTACATCTTCCTCTATTATACCTGGCGTTTATTTGGGGCCCGGCGTTTAATCGAGAAAATATGGTATTTGTAAAGATCATAGATTACAGCAGATTGTTATTTTCGCCAAACATGATTTGAAATGTCACTTTTTCTATAATGTTTATATTAAATTGATATAATTAATTATTAAAACAAATATAATTATGTAAATTCCATTTTGTCATGCATCTGTTCAGTTATAATAGATCACAGATGACATCAAAATGTAGTAAGAACATCAGTTAATTTATTAATAGTTCTTACTACATTTTGACATCATCTGTGATCTGTTACTGAACTGACACAGTCAGCAAAATTGACAGTGTATTTGAGCTTTTGGAGTGATCCTGTTTACTCTAAAAAAGCTGCTAAAACATAAAAAAAAATAACTTCCACTTTCAGATTACTCTGACAATACAAAGAGTTGTCCAGCCCAAGTTATCTTCTCCAGTCATACGTCATCAGACCCCTCCCAAGAATGACAGTCACCTGATCAAGTTAATTAGTGGAGACTCACCAGCACTATCTAAACCTGATCTGAAGAATATCTCTCATGTTGCTTTGTATTTAACAATCACTTCCAGTGAAGAGGATAATGAACCAGATCAGGTACACTATTATATCATGATACATTGTAGCTTTCTCAGTTTGTGTGCGCATTAAAATACTGTTATTAGTTAAAGATTAAATAATTAATCAATAATACAAAAATTATGTAAGTTAAATTATTTAATAAATATATTGATACATTGTACGAACTTGTGGTTTTATTATTAATTTTATAAACAATGTATTAAACTCTCTCTTAGCTGGACACCTTGAGGACAGGGAATGCAAAGTGGCTAAGCATGCCTGTCAAAACATGATTACCATAGCAACCATGTTTTGCTGTTTATATCAGGTTCCTTTAATGAAAACCTGTCATATAAAATTCTTCCCACTTTCCTTTAAGTCACAAAGTTGGTTTTTACATACAGTTGTTTGTATTGTACTGCTTGTACAGTGCAGCAAAAAAACTTTGAACATCAAAAATATTTCTATGGCGTTGGTTGGAACCCATGTCAAGCACGATCTTGTGAAAACAAGATATTACACAGTTCCCATGGCCTTCCATCAGTCATGGAACAACAGTCATTTAAACTGATAAGACCAATCAGTAAACCTAAAGAATAACTGGTATTAACTGGTGATCAGTATAATTATAAAATTAATAAATAATATCTGAATATAATATCTGGTAAATAACTATACCCGCTCCCTCCTCCTCCCCCCCCCCCCCCTTCACAACCCCCCCGCCCACTCCACCCAACACCCCTACCCCCTTCCCCCTCAAAGACAAACCCACAAACCACTTCCTGCTCTGGGTGGGATAATGGGGTTTATCAGTAAAGTGGCCTAATTTGTTTTTGTTGATGCATTCAAATTTAGGACATCCTTTACCAGTATCCAAAATCAGAGGCAGCCTCCAAGTTAGTTGCATTGAGGGGAATGTTTTTGACATTGAGTGACCTGATATCATCAGTGACTGGTACCACAGCAAACAGGTCAGTTTGTATAAAATAAGTAATGATAACACCAGTGAATTTGAAATGTATTGAACATACATGTATGATTAAAGCTGAGTACCTAATTTGTTTTCTTTATTTACATCTACAGTGTACTATAATGATCACTAGTCATAATTTTAGACTAAAATGTGATTTTTTACTGCCTCTATGGAAGTTGCTTGTAAAATCCGGTCTAAGGCTAGATTAGTATTGTGTGGTTCCAGAAAATATCCATACCTCCCCCATGGAAGGTTTTATCATTTGAACCCTCCCTCCCCCCTGGAATTTCCAATTAAGCCTCATACTTTCCCTTATAAATTTTGGCTGTTGAGACCCCCTCCCTCTCGGAATTTCCAATGACCTTCCATGGGGTGGGTATGGATATTTTCTGGAACCACACATTTAATCTTGGTTAAATTTGTACCCAGCTAACCCTAACTACAGCACAAAGCTAACCATCACTCCACTGGCTACTGTACATGTACATGTATCTTTGTTCTCAGACAGACCCTACTGTTACAACCACTACTGTGATGCCTGTGAAATTGCATCAACCCTTCAATTAATGTGGCTCCTGATAGTTTTATACATGTGCATGTAGCTGTATGCGAATATGACAAGCTTTTAACAAGAAACTTTTTCTTTGTGTTCTCGTTAGTTTTGGAGAAATGTTTACATGTATAAAACATGCTCAAATTTATCTTAATGATACATGTATCTGATATTATCTAAACAAAACAGGACTTAATTTTATAGTTCTAACTTCACATGCGTCTCGTGCAAAGATGTCTGTGTAATGTTTTGCAATTTTCATTTCCAAATTAGTTTCTCAGGCAATTTTTGATACACAACTGGTGTATTTTATTCGAAAATTAGTCATACTAGTTATTCTAGACTGAGGAAACGTTTTTGTGCACTCTAACAGATTGTCGTGTAATTGTGATTGCCCGGTTGTTTACTGATTAATTTTCATTGCTTTTAAAAGTTGTAGTCTTTTCAACTGTAACGGAAAGAAGTCATGGTTTGGGAAATATTTGACGAGTGTGGATTTGATCGAGAATCAATAACATAAATATTCACAGCAGGTACACTGAGAAAATGTGTCTCAGCATGTTCTTTAGTGTGTCATGCAAAATTTGCCGAGGGAGAAAGGAGTTTGTGACCCATTTAAAATAAACCGTAAAACTTTCTTACGCAAGCACATGAGTATAGGCTACCAGTGTAGCCTCTTGTTATATATGTTGTAGGTTAAAATTATTTTATGTTAAAGTGCAAACTATTTTTTGAAAACATCTCTATTTACTGCTTTAGCTCTACGCTTGTGCTGGACAAGAAACTTGTTCATGTGGTGTATTCTAAGATGGACAGAGATGTGTTGGTCATTGCCATGCCTGCAGAAAGGTACTGTTATTTTTTAATACATGTACATTGTATCAATGGTAAAAATAAAATAAAACCGTGAGTTGCTTAGTGGTGGTAAATAGAAAATTTGCTGCTAATTATTGTTACATGTAATTGTTTACGGAAATTATACATTCAACTTAGGATGCCCCTGGTTTGCCTTCAGAAGATAGTTGCTGACATAACGCAGATCCTGTCTCTTACATTTGGATCTATGCAAAGGTATGATTAATAGAGAAGATTCACTTAATATTAATTTTTATTACTTACACTTTGCACTGTACATGTGCCATGCATTTTTGGCTTCTGTGGAAAAAAGTTGTTTCAATATTTTAATTCTTCTCTCACCTTCTTACATGTGCCGGTAAAAAAAAAGGGGGGGGGGGGGGGGGGTTACATGTACATGTAGAAAGGACAGTGCATGTACTGTAGATGTACATGTAGTTGTTTTAGTTTACATTACTATATAAACCTACTTGTAAAAAGGTTTGAATTTTGTTCAAACTGGCATCTCTGGTGAAATGATGTCTCATACATGTGGATATAGTTACATGTATATATGAAGAATACAAGTTTTGACCATGAGATACTTTGTACTTTTTTTTCAGGGGGTGGGGGCAGGGGGAATCTTCTTAAAGTTTGTGGGAACTTGAATCCTCTGTCTCTCTCCTCTGTCTCAGACTCCTCAAACCAATCTTCTTAATGGCTTAATATACATGTCCATGCACTGCTGTATATCTACAGTTTTTCTTTTTCTGCCATTTTCTACTTGTGTTTTCATAACCTAGAATTGTTACATGTTTAAAACTGTTTCTCTTTATTTGAAGGTCTGATTGTCATGATATTAATTTTTGTACAGGGCATTCTCTGACAAGATTAACAAAGCACGGCTGGACCATCTTTTTTCTCTATTGTTTGAGAAAGCTCTCACAAAGCCTGCTGGTGCAACTGATAAAGATTGTGGCACTAACAAGCTGCCTGATCTTTTGCCAGGCATCCAGTGGCTAAATCTACCTTTAGCTGTGGAGGTGAGGGTATTGTACGTGTACATGTTCATGCTGAATAAATTAATGTGAGGTGAATGCTTGTTCGACTGATTGTCATTTACACGTACATTACATACATATACAAACAGTGTAATTGATTGTTTCCTTGCAAAGTGAGGGCTGAAGGCCTGAGTGTAGCAAAGTTTATAAATTTGTCGCAGGTGGATCATTTTAGGGCAGTGAAATCTCGGGTTGGTGTCCTGCAGTTGCCTAGCAACAAAACCACAACAAAGCCCCAAATGACGTCATCCAGTGTGACGAGCGACTGGGAACGAGTCAGGATGTCTCAACTTCAATTTTTAGAGTCCGTGTGGTCATGCAACCTAACTTCTTCAGTTACACTGGAAATTCCATCTCTTCCTGGAGCCCCGTCACTAAAATTTTACGGTGCACTTTCCCCAGAGCTTCTTCAAGACAAGTATTTCTAGTAGGATATTACAGCACTTTTCATACATCTGTGTAGACACGCAAACTCTGAAGTTCAAACTCAACCAACAGTTTTGATTTTCACTGCCACAAATATCAGGGGACATCTCAGGAAACAAGGATGCTTTTATATTATATGTATGCGTAGTGGGCAAAAAGTCATGTTTGTGGATTGATCCATTTTATTACTTAAACCAATGTTGCCTGATTATGATTGATGGCAGCATGACACATAAACCTTTATAGGCTTTGGACTTTAGAGTTTGTGTTTTATTTAAAGGCACAGTAAATATTAAATTTATTTAGCCAATTCAATGACTATAAATTCAGTGCTTTTTTTCTCTGTCCCCAGGTTAATGTCCACTGCTGCCTCAGTGAATTGGAGGCAGCTGATTATGGAGAATTTGTAAGTATAAACCTTTTAAAATTAAAAAAACGTAACATACAAATATGGGACATCTTTCGTACACTGGACAAAACAATTCAGTATTAGGTTAAATGATAATAACTTCTAAATGTTCTACCTAAATTCCATTAAAAATGGCAACATACATGTAGGAGGCAAGACAATTTCACATATGGAAAATTCTTAAAATGTGTAGTTCCAGAAAAAATCCATACCCACCCCATGGAAGGTCATTGGAAATTCCTAGGGGGAGGGGGGTCTTAAAAGCCAACATTTTAGAAGCAAAGTATGAAGCTAAACTGGAATTTCCTGGGGGGATGGGTGGTGCTAAACAAAAAACCTTCCGTGGGGGGAGTATGGATATTTTCTGGAACTGCACAATGTGAAGTCAGAGAAAAGGTGAGAAACGTGGGCGAGCGCATCAGATTTCATGCCAAAAATATGGTAGAGAATATCTACTATAGTTAACAATGCGCTTAAGTTTGCTTTGCTGCAGAATTTGTTTGAAACATGCAATGAAAATCGTTCTTCCACTCTTTAATTGTTGATTCTAGCCGGCAATCAACAGTCCTTGAACTAATTTCTACATTTATTTCGATTTTGTAAACCATCATTATGATTACTCCGTGAGTAAATACTGCGGATTCAGGTTGAGCGTTTAACGGTCTAAGTTGTTGCATTCATTATCACGGTTGGTTGGTTGCATTGCGAAGCAAAATGACAACCGTTGCTAGGCGGGAATGACAACCTTCTGTCTGGGAAAAAGCACAACATGCCTTTTCCCAGACGTCGTCATTTCTGCCTAGCAACGGCTGTCATTTTGCCTCGCAGCGCAATCCAACCAACCGTAACAACGAACGCGACAACTAAGCCGTTAAATGCTCAACCTGAATCCGCAGTAAATGTATCGAACACAAAAGAGAAGGGCTGTCTCTTTTTTTATTATTTTTTCTATTTATATTTTATCATATGGGAAAGTTGTTATAAATGAAAGTGAACAGGAATCAAACACATATATATTAATAGCCAGGTAAAATCCTCAACCCCCAGCCCAATTACTGACAGCCTGAGTAGGGGAGACTATTGAGTAGAATCGCATACGTCAAAGAAAACTCGCATTCTTATTGGCTATCGAAGCGAGGGTATTTAGCGTGGAATTGCATAGCTGAGAACTGATATTGCATAAGCATCTTCGAAGGACGATGTTTGTGTACTTTCTTTATATACTATGTATACTTTCTTTTAAAATAGTGAGCTTTGATTTGAAGCCAAAAATACAGACGTGCTTTTCACAAATGATAAATTTATCTAGAGTGAATTCCTGTTCTTCTCAATCTTATAACCAAAATGTGAATTTTTTTGAGAGTGAAGAAGCCATTCACACTGCAGTCCAACAAGAAGAGAGCGAGCTACTTGCAAAAACCAATATTTCATTCTTAGAAAAAAAAACCCTGTCTAAATCAAACAAAGAAGTTTATGAAAACAAGCATTTTGTACTGAGCTAATAAAAAGTAATTTTCATTATACACCGAAACGGCCGTCTGGTTGCTTTAAAAATAAACAAGATGCTGTCCAAAGCTTAAGTAGAGCTTTCAGCGAACTTTCTTATTTCCAAACCAAAACTTGTATCCGAACTCCTGTCTATTGTACAGTCTCAAAGAATTGCGGTGTAAAGAGTATAAGAGGTACAAAAGGCAATAATAATTAAGTAATAATATTAGTAGTCTGGTATTCTTAGAAATGAGTCGCGAAAATAAGGTGAGAATAAAAATATTTCAGTTCGAGCGGACTGAGATGTGCGTCCGGATCCTTTCCTTGTCAACTTATGAATTGAAGTGATCGACCGCGATAAGATAAGCATATTTTTTTTCACGGAATGTTTAATAAATAATCCATTAGTACTCACAAATTTGCCTTCTTCGTTGTCCAAAAGTTTTTCCCCATTTAGCGTGGTGTTTACTTGTCGCTGTGATGAAATTCGTATTTGCCGGCCAGCGATAACAAACTTCCGAAGTGTTTAAGGCTAATTTCCACCACAAACGTTCGCAGTTCGGCTCCACAGTCCACATTATGTAGTTAAGTGTACAAACAGCATCAATTTCAGTCATAAAATTTCATTTACTGATAAAGAAAACTAAAATTTGTCGCTTCCACAAGGTTTTCTCCTGACCGCGGCGTGTGATTCAAATTCGTGATTTTGAATCAGTCTTGATTTCTATTCGCTCGCTCTTGACAGTTGGCTTTGAAATGGCTTTCTCGCTGGAAACTTTGTTTTTCTTTGACATATGCGATTCAAGAAAAATTCATTGCCAGACTCGTGAATTCCACGTTAAATTTCACTTGAAAAACCGATATCGCCCTCATCGCGATATCGGTTTTTCGCGTGAAATTTAACGTGGAATTCACTCGTCAGGCAATGAATTTTTCTATAAAATTTTACTGTTGCAATACTATTGCGATAGTTAGCGTACTGTTGCGATATTATGGCAATAAGTGGATCAGTATTGCAACAGAAGAAAGTATATAAACCAGACCTACAAAGAGTCACTTTTTCATCCACCGTGATTGTTTTGGCGCGTGATCTCATGTGATCTCATTGAGTAGCCCCTCCTCTAGGAAATTAATGCTGTATGATGTAAAAATGAAAATGACACTGATGGAGTCACTGATGTATAGTGCTGTCCTTGCCTTAGCAATGTACAACACAAACAGACAATTTTCTTTTCTTTTCTTCATTATAATTATATATTTCATTCAAGGATACAATAAGTATAATGCAGCCAAAATGCATTCGTTTTTTTTTTTTTTTGCTCACTATTGAAACAATAGTGGGCAATAGTGGGCAAAAACAATGAATGCGTTTTGGCTGCATTATACTTATTGTATCCTTGAAACTTGGTATTACAGTGCAATTAGCATAGATTGAGACAACATCATTTCAATTTTTTCATCATTAATTTTAATGTTTGGTTTAAGAAGCTGCATGTATTAATCAGCATAAGATGGTCTATCATCATGAATTCCACCACAAACTGTTTAAAGAAATTTACTCCAACCGCTATACAACTCTGTTCTTCGTGTAGACCGGAGAGATGCACTCTTGGGGCTAGGGGTGAAATTGCTATTGCAATTGTTATCAATAGTTGATTTTACTATCGATAGCTCACTATTGTGACACCAACTATCGTGATTTGTCGATAGTTTGATGTATCATTACACCCCTAGCCCCGAGAGTGCATCTCTCAGGTCTACACGGGTATGAAGAAGAGAGTTGTATAGTGGTTGGAGTAAATTTCTTTAAACAGTTTGTGGTGGAAATCATGAGCATGATAGACTATCTCATGCTGATTAATAATTATTATTATAATAGATGCAGCTTCTTAAACCAAACATTAAAATTGTTAAAAAATTGAAGAAATGATGTTGTCTCGGTCTATGCTAATTGCACTGTAAAACCAAGTTTTTACAAACCACTGTCATGCTGTCATGCTGCTTATGTTCAAGCTCACATGTATAATTTTGTGAGTTACTTACACAATGTTTGAGTTTGCCTAAAGAAAAAAGTCCAGCTACATGTATTTTTACATAATTGTTTTATGTAACATTGTGTAACACTTGTGCCATTTTTTTTTTCTGTTAACTACAGTGTATGGTGCTTTTTGAATGTCTTGTTCTTACAACTTTCTTTTTTCTTTTCCTACAGGCAGATGATTATTTTCAAATTAGAAGATTATATACAATTTTAGGTTCCAGTATATTTTATAAGGTATGGAATATACATGTATTTTTCTCAGGCAGCCTGCATGTACACTGTTGTTTTCACCTTTAATAATTTTTAACCCTTAAACTTTGCCTATTGTCTACATGCAAGTGTGACAACATAATTATGCATGTTGCAAAGATGATGTCCAAGTAAGGGAATCAATGACATGTGGGTGGCAAGCAGCACCTAAAAATTGCAAAACATAATCATTCCAGTTTTGTTGCTTACTGTAGATCATACATTATAATTAATGTACAATTGTATATAAAAAAATGATTAATAATGTTTAAATTGGTATAATTTATTATCAATAATTTATTTGCAATTCTGACTGTTTTGCAGGGATATTTAGTCGCCAATCATTTAACCAGAGAAGATTTAGAAGATGTTGTATTATATTGTAAATATCACTGTTTATTGGCCATGAGTGCAGAACAGAGAGTTGGACAACTGGTCATCTGGAGGGAGGTAGGCTTATTGTCCCTTCACTGAGTACAAGGCCTATAAAGTTCCAAGAAATAATTAAAACGTTTTGCTTCCATATCCAAAGTGTTTCTGATTCTCATTTCATAACCAATCTCATCACAATCAATCAGGATTTTTTGTTAAGGTTTGCAATAGCAACAGGGACCATGAAATGGTAACTGAGCCGCCAGTGCCAATTCGGGGTGGGTGTGGAAATGGGGATGCCCCCTTCCCACAGGGGGGGTCTAGGAGGCCCCCCCAGAAAAAGTTTGACATTCGGAGGCCCAAAGTGTGCATTTTAGGCCATTTCTGACCAATTTGGGTCTGTAATATCTAGATCAAATAGCCCATCAACTTTAGCAGTTAATTATTCAATATTTATTTAAACATACATGTACCTGAGACAAAAATTGAAATAGCCAAGAAGGTCCCGGTATCCCGGCCCTGAAGGCTCCTACATTGTACATGCGGGTTGCTAGTATAAATTATTTTGTTTTATCATTTGAAAGCAAATTGTTGTTGTTGTTGTTTTTGTTGTTGTTGTTGCTGAGCTGAGCTAGCCAACTCCCCACCCCACCCCCCTAGACATTTTGCTACACTGAGCCCCACCCCTTAGATATTCAACTCCCCACCCTCCCCTCCTTCCAAAGCCATCACCATGGGTAAGGCAGGTGACCATTACATATTGCAGGCTCAATGTTCACCAACCCTCCCCTCTCCAAGGCCTTTTGCATCTATAAAAATGAAATGCACTAAAAATGTCAGGCGACTTGCTCCAAAACTGTTGCTTTTGTCTCTTTCATGGATACAGTGTATCTGCATGCTCCTCACTCTGATAAATGATAATTATTGAGTCATTCATACAGTACCGGCTAGAAGTAACCTAGATGCAACAGAGAACTCAGAGTGGGATGCATTTGCACACAAATTGCAAACCGGTCAAAAACTCTGAGAACCACAAAATGAATTCTAGATTGTACATGTACGTAGAATTCATTTCGTGGATTGGCAAGTTTTTTTGACATTATTTGCGGTTCGCATGGAATTGCATTCTGCTCTCAGTTCCCTGTTAGGTTAACTTCTGTCTGGTACTTTAATTAAACATGTACATGTACATGTACATGTACCATTACTATATCTTAGAGTAAATGCATGGGGAATTTACAACTGTATTACATGTACAAACCCATTTGCTTTGACTGGGCTGTGCTCCAGCAGTGCCCAGTTGCTATAGGCAACTAACTTTTATCTTCAATCACCAAGAAAAACTGAGTTTTTGCACATTATTACATTCAAGTAGTTTAACTGCTGGGAAGTTAAATTTTATAGTTGGGCTTCCTTTGGACTCAGTATGAGAACTCTACAGCTGTAAGTGCACAGCCTTGTTTGAAGAGGCAGTAATTAAAAAGAATCAACGATTACAATGCAAGCCGGGTACCCATAAATTGTTGTAATCTTTAAACATTTCAAATGGTCCCCCCCCCCCCAGCCATTGAAATGAGAGGCATTTATTTATTTTTTGACCATTCGATAACGAGTGGTTTTTCTCTTTTTTTGTGAAGGAAGGTCATTGACATGAGAGGAGTTGTTTATTAGATTGTACATGACGTAGTCTCTAATATTGCACACTGTGAATGCTTTATAGGTTTTTCCAACAAGAAGACAAAGAAGCAGTGGTTCTGAAAGCAGAAGGATAGACGATGACGAGTATCATGAACCTGCTGCGAGATATTTTCTACTTATAGTAGGCATGGTAAGAGAAGCTTAGTGTACATGGAGAGGAGGGGATTGTAGCTTAACAGACTGGGTACAGAGTGTATGTACACATGTTGTAAGCTACACTGTTCATGTACTTGATTTGAAATTAAATGTAGGAGGAAAGGGAAGGGGAAGGGATTTCATCAGGGAGCAATGAGACATCCTAGCGAGTAATGAGAAACTGTGATGAAGTCTTAAAATATGATGGAAAAGCTCTTGCAAAATTGCAAATGATACCCTCTACTGTAGTCTTTAGTCAGTTACAATACTCTGGACATTATGATCAATAGAAGGACCTTGGTCACCTTCCTACAATTTTTTATGTACATGTAGCTCTGAGATTCCTCCATTGTCCCAGCATTATTACAATGTATTTTTCAGTAGTACTATGAACTAGCGAACTTTAGATTTAAATTAGTATAAGTTACTACATGTAGTACACCATATACATTCAGTTAACATTTATAAATGAGTGGTTGAAAGAGATTTATTTTAAATGCTTGGAGGCTCAAGAATTTTTGCACAATGTATTGTAGGAATCAATACTTCTACATGTAAATGTATCGTGAAGGCTTTTTATATCAAATAAAGTTATGCTTGTAGTTTGCTACAGACCTGGTTTTCCGTTTCCATTGCCAATAATTACTTGCACTAGTCTAGCCAAACTGAAGCAGGGTAAACTACAATTCGATTGAGTTCATGTAATAATAAATTATTTAATTTTTTTGCTTGTCTTAGAAACACTGGGTTATGTGTGTCCTTCTTGAGGCTGGAGGTATCTCTAAACGGTACGCATACTGAAAACGTTATTAATTCCAAACATTGCATTAATTCTTGGTCAACCGTGTCTGCTTATTAGAAATAAAACATGTGGATGTAATACTATGTACTTATTGACTAAGTGGGAGGGCCGGATGGGAAAATATTTGGCTCGAGGTCATGGCGTACGGACCGAGCGCAGCGAGGTCCGTGCGCCATGACCGAGAGCCAAATATTTTCCCATCCGGCCCGACCTAACTTAGTCAATAAGCATTTTATCATAATTATGACCAAATTGGAGACAAAATTACTTGAAATTTTAACGCGCGAGGCCGTCCGCTTTTGTAGTAGGGCCGTACGCCTTTTTCCGGCCCCGCTCGCGCAAATGCGTACGGCCCTCATACGGGACTTTCATCAATGGTTTTGCAAAGAAAAGGTTCGCAGGGCCGTACGGGTCATATGATAAATGTATTTCTTTGATTAGTTTTCCATTGTTCAACAAGTTTTTTTTTTTTTTTACATCCAGGGCTGAGGGTCATCCTCCCCCTAATACCTACTACGTGGATCAAGTAAAAAACACTTTGCATCAGATCGAATCCATGGACATCCCATCTGTTTGTGAAGCAAGGTACGTCAAATAACCAGATGT
The DNA here is from genome assembly GCA_022457155.1 of Cladopsammia gracilis. Lineage (NCBI taxonomy): Eukaryota > Metazoa > Cnidaria > Anthozoa > Scleractinia > Dendrophylliidae > Cladopsammia > Cladopsammia gracilis. The sequence goes on along the minus strand of JAJGOT010000094.1, from coordinate 1,736,978 downwards.
GCATTTACTTTTTAATTCATTGGCCGTTTTTATGCTCGAGACGTTAAAGTCGTCTAGACGCAATTAACGTCTCAGACGTTAAATGCGTCTGGTATAAAAACGGGACGCATTAAAGTAGATGGCCACAAAGAAAAAACACGAGATTTTCTAAAAAAAGCTATTCTCGGAAGTAACTGGACACGACTAAAGTCGTCCCCAAATAAATTTTAAGAGCACGAATATACAAATAGGGCTAAATTAGTCCTCGTTAAGGCCGTCCCGTTTTTATACTAGACGTATTAAACGTCTGAGACGTTAAAGTCGTCTGTTAAGTGCGTCTGAACAACGCACTTAAAAGAAGACGTTAAAGTCGTCAGACGTTAAATCCGTCTGGCTTATTTTCCGATTTTATACTAGACGTTAAAGTCGTCTCGATATTAACGTCTGTAGCATAAAAACGGCTATTAATATGATGGTTTGCTGATGTTTATGCATGGAAATGACAGAGAATAAAAGCTGTACCATCGTTGACCACTAGAAAATTGTTATCTACATGTATGAGGGCCATTTATACGGGAGAAAATAAGACGCGTCTTATCCAAGGCAAAGTCGCACTCGGGCCACGATGGCCCACACGGCCGGAGCTTAACCCGGTTTCCGTAGCACGAAGCGACTAGGAATATTGCTACTCCCCCCTGGATTGGATGCTAGTCCATCGCAGGGTTACCCCCAGCATTTTGTTGCCGGTACCCATTTATACACCTGGGTGGAGAGAGACAGTGTGGAGTAAAGTTTCTTGTCTAAGGAAACTTTACTCTACACTGTCTCTTATCTAAGACGCGACTTAAATAAGATGCGAAGTGTACCATTTATACGTTTGCGTCCAACATAAGACGCGAAGATCACGTATAAATGGTTCGCGTCTTATTTTTGATACGGCGCACTTGTTGTTCACGTCTTATTTAGGACGCGAAAGCATTTATACGAGGAAGTTCATGTCCTTTTTAAGACGCAGACAAAATAAGAACAGCTGAAAACCCTGTTCTAAGATAAGACTCGTCTTATTTAAGTCGCGTCTTATTTTCTGTCGTATAAATGGCCCTATTAAGTGATTTGTTATATAGCAACACAAAAAAGACACAACACAAGACAGTTTGTAAAACGCGCCGAGCACTCGATCCATCGTAATCATGGCACCTTTTGTCACTGTCTGATCACGGTCTGACCACGTGCGCTAGCGGGCAACAGTGCAATGTTACCCTCTGACGTCAAAAGTGTTGTCCGCTTTCGCAAATGTTGCCCGCTTAGCACAATTGGCGGGAAACAGTTTGTTTGTTAGATGTCATGTGACGATGAATCAACCAATCAACGCGCGCGTTGTATTGACAAAAACTCCAGCTATATAACAAATGTAATTATTATATAACTGGAATATGGAAATAAATAATGTATCCATTTTGGATCATTCTGGAAGTTTCAAAATGATGTGTGGCAAGGATCAGATTTAAGTAAGGTCCTAAATGAGACATTTGTCTGCAATATGATATTTTTATGAGGATATAAGTTTTTATTTTACTCAAGTTAAGGCTTAGTTTTTAATTTTTTTCAGTTTACGGAGTCCTCACAATCCTCCTCTCGCCTCGGCAGACACATTGCTTGTCAGTCCACCAACAACGATGTTTCAGAAGTCCCCTTCTAGCTTTGGTGGCGCAGACACACCCACCCCACAGAAAAGGCATGGCAGCTTAGACAACTTGAGACTTCAAGGTACTTGTAACATAACAAATATATGATGTTTGCTAATCAAATTATTAACCAGTTGAGCAACCAACCAATCCACTAACGAGTCAGACAATAAACTTGTGAGCAGGGTCTTTTATTTAGACACAGTCTCTCAGTAAATTAGGCAGCCAGCCAGTCTGTCTGTCAGTCAGCCAGCCAGCCAGTCTGCCGGTTAGCCAATCAACCAGGCAGCCACTCAGTCAAATGCCATAGAGTCCTAAAGTGTGACGTCACAAAAACTAAAATTTGTGAAATTATGAGATTTGATTAGATATTCGGAAAGGGTATGACGAAAAATGCCTGCTTGCCAAAAATCAGCATCTTATTACAATTTGGGGGTGAGATATTGGCACCGTTATGCTCTGATGACTCCATACAAATCCTTCTAATTTTGGCCTCATTACGTCATGAACTGAGGCCAAAATTAGAAGGGTTTGTATGGAGTCATCAGAGCATAACGGTGCCAATATCTCACCTCCAAATTGCAATAAGATGCTGATTTTTGGCAAGCGGGCATTTTTCGTCATACCCTTTCCAAATATCTAATCAAATCCCATAATTTCACAAATTTAGTTTTTGTGACGCCATCACTTTAGGACTCTATTGTGTTATGGTTCAATGCTTAACAGTCTTACGATTGACCATCATGTCTCCCAGGCCCTCACGCTAAATATGCTAGATATACATGTAAAGAGAACCAGTTGTTTGTTCTCACTTCCTTTCATCGCCATATTTCAGATGAAGTAGATTCTAACGACAGTGGCAGCATACCCTCGGCTCTCCGTCGGAAAGGATCGGACAGTTCCGGAAGTGTGGGCAGTTTTGGCGCCAAAGGAAGAATGAGATCGTTCCGTTCCCAGCTCTCCCTCAACTCTGCCGGAACTTTCAGAAAGAGTTTACCTGAAAATATTCCAGACTTGTCTCAGATGGTCACGGAAAAGTAAGTGCGACAATTTGATACTTGTTTTGAACGGTTTTTTTAATCCCCCCTCCCAATCCCTCTCCCAATTCCTATAAGAAAACCGTGAGGGTAGAGCACTACTGTGCTTAAAGTTAAGGTCGGCACACCCCCGGCGGCTAGTCAGGGTTCTCCTTATCAGGCGGTAACCGGTAAAATTTGCCGCTTGAAGCAGCACTTATTACCGCCCGTAACCGCTTGCCTCCGGAACATTTTTAAGACACACAGTTTTCCCTTTACCGCTTAGCAAAAATCCCTTACCTGCTGAGCTAAAATTTAGGGAGAACTCTGCTAGTCGTTGTGATTGGTTGCAGAAAGTCAAACTTGTTAAATTAAAACGATTAGTTGACTAGTGGCGGCAATCTCCTCGTGTAAGGAATGTACGTAGTGAGAACTACTCGAGCAACTAGTCACTGTAAGCAAATTAAACAGTTAACGAATGAAATGCGAAATCAAATTGTTCCTACAACTTGTCGCCTCGTGTGTACTGTTTGAGAGACTAGTAGCTGCAATTATTTTTTCTCGTGTAAACAACTACAGGCAACAAGTTGGTTTGTGTGTGCCGACCCTTAAGTTTGTTTTCTGTTTATTGTAGGTTGACAGGTGGTACAGAGAACACGTTATTTCATTACGTAAGCTGGGATTCATTCCATGGCATTGTAGTTTGTCCAAGTGACGGAGACGCTCCCACCACGGGAGGGGTGGTGCATGCAGAGGTGGTGAACACTTTCCACAAAACTTGTCTGTCTATGCGTAGATTGTTTTCTCCTTATTACAAACAGGTAAGTTAAGATTATTAAGGTTCCTCCCGAGGGCCGCTGCCTTTTAACGGCTCTTGCGTCTAAATCCACCCACTCAAACGCAGTAGATTCACTTTGTACAGCATTGTAAACAATGCGCGAAAGTAGTGGTTAATCGCTTTTATTGTAAATGGTCACACTAGAGGATTTCATCCACAGACTCGAAACTTAGAACCACCTCTATACAGCATAATAAACAGTAGCACAGGACAATAGTGCTCTACAGCTTCCATTTTGAATGGTCACACTTTAGGATTTTATACACAGACTCAAAACGTAAAACCGCCTCATACATTATAATAAACAGTACAACAGGAAAGTGCTGCTCAGTAGCTTTCATTTTTGAATGGTCACACTTTAGGAATTCATCCACAGACTCAAAAGTTAGAACCACCTTGTACAGCATAATAAACAGCACCACAGGAAAGTACTGCTCAATAGCTTTCATTTGAATGGTCACACGTTAGGATTTCATCAACAGACTCAAAAGTTAGAACCGCCTTATTCAGTATAATAAACAGTACCAAAGGAAAGTACTGCTCAATAGCCGTCATGTGAATGTTTAGACTATAACAGTAGGGTTTTGTCTATCCACTGAAAAGTTAGAAACACATCACATGATCATATATCGCTTTTCGCTTCCAATGACCATGAAATGACACTAATTTTTTTCCCCATCCACAGCGTTTAAAACAGAAGGACCAAAAAGCTCGCTTCGCGTGTACCGGGATGCAGGGTGTGGTCGAACATGGGGTGCTGTTTCATCGGACTCCCGATAACGCAGCGGAGCAAAAGAAGTCTCCTTCAATCCTCAAGTACTGGGTCATAGGGTACGTGGAGAAATAACAAAAAGAATGTTGAAATAAAGTTGAACTTCTTGTAAGCGGCTAACATAAGTGGTAAGCTAAGGTAGTCGCATACGGAAGGTGCGTTTACGAGAAAACAAGAACAGAAATCGAGCCATGCTACAGAAAGTGGGTGGGGGGGGGGGGGGGGGGAGGGGGGAAATGAACTTCAGTCAACGTCAAAAGTGTAAGGAAGGTTACTTTTTTACCCGGGGGACTCGCATAAAAATCGTGTTAAGTTTTGATTCCCCTCCCTCCTCCCAACTCCCCCTAAAAGGTACCATTTCCCGGTGTTTGTAAGTAATGTATTAAACACGAGGAAGAGTGTTTTGCCGAGTTTTTAACCCCCTTCGATATGGCAAGCGAAATGGTGCAAAATTCAAGGCATTGACATTCTATCAGTTTAAATCAAAGTCGTTCAAGCTCAAGCTTTTCCCTCTCACACTCAACACATTTTCAAGGTCAAGCCATGCAGTCATATCACAATCAAAGGTCGTACTCACTTCACGTTCAAACTATAATTTTCAGCTCACTTTCAGCACTTTATGCTTCATGGTCGGGTCAAAATACTTTCAAGCTCAACTCAAACTTTCAACCTCAGGAAAGCACGACCAACAAGCTCTGCATCGCAACAAAACTCGCATCGTTGTCAACAACAATCGTCACGCAATCTCACGCTCATCCCCATTCCCTCTCCATATTGTTTTCAGGCGACTTTTACCAGGGGACCACCCTCGTGAGTTGTACGTGTGTCATCATCAGTCCGTCCCTCAGTCTGCTGTGGAGTTGGCCTTCAAGCTGGGTTTCGGCGTTTGACCAACACGTGTGTCATAATAGTATCGACTTCTGCCTGATGCTCATAGGAAGACACCATACAACTATGGAGCATTTCACTTCATGGATTTGCGGAAAGTGATTTCAAAAAGAGATCAATTTTACAACAGATTCGGTATCAAAGAGAAATGACAAGGATTGAAGTGGAAATGGTCGAGGTGTTGTTTTGTCCTCGCCAGTGTCAATAGGAAGAGAAATACACTGTGAGCAACTGCGTATTTTTTCGTGGATCATGACTTGGATTCAACAGCCACCATGTTGAATACAATATACGGGTGAAATTGGTTATAAGTGTTCCCTCTGTCTTTTGTTTTATAATTTAAAGTGCCACTATGATCAAAAAATATACATTTTCTGTTCTCTTCGTATTTTCAAAATATAAGTACTCGTTACTTACCTTGCAAAGTTTCAAGTCAAAACTCGTACGGGAAGTGCCATTATTTTAACTTTACATTTCGAATTCGGCTTGCCGCCATTACTCAATTCAAAAATGACCGGGCCCGAACCCTGAGAGTTGGATCGAGTTGGCCTGAAGATTTTCTGACGTCAATGACTCAACACGTGCCTTTTGGCTTTGTTGTCTGTGACCCGGAGGGACAAATCACAAATCAAGTCGCGTGTACCAGATCGCAAGCCAGTAGATTTATGAACGGAGTTATGTCGGACGGATTTTACGTGATTTTCGTGGGTTTTCGTCCAGCCATTTCTCGGCTGTGTAAGAATAATTTCTATCAATCTAATTTATAGCAGTTCGCATTTGTCTAAACCTATTAGATATATCTGCGTTAAAAAAAGCGGAAAAGAAATGATCTGACGTTCGTTTGAAGGGAGAGGGTCGCGGCCGAAATATCGTGTTTTCATAATTATGGACAAGAGCTTGTTAAAGCATGTTTTATTATCTAGAAATAGGAAGAAAAATCGGAAGAAAAGAAATATGAACTGTAAAAGAGGCAAAATAACGACTAATCAAAATTCCACCAGAATGGCAATTTGTTTTCTTGACCGCCTGTCACGAACTCAAATTTGATGAACTTTAATCCACTTGCATCCTTGTAATCCTGCACTTTTCCTCCAAACTACTGCTTCTGTTTTGCTTTTTTTGCCCGCTAGCGCACGTGATCAGACCGTGAAAAAAGGTGGCGTGATTATGATGCGATTGATGTTTACCTCGAGCGCTTGGCGCGTTTTTCAAGTTGTTGTGTTCTGTTTTTTTGTGTTGCTATATAACAAATCACTTAATGACTGATCCCTCGGGAAACAGTGAATATTGTTTCCCGACAAGTCTCGGGAAACATCAGGATTCTCGGGAAATAAAATTTACTGTTTCCCTCGGGACCAGTCATTAAGTGTTTATTGCATGAGGTTTATTGCATGAGGCATGGTGGTTCCACAAACTGTACACTCGTACACTTAAAAATAAGGAGATGTTTCCTAATCTAGAAAACGCTATGACTAATTCTTATTGTTATACTTATTACAACCGCTCTTGAGTTTGAAAATTTTATGAGACTATTCATTCCTGAAACATAACGCAATGACATACTTGGGATGTTACCAAAGTTTATAGTTTCTTGGTGATGAGCTATTCAACCGCCGAGTAAATTGAGGTTTCGCGGCGTTGACCAAAAAGAAAATATACTATATTTATTAAAAAAATTGTCAGGTACCAATGGTATTGGGTCAAATAAGTGATAGCGTGATTTTTTTTTTTCGCGTTGCACGCTCGGCACTCTGACTACGTTTACATTGAGAAGTCGGACAAATAAACTTGCTTGGCAAAAATACATAATGAAAATTAACTGTGACTCTTAATAATTGAACTCAACAAGAACATTTAGAAATAAATTCGTTGAGATTTAGATTTATTTTTGCATGTTGGGTTAACGCCTTTGCCGACGGACATAAAACATCACCTCCCTTTATAATGACAAATAGAACGGCGAGCCATTCGATTACCAAGTAACGATTTAAGCTTTGCAGAGGCCCTGCCAGGGTAAATTCCGACAGGCGACATGACCCAAAAAGTAGGGACGGCACGTAAAATGAAATCGCGACAAAAGACAAATGTTCGTTCAATTTCCGACAGCAACGTGAAACATTGATAAAACGCCGACACGAGACATTTTAAAATTCCCCCCACCGCCTGGCAGGGCCTCTTTGCTGTACGAACAGACACGAGAATCTGTTGACGATGAATGTGTCCTAAGACCGTTTATATTTGTAACTACCGTGAAATACGATGAATCTCGAACGTTTTAAGATGAAACAAGAACCTGATCTAATTTGAACCATAGTAAATATATATAAATGAGCCAGGTACTTAAAATTAAAAAAAGTAAAGTTATTTTTTTTTATATAGAAATTGTACATTCAAATACTAAAAAGTGTTTTAAATAAAACATGCAAGTCCCTAAAAGTTTCCGTTGTCACTATTATTATAAAATATAAAACTAAATCGTCAGACACACGTTGACAGGCATAAAATTCCGGGACCACTTTCCCGGGACGGATTACAAATCAAAGTAGTATAGTTTCACTTAAAATCCATGGCCATCTCAGAGTCGTCGGCGAAACGAAAATTCATTCCGACGGTCTCTTATAAGAAGAATAAAAAACATACTGATGTATTCTTTCACCTTATATAGCTTAGCCGCAATACGGATTCGTTACGGCAAAAGGATATAAACTACTACTTTACGAAAGGTCTGCTTTCAAATGAATTTCACATAAATCACGAGTCTCTCCTTGGGCCAAAATATAAGGCAAACAAACACAAAATGCCCCAGCCGTTAAATGATTGCAAAGGTAAAAGAGAATCCTTATTTTAACGGCTGGCTGTTTTAAAATAATACGTAAGGGCTATTTGAAAATATGCTTTATTACTGGTTTGCCTAAAAACGATTTTTGATTTACTCCAAAAATGTCTTGCAAACTTTTTTGAAACTTCGTCTGCAACTAGTAATACGTGAGTTCTATGAAATTTGAAAGTTTGATTATGAAGTGTTTGACTATTATATAATTTTTTGTTTAAAACAAAGAGCAAAAAGTTGGTGTTGTTATAGTAACCACTGTCGCTTGGAATCAGCGGCACATAAAAGTTTGATCACATTTAAGGTTACAGTGTACCTTCAGATCGAAAATTTATCTAAAATTTTTTTTGGGCGTCAAAATAAAGTTTACAGAATGAACTTTCATCCAAAAAAAAATTATCGAAAAATAGTGAAAATTGACGGAGAAATGACGGTATAACTTTTGTGGGCGGAGTTTGTTTATGAGGCGATATGTTTTTTTAAGCGCTGTTTTCTAAAAGTTATTTTTTCGCTTGTTGGGGACACTTTAAAGAGCTACAACTCAAAGGGAATTTGTTCGATTTTCCTCAAATTTGGACAGAAGCTAGGCTAACATATAATCAACAAAAACGTGTCGGCTAATTTCTTAATTCCGAAAACTTTTTCGTCAAGAGCCATTTCCGTGCGATCATTCCAATTTTTTTCTCCCCTTTTCGAAAATATTCTGTAACTTTTCACTGCAGTTGAATATGGGAAATCGCCGACACGTTTTTTTAGCGCTTCGTGTCCGGAAACCCGAGAACAAATCAAATTAGCAAAATACAATAATCGCTTTAAGTTATAGCGTTTTAAAGCTAATTCGGACGTTCGAATTTAGACGTCGTAAAAAATTCGACAATTCGTTTTATTACCAAATGGTTTCCATATTTAGATAGCCAGCTCTATAAGCTTTAATTTGATGTCTGGGTTTAGGTATATTAAGTGTAATCTTAAGACGCTAGAGCTGTTATACTGGAGACACCCCCGAAGGTACACTGTAACCTTAATAAACTTGGTGAAGTATGAAAGCAACCAAAGCATGTCTTCTATGCGGCTGAAATTTTGATTTCAAAACGTTCACCCCACGGCGAAAGAAATAAGTCGAATCGCCAAAGTGCCTATGAAATGTATTTTTTTCTTAGTTTTTCGGTAGTTTATTATGTCCAAAGAACGAAAATAATAAATCACTTCCCGAGAAAAAGAAAGAAAATCGCTTTTTTTTTAGCCGTTCAAAGATGCGTCACTTCGGTTAAAAGGTGTCTCCAATTTTTGGAGAGCCTGGGGCGAGTGGGAGTGAGTGATGACGTAAATTACGTAGATAGGTTTACACATTGGTTTGTTTGCGCTATAATTTCCAGATACCGGAATCCTTTAGCGTGGTGGTCATTTTGCTAACGTTTTTGGCTGTACAAATGTCAGACAGCGCCTAATATGTTTTTTTTTTTCCAGTCCTCTGAAGGTGAAGAGGATCAGTGTCGGATCACTCTTGATCAAATGAAATGATCGTGTTCACTGTAGTTTTGCCGTAGTGAGGCGAACCGACTGTGCCGCTTGAGCGAAGGAAGTGAACACGAAGAAGACGGACTTTAATTTAGGCTATTGAACGTGAAAGGTTTTAACTTTAGCATCACAGTGTCTCAATGGTTCGCCAGTTGAGTTGAACTCTTATTGAACGCAGAGGTTTTTTTTTTTCTTTTTTCTTTTAGTGGCCCTGTGACTAGCGTTTATCGAACGCGAACGATATATATTTGCAGTATAAATGATTTTAGCGACTCGGCCGGTCTTTTTATGGTGACCTATGATGCCATAGTAGAATTGTACATTATTTCAAGACTAATTTAATGTTTTCATAATTTTATTTCATTTGTTGTATATTTCATTGTTTATTCTTTTATTATTTTTCTCATATATTATTTGCTTTTCAGTTTTTGATACAGTATTTTTTATAGTTATTATTATTCAATTTCAGTTTTAAAACGAGTTTTATTTTGTTTTATTTCGTCTCATTTTTTTTTTTGAAAAGTTTTACTGAAAAAATTGAGCTGCATCATGGCCTATGAGGGCCATAGCCCACAATGCCATGCCACAATGTCTTGCACGTGGAGTCAAGTCGAGAGTACGGGTAGCTTGTGGCTTTCTTTCGCCGTTTATTAAAGGACGAGGCGTGTTCTAAAATGTCAAAGAGAAGTAATCGGAAGGATGATTTAACTAAATTTAAAGAAAAGGTGGCGAAAAAGAGAATGCGAAAGGGAGAATCCACAATAAGCACGGACATGGACTACATCACCGTTCATTTCTAGAACTGGTAACCCATCGAGTTTATTTTTCATGGCTTGCATTTTAGCCACCGTAACATTAGTGTCCGTACGTACGTGTACACCACAGAGTCTCTGGTTGGCCTATGAATCATCATGCCATTTCTTTGTCAGAATTTTCACTTTTCCACTGTGAAATTCCAACTGTGGATTATAGTTTATTTTGAAAGTCCCAAGCTGTGATAAAACAAGCATTTATCCAAAAGTAAGGAGGCTTGAAGTATGGACTTACCTGAGTCAGTCTACATTTAAAAATAAATAGATATATATATAGATGTATATAAGCTTTTATAAATTATAAAATACACGAGTGGAGACGAAAGGGGTAAATGTAGCTATTTTTAAAATTTGCTTCTTAATAATAATAGGTTGCACAATATTTAAGCTTACATTAACTTAAACTTACACCGATGACAAATGCATTCAATCATTGTGGTCTATTCGATTGCCCCACTCCTCCTCTTGCTTCGAGTCCATCCGGCGGGTCGGCTTCCGCCCATCGCCGCGTACACCAAATCGCGAAAAAGCATTTAGTCCATGCACCTCACGCACCTTCTGTTGCATGTCTCGGTAACCTCGGAAAAGCATACCAGGACTTTGCAACTCCTTTTTTTAATAGCTCCTTGTACATCACTAACTTCGACTCCATAGTCAGTGTGTACTTAGCTTGAGGTCAAAATACTGGACCCTTCTACCAAGGCTTCTTAAACTCCACGCGTACGTTGGATAATCGAACCTTAGCAAAATCTAAAATTTATTTTTTTTTCTCAGATTTCTGCGAACATACTTCTCCAGATCTTCTTTTAGAGCATCGTCACACTGCCATTCAGCGTTCCAAGTACGCCTGATACGCGACTCCGCCATTTTGAATTACGCGCGATGCCTTTTGGGAAAGCACCTCAACACGCGGCATGGCATTGTAGGTTATGGCCCTCATAGGCCATGATGGGGATGTCTGTGATTCGCTAAGAAAACAATAGATTTGTCCCGCTGGGATAGGGATTAGGGATAGGGGCATTGTTCAAGTGATATATCAATTGTATCGTTCGCCAATCACAGACATCGTTTGGACAGCTACGGGGTCGCCCCACTCCAGCACTTGTCGAAACGATGTCTGTGATTCGCTAAGAAAACAATAGATTTGTCCCGCTCGGATAGCCGGGGATTAAGGATAAGGGCATTGTTCAAGTGATATATCAATTGTATCGTTCGCCATCACAGACATCGTTTGGACAGCTACGGGGTCGCCCATGATGCAGTTTAGTTTTCCTTTTTTTAAACTTCGATAAAACTTTTGAAAAACAAAACTGAGACGAAATAAAACTCGTTTTAAAACTGAAATTGAATTGAAACTGAAATTGCCGAAAATAATAACTATAAAAATACTGTATCAAAAACTGAAAAGAAAATAATATAATAAAAAAATAATGATAATAAATAAACAATGAAATATACAAGACATTAAATAAAATTATAAAAACATTAAAGAAGTCTTGAAATAATGTACAATCCACCGTAGGAAAAAAGATGGCGGCTGTTCATTTTACCACAATACCTTGCGGACGTAACACAGCACATAAGGCACAAAGAAAGCCAAACTTTTACAATATTTGTTCCAGTACTAAGGGATGGACCATTAGAAAAGTGATGGGGGGGGGGGGGGGGTGGGGCAAAAGCAAAAAAAAAAAAATTTCCCCAGTAAATTATTAAGAAAAAAAAAAAATATTCCCACGCATTATCGCAAAAAAAAAAAATCTGCCCAAGGACAATTACAAAGTAAACTATTAAAAAAAAAATATTCCAGCCATCGAGTGAAAAAAAAAAAAAATTTCCACCTTAGGTGGACAAAAAAAAAATTTTCTTGCCTCTCCCAAAGTTCCCACCCCCCCCCCCCCCCATCACTTTTCTAATGGTCCATCCCTAAGGACAATGTGTAGACTAGGTTTGAAGATTTTATAACTTTTCTTTTCATTTTTATGAACGTTTTTAAGGTTTTTGTGCGCTAAGAATTGTGGGTAAATGTACCAGTCGCCATCTTTTCCTACGGTGGATTCTACTATGGCACCATAGGTCACCATAGGTCTTCTCTACTGATTCTGAAGTTCATTGATCGCGCGTGGAGGTTATGAGCTTATTTTATCGGCTTGGCAGTTCGCCCGTCTACTTAAAGTTCTTTTATCAATGCGAAGGATATTTGTCATAGTTGCTGGGCGGCTTGCTAGTTGAAAGTTTCTAAATTATACTGATATGTTATGCATATCCGAGGTGGTGTTTCTCAGGCGGCTCTCTGAATTGCCCTTTTCACGGTTAACTCTGCTCATTTGCATTACGATGAAATCTAGCATGTATGTGAGGCAATTTCGGGCTATTTTGTAGTTTTAGCCCGAAATTGCCTCGCATCCACGTTGGATAACATTGTAATGCAAATGAGAAAAATCAACCGTGAAAAGGGCTATTAAATGGTATCTTTTCTGTGGCAAGGCGTCTTGATATCGTATTTATTTATTTATTTATTTATTCAAAATGTTTAAACTCAAGTATATACTGACGTAACAATTAAGCTTCTTAGTTCAGTGTCTTGCCAGCGATTGAACGTTTCTGTAAATTTTGACCGCTTGGTGGTTTGTAAGACTTGTAAGTGAGTTCAAAGTATTATGTTTTATTGTTCACATTAATATATGTCTGATTTATATTTCATTGTATAAAAATTGATCTGATCGAACACGCAATGATTCAGCAATGTATTTTGTTACGAATAGTCTTACGCATTTGTAGATATAGTTTTGATACTTGTTCCGTAGAATAAAAGTCTGCTAGTGAACACTTGCGTCGCTGCCCGTATAAAGGTCTATAAACATTTCTATTACCTGTATTACTCGCCAGTCAGTGCCGATCAAGTCAGTATATTTTTGTAGACCTCACTGACTTCGACGGCTCTCCAGTCGAGCTGAGGCTTGAAGGAACTTCTAAACAGGATATGAATTGGAAAATTATGCTTGATTAAACGGCCTCGCCGGCCGGAATGTTTTTTTTTTAATAATATTAACCTTAACAATAAGCGCTTTCATTGAAAACAGCATCCCTCGACGTACCCTTTCTGATGTACGCGAATTTCGTGTATTTCGCCGGCCTATTTTCCTCTGGAACAAAATAAAGCTTTGTTACACCCTCTGTAATCGAAGAATTCTAATATCTCGTATGTTTGAGGGCGCTTGCCAATCATTGTCCACCTCTAGCGACGTCCCTTGCCAGCTCTCTTGTTCGCTATGATTCCCGCAGCAGTTTGTACACCGATTTACGTCACAGTGTAATATGACACTGGTTTTGGCCGCGCACAAATTGGAGCCACTTTTTAGCGCCAACAATCTAACTTTCAGACTATAAAAAAGCGTTTCGCATCTTCTCTAACACTTTAAACCTTTTATTCCATGGTCTAAAAAGGATATATCAATAAATAAATTACATTTTTTAATCCGCGGCATGTCCAGTCAGGTATAAAAAGTATTGTTTGGAAGGTCGGCAGCTGTCACCGCCAGGCACTTACATCTTTGAACAATTCAATATCAACAATATAATTTAAAACGCCCGAAATACAGCATAAATCAAGCTTATGACTTTGTTAGCTTACATCCCCGACATTCACCATCATTGTGCTATATATCAGCAGAATCGACCCTAGACAGCGTACATGGACAATACATTTATAATCTGTAAACGAGATGGACCACCTTTAGCTGCAAAACATCGCCGGATTATTGAACACTGAAAAGAACCGACAATGGCTCATATTACCGACCAAGTCGTACTGATTGTTGCCGCATTGTTTTTCGTCGTTGCAGTCGTAGTTGGAGTTTGTTTTTATTACTTCTATTTCAAAACGCGAAATGACACAGAAGAAGGAAGGCGAACGGCAACTGAAAGTATCAAACGCAACTTCGGTATGACTAATCCTTTTGCTTTTTACTTGACGGACGTTACTCCAATCGAGTTCAGTGGAACACTATTTTCGATCGAAATGGACGACGAAAAGAACTTGGCTTCGCAAGTTTGTGTTGGAGAGGATTATGGTAAACTTCCCGAGAAAATACGTGTTTGTAGGAGCACAAGCTACGAGAAACCATTCAGGTCACCTTGTCATCTACAAATCATACATGTACAAGAAGCAGGAGAGCAAAACGGAGAAGAAATTAACAAGTGATTGTAAAAAATCCAAGCATAACACAGGATCGTTACGACGTATATTTTTTCCAGTAACTGATGTCTTTTTTTACCCCTAAATTTTGACCCTTGATCCCAAAAACGTTGGGAATTTTGATCCCCCGATCCCGCAAAACAATGTTGACCCCACGAGTTTCTCTCTTTATCATTTTGCCTCGTTGCATGTCATAAATACGACAAGACATCACATTCGCACCAGCAAAGATCTAACGTCTACAATTGTAAAAATGGTTGTTAATAATTATAATGACAGGCCAAACACGACTACTCGGTGTGGAATTGTACCGTGTTATTTCACTACTCGTCAAGAAACGGGACCGATAATGTGAAAAAGTCCAGTAGACGAAATAAAATTTACTTCGTTGAGTTATGTATTCTTTCAGTTATTAGTAATTATTTAGTTCTATAACAAAGGGTAAACAAAAGCATCCAAGTCGTTTATAACCTTGCCTCGGTACGGTAAGGACAAAAGAGCTAATTAACATTTCCAATTAGCTTGGGGACATACATTCGTACATACATTACATAATCTTTCTTTAAACACGATAATTTTTAAAGCTATTAAAGCTTGTGGGTTCGTGTGTTTAACTGGTTGAATGGACCAGAAAAGACATATATGATTTTGTCTTCATTGGCTTCTGTCTATACTTATAATGGTCCATCTAATACAGGTTTTGAACAATAGAAACAATCATTTCATTCAACTTTTGGGTTTACCTCGGTGTAAGAACCTGTGACTTTTTCCTTTGTTTTTTACCTTTGTAGTATTGCATTCCCAGTTGACTCTATTGTTTTATGCCTTTTGTTTTCTTTGTTTTACGTCACTCGTGAGTCTCACAGGTTCTTACACCGAGGATGAGCCCAACTTTCAGTTGTCTGCTTCCGTTTTGTATAAGAGTCCGTTAACAGGAAACATGGGAACACAATTATGGGACTTAAGCTATACTGTCCGCTTAGTAGAGGGTGTGTGCTTAATACGGTGTCACTTTAAGGGTTTAAGTTAAAGTTATTATCTAATAAAGTTAAACCGTTTAACTTTATTAGATAATACAACAAAGCAAACCTTGCTCGCGCGCGTTTAAATGTTGCATGCGCATGTTATAATGGAAAGAAACGTACAAAGTAAACAATTAAGCTCCTGTGCGTGTGTAACAGGAGCGTGCGCAGGGTTCTTTACGAAAAATTAAGTACATGTTAAATTGTTTATCGGCACGGGACGGTTTCAGTTTTGTTATCCAGAAACTTTCTCTGGCGCGTCTAATTTCAATGGTATGGTTTCGTACTTTCTCCAGCAGTGTCAGTTTTAAGTGTTCCACTCCACAGGTTCTAAAATGTCGAACTGTGGGTATATTCTTGTGACCAATTGAAACGTCTGAGCGGTGTTGGTTTGCTCGTGTGCGAATACAATTCCCTGTTTCTCCTATATAATGGTCATGGCATTTCGTGCTTGTTATCAGATATATGACATTCGTTGACTGGCATGTCATGTTATGACGGAGAATGCAGTGTGTGATCGTTTCACTTGTTGTTGTACTGGTTATGGTTTGTGCGAAGTTGCCAAATTCCTTGCAGCAAACGCATCTCGTGTCAGTTTTACATGGCCAGAATCCGGGTTTTGTGACGGCGGTAGCTGGGCGGTTTCTGTGTTTATGTGTATAGTGTATTTTGAGATTGTTACGGTCGCAAATCTTAAATCTTGTTTCTGAAGGGGCTGGTATGTCAGAGTTTTTGATTGGTGGGCCAAGGTTGGCTGCTGGGTGTATTTCGTTGGTGTTGTTTGGCTTTAACCGTTTTCTTGTCAGAATTTGGGAAAGGTTTTTTCTTTGCGGTAGGCAATTAAGGGAGGTTGACTAAATACATCTTTGCATCTGGATGAAGTGAGTAGGATTTGCTGATGATCTCTGATGATCTTATGGAGTTTTGGCAACGCTGGGTTGTAAGTGACAACCATCGGTACCCTATCTAAATTGTTGTCAATGGTATCAGTCCGCAGTGCCTCTTCCCTTGTCATCAGCCTCACTTTGGTGATAGCTTCTTTAATCAGTTTGTTTTTGTATCCGCGGTCAAGAGGGATGTTATGTAGTTCTCGCGCTCTTTTTTTCGAAGAACTCATTCTTGGAGCAATCGGAATCTTACAGTCAGGCTATACGGTATGGCCATTCTCGTGTGTCGTGGATGACAACTGGTCCAGTTAAGATACTGATGAGTGTCTGTTGGTTTGGTGCAGAGGTCACTGTGGATTTTGCCATTTTCTAGAGTAACTTGTACGTCAAGGAAGGGATGAAGTTGTTGAAATGTTCGAAAAACAGTTGAGTTTGAGTTCACCGAAAGTCCAGAGAAGGAAGATATCATCAATGTATCGGAACCAAATGAGAGGTTTAAGGGTGGTTTCCTCTAGTAACTGTTCCTCTAGTAGGCTTATAAACAAGTTGGCGTACGTGGGTGCCATTTTTGTTCCCATCCCAGTTCCTGTTTCTTGCAAGTAATGGTTGTCCTGTAAAGTTAAATTGATGAACTTTAAGGTGATGTCTAGTTTATTTTCGTCAAAGTTGTAACGACGTAATGTTCACACGCTTTCATTCCATCTCCGTGTGGAATGATGGTGTACAACGACTTAACATCCCAAGTAACCAGTAATGTTCCCGGTGGTAGTGACTGGCTGTTGTTCATTTCCACGAGTTTGCGCAAAAAGTCATTATTATCTTTTAGATACGATGGTAGGGTCTTGACCAGTGGTTGAAGTTATCGTCAATCCATTTAGAGACGGTTGGTGGTGGCTTAGTTGATGATATGGTATTGCAGATAGGACGTGCGGGTTGTGGGCGTTGCGGCTTGTGATTTTTTGGCACAAAGTAAATGTTTCCCGGTCGTGTGTGTGTGTCTTCATTGATTACACCTTTTGTCAAGGCATCGTGTACTACATCTTAAACTTTTCGAACCGCAATCAAAACACTTAAAAAAGACAAAAATATTGTCATCTTTCAAGCAGACAAAGGAGCGGCCGTTGTGATTCAGAATCGCAAAGATTATCTCAACGAGGCCTACAAACAACTTAACGGCAAAGACGAGAGCAGAGAAGAGGTATACCGCCTCTACCGAGAGCAGAGAAGAAGTATACCGCCTCTTAGCAAGTGCCCGACTCATGAATTTAAACGAGAACACATCGTAAATATATCTTTACGACACCAGTGGTTTGGTGGGGTTATAGCTTAATTATAAGTTGTGTCTCTACCGCAGACATGAAACATGAGTTTGGAGTTTAGAGATAATTCTTTCCGGCGTTAAATGGAAAAAAAAAAACTTTCTTTGAGAATAAGCCTAAGCATTTTCCTGAGGTATTCGCTCGGTAAAGGAAACTTCTCTTTGTAGAATTTTTCATTCACTTTATATACAGTGTTTATTCCTTCCTCCTGTGGGATGTTAGTATATAGGCTAGTTACGGCCATTGAGACAACGGGACGGTAGCTGAAGAGAGAGACCCTGTAAAGGACGTTGCATATGTCGTCATGGGCGTCATCAGTGCAGCGTGTGTGACACATGTAATACTGGCGAATACCGCTTGGCATTCTGAACAGGTAATGATTTACAATAGTCAATGTTATCAACGATTACATGATCATGACTAGCCAGTAGTACAGCGATAAATCCAAATAATAAACCATAAAATCCCAAAATAGCAATTAAAGCTTATAAAAGTGCCAGCCTGTAAAATCGCGTTTTCAACATTTCTTGACTTTTATTATTATCTAGGACAGCCTGATCCCTGATTCCCTTAAAAAAGCTGCTGATCCCGATCCCACGGTTCAAGATTCCAGATCTCAGGGCTGAGATCCCTGATCCCTCCCCTTTCTAAGCGGTTTTGATCCCTGATCTCGTATACCTCGTTACGACCCTAATAACACTCACAAGGCATCAGCAATCGACGCCTTTAATTTCGAAGGGAACTGAAAACATTTGCAAACCTAAATATGAAATATATTAAAAAATTAACTTTAACCCAGAAAAGTGCCTGTTCAATGGCTTTTATTTGAACAGTCACATTTAGCTACATTTACGGATTTTGAATCCCCGGACTTCGAGTAATATCGTTGCCCTAAAACTTCGTTGTTGCAAGAATGTAAATTTAGGCGCCGTCCACACGTATCCGGCGAATTCGGTTTACGAATCCGCAACTTTTTGAATCCGCTCTCCAGAGTGGAAATTTTTGAATACGCTACGAGTACGGGATCTCGTGGACGGTCGAATCCGGATATTTGTTAATACGCTGATACGTATCGGATCCAGTCTCTAACCGCGCGAATATTCAACATTGCCGACCGAATGTTATCGCTTCACTTCTGCTTTGACTTATTTCAGGTCTAAAAACGTGTTTACAGTTGAACTTAACTGTTTCAACTCAACTGTTTATTAATTGTTACAGATTTTACAGAAAGCAATATCCACTGCCCGCAGTTAGCAAGTTAGCTAGTCGAGGCGAGCAGTGGTTACACGTATGTGTATGCGCATGCTCTATTGACAACATTTAAAGATGTGCCCTGAGTACTAGAGCGAATCCGGACACGTGTGGAGGGGCAAATACGATTCGAATACACTACGTGTGGACACGAATATTTTCTAATCCGCAACAAAAAGAGTTGCGGATTCACAAATATCCGGATACGTGTGGACGGGACCTTAATTAAAACTTTTTTCTTTTCACTTATGTTGGACTCAAATACTGCATGAACTACCAGCAAACTGCAAGGATATCTTATCTTTGTTAAATTAAAACATACATTTTTATCTCATGAATACGCGAAGCGTTGAACGAGATGTACATGTAGTGTACGGAGACTAGATGCATTAAATGCATAAATGCACTAAATGCATAAATTGCACTGCATAAAATGCATAAAATGCACTAAATGCATAAATTTTCACTCGTTCCATCATCCGCAAACGTTTTTAATTCCCCAGTGTATTACATCGCTGTCATCGCTCGCTCACATTGCTGTAAATCTTGTTGGTATTTCCCCAGTGTATTACGTCATGTCTCGTTTCACACAATGCATTTGTATGTCACGCTAAGATATGTTATTTACCGCAGTGATGCCGATAAAAGTCAAGTTAAGGATTATCAAAAGCTTGAAACTTAATTACAAAGCATCAAGACAACTAAAATTAATTTACGCTGCTTCATATTCCAAGATGCCTCTCAGTGCCCTTTGATCTTTTCTCAGGATGGTTTGTATCAAAAGAAGGTCAACTTCAACCTCACTTCCACTCAAATGTCAGGTCACTGAGCCGACAACTGGGCTATTGAGCATTCTCAATTGGACAATTTTATGTTTTACAGCCGATTTCACTGAAGTGCATGTGGAGCCCCCTTGTTTTTCAAACAGCCAAAGGGACAGGATACTTATCCTGAGCTAGTAGAAATATGTAAAATAACACGGCAAACTGATCCGTACGGCCGAGAAAAGATTGACTCAAGAAAAATAAAGTAAAATAAAAGATATATATTTTGTGCCCCCAAAAAAAAAAAAAAAAAATAGAAATATAACCAGCAAGGCCTGAAATTGTGAAATAAAAACTCAGCTGTGAACTGAATCCAAGCTGACAGCTCATACGTTTATGCCCCCCTTGGCGGTACTATTTCACACCATGATTTCTAATTTGTAGAATTATAAGAAATGGTTATTACAAACAGCCTTGCAGCCATAATAGCTGAATTAGGCCCAGTTCAAACGTCGAACTTCACATGTGCCGAACCTAATGCAAATGAGCAAAATCTATTGTTCTTGCTAATTTGCATTAGGTTCGGCACATGTGAAGTTCGACGTTTGAACTGGGCCTTACACTATTATTTACACAAATAAGCAACTAATTACAATCATTTAATAATTTTTATAATAAAATGAAAATCGTATGCTAATAAAATGAAAACTTATATACGCTTGCAAAACGCTCACGCAGGTCATCATATTACGCTTGCAATCAAGTTGTTCCTTGCGATGCTTGGGCAATAAAGAAGGACTTCTGGAACAGGTCTGTTTTACAAGTTTGAATTGCCCTCGAATTTGCATTTCTCAATTTATAATTCGTGGATTTTAAGGGTGGCAAAAAGCAGTGCAGTTTACTA
The DNA here is from genome assembly GCA_022457155.1 of Cladopsammia gracilis. Lineage (NCBI taxonomy): Eukaryota > Metazoa > Cnidaria > Anthozoa > Scleractinia > Dendrophylliidae > Cladopsammia > Cladopsammia gracilis. The sequence continues at coordinate 1,716,298 of JAJGOT010000094.1, read as the reverse complement.
TTACAATTGATAAATATTGTGACAGAGAATAGCTCTGCGCTCTGACAACGTTGTAATCCCAGCTACATGATCAGGGTAGATGATTTTTAGACAACGTTTCTGTATTTGTTCAATGTCATTGATGAGGTACAGGGGAAGTGCATGATGATATACTGGACATGCATACTCTAAAGACTGGGCCGACCTAATGCGCATCCTTACGTTTATCAGCATTGAAAACCATCTTAATTTATTAGTTTCCGCGCCAGGGGAGTAGCTAAAACTTTTCAAAAGGGAAGGGGTGGGTCACACTGTGTCACACCCAACCAGGGTACTTACCAGATTGTCATGTCGACATCTACGCTGTGTTTTACTAAAATTATCTCACAAAAGGGGGCTCATGGGACCCCCACTCAGGATACAACCGGGAGCCAATCAGAATAGGTATAGCTATCTAACTTAACTCTTTCTTTCCTTTGACGTTAGAAAATCAATAATCCAGTTAATTATATTTAGTGGCATACTGCATGCTAGGTCACAAATCTTACCAACTAAAGTAGTGTGATCTGTAAGATCAAAGGCCTAACTAAAGTCATCAAATATTCCTGGCAGTACTGCCATTCCCATCCGGAGACTTCGTCCATGTATTCATCATGCTCAGTGGGCAATGAACTGTTGAAGATTGCGGAACAGTTCCAAACTGATTGGGATCAATCGATTCAAGCTCCTTTGGTTTAACATCATGATGGTCTATTATAACGAAGTCTTTAGTGACTTTAGAAATCGCATCCGTAAGGGACATGGGTCTTATAGCGGAGCACTTGCCAGGCCGAAGGCCTGGCTGCGCAGCTCCATACTCATAGAACCAAAGAACCATAGAACCCATGGCCGTCATTTTTCATGGTCATGGCTAGCGGAATGTTTCGCGGGCGCGTTGTGTGCCCGCCGCCGCCGACGCCGTCGCTTAGGGCTAACTCGCGGGCGCGTAGACCGTCGCAAAACATGCGCGTATGACGCCACACAACATCCGGGATCTTTGCAATTTTCACGTGAAATGGGAAAACACTTTTGACGTTTTGCTGTGTTTAGCGGAGAAAACCGTTTAAATTAAAGTCGTTATTCTCCTGAATTTTTTCGCGGTTTGCTTCTCAAGACAGGGATACTAATTAAGGGATATTCAGAAGCCGCTATAGTGGAAATAGAAGAGCTTTCAGAGATAAAATCTACGTAAAATCTTACTTCGAGGATGGGAGCAATGCGGGAAGATGTTTGTCACTTCGGGTTTCAGAACTGAAGAAGCGGAGATTTAAACAATTTCAGTAGATAATAATCACCGGTTCTGGTGCAATCCTCGGCCCCCATAATTTTAACGTAAAAAATTATTGATTTTTACATTCTCTTTCAACACAACTTCCTTCCCCTCATTTCTCACATAAAATCACCCCCAAAGTCCACACGTTTCACTTCTAACTTTTCCCCATGATTTCCTACACAACTTCCAGTCTCTCACATCCCTCCAATCCTCCACGTTTCACATCCCCTCAATTTTCCACAAACATTTCCAAGTTCCACTTCCCATTGTCCCCCACAATCCACCCATCCAAACCTGTTTTTCATCAATTCCAATACGTTTGAATTATGGGGGCCTCGGATCCCACCAGAACCGGTGATTATTATCTACTCTGGGATGAAAAATTTTATTTCTCTTCCTTCACCACATATCTTGGCCATCCTTTCAAAATTTTCATTCCCATTCCCAACAGAACATCTTCTTTTACATGAAATTTTTGCTCCAGAATGAACAACTCCACACGTTCTCCAAATTTCTCCTTCTTTTTCAGGAAGCGAACAATTTGTTTTCGTTTTTTCTCCAGCCGCTCTGCTTTAATATCTTCTTCCGTTCTTAGCATTTTTAATTCAATCTTTTCTTTTTCAACTTCCACTTCATCTTCCTCTTCCACTTCAACTTCCTTTTCTTCACCCAATTTCCAATGCCCCAAAGCCAGTGTATCAATTCCATTTTCCCGAATCACTCTTTTGTTGTCATTGGAAGACAACGCAATCTTCTTCATTGTTTCCGTAAAAAGATGATGTTGTCTGCTTCGAATTACATTTTGCTTTCGAATTTCATTTCCTTCTCCTTTCAAGCATTTCACAAAGTTTTCAAATCGCAACTGCTTTTTGATCACGCATTTCTTCACTCCTTTTGCTTTCTTTTCTTCCTTTCCTTCATCCAGCAGGAAAGCATAAAGTTTTGGTCTCAATGCCACAAACTCTTTCATCATTTTCCCCCCGCATTCATCTTTCATCAACCCAATCTTTTTCTTGTTTTCTTTCATAATTGGTAGTCCATTCAAAACAGCGGGGTGATCTTTTGGGAAGTCATTTGTGTCGAAAAGCTCTTTCACATCCTCTGCAATGTCGGCAAAGAAATCATCTGTTCCAATTTCATAAACCAGTGAATCTGTGTCTGTGTAAAGAACTTGGAGATCTTTCCACTTTTTCTTCGCATAATTGTAGTGAAAGTTATACATCAAGGTTTTCGACAAATCCAGGATGGACATTCCTACATAAATTGGTTTATTCATTACAATCTGAGTTTTTCTCATCTTCATTGCAATCAGAAATTCATCGAAAATTTGTAAATCAGCAAAGTTTGATTTATTCACCAGTTTCTCTGCTCTTTCAACATCTTTCACCAGTTCAATGCAAACTCTCTTTCGCACATTCTCCATTGTCTTTCCGAAAACTGAATTGTTCATTAACTTGAAGAAATCTTTTTCAAATGCATTCTTGGCGTTCATTCTCAATTTCGTGTTTTTGTTAATATATGATTTCATAAATGCTTCTTCCCGAAATGCAATCCCTCTTCTTACCTTTTTCAGTTTCATCCCCAGGGAAAGGAAGAGTTTCAGATTTTCTCCATGCAGAACCATGTTCTTCTTATCTCTTAGATTTTGAGTCAATTTCCACACTTTATTCAGTTTCAAACTTTCTGGAGCCAGGGGGAAATCATTGTGAAGATCATGTAATTCCTCTGGGTATTCCAAATCAACTTCCAGAATGCATCCAATGCCTTCAGCATTTACAAATTCCCTCCAATCCCGAAATTCATCTTTTTTCATCCATCTGAAGTCACCAACTGGAAGGGGTTTTGACATTGCCCATCCATATAGGTTATTTGCATCGAGATAAACAATGAATTTGGAGGGTTGGCTTGCATCAAAATTTTTCATGAACTTGTTATTTGCCTTTGCATATCTCTTGAATGCATTGGAATTTCCGCCTCTCATTCCTCTTTCAACCATCAGCAGCATGTCCACATCATTCAACAATTCCAATTTCACTCCCGTCATTTTTAACATCGCATTCCACGCCATCCCAGGGGTTGTGAAGAACTGAGCAGGATCCAATTCATAGTTTTCCTCGCAAAGTTTTCTGAAATTTTCAACAACATCTGCCAGCAGCAAAACATCCGTTTTCAGATAGAGATCATGGAATTCTCCCATGTTTTTCATCTGCCATTTCTCCCAAACATTCTTTGCATGCTTAAAATCGTCATCCTCAATTCCTGCGTCATTCAATCTGGAGAAAAACGCTTCTTTCTCTGGCAGTTTCTCATCAAACTTTTCAAATGAATCCATGAATTCGTAGGGATAAACTCCTTTCCTTGTTATCAAGTTAAACTTTTCTCCCTGGAAAAACCTGGCAGTTTCTGTCAAATCTGCTTTGGGAAGATTGCTAACCAAATTCCCTAGGGAAGAAGCCATAAATTTAAACGAATCCAGAAAACGGATTTCATGTTTTACAACAATTTCTTTTCCTTCTGAATTCACAAACCGTTTTAACTCAAACTGCAGGGAGAAGGAAATATATTTCTCCTCATTATTGGGGATGCATTGCACGCCCAAGACTTCCTCCAATGTACCCAAAGCTCGCACAAAAAGATGTGAATCATAATTTGCTAGGTTGTGGAAAAACACAGGGGTGAATTTTGGTCTTTGAAACATTCGGTTACAAGAGCGATGGGCAGCTCCTCTGAATTTCCCTGTGAAATGGCAGTGATCTCGTACTTTTTGCTTTTCTCCACTTTTTTCAAATTCTCCTTGGCACAACCAGCAACAACTAGCATGATTGTAAATTCTCCATTCTTCTTTGGAGAGAGGAATTATCTTTTTCGGTTTCAATTCCAGTTGTGCCTTTTTCACTTTCTCAATGAGTTTTCGAATGAATTCTTTTGGAAGTTCTTTTGATTCTTTTTCATTTCCAGCTCGTTTCAATACAGGCTCCATTTCCAACAATGGGGAAACCAAATGAAACGTAAATCCACAGGGGAGATGCTCCTGCATTTTTTGAGTTTTCTTCCTTCCCTCATCCTCCACAGGTTTTAAAATCGATTCAAAATCAGCATAACCCACAACTGGAACATGCAACATCTTTGAGAAGTTTCTAAAAGAACAATCACCTTCAGGCATCACAATCTTTGTTTCTTCAAATTCAACGCAGTTGCTTTGATGTTTTCTCAAGCTGTTTTCACTGGGAAATGAATTGACACATCTCTTACAGAAAAATCTTTGATGTTCAGTTTTTGACACTTGTGTTCCAGCCAATCGCGAAAAGTTTTTCACGATGCAGAAATGAGTTTTAAACTCCTTTTTCAGCAGCAACAAATCAACATGTTGCTCTTTTTCTTCATCCACCACTCGCAGGGGGAAAAGCTCGCCATTCCATCCAAAAACATTCACTGAAATGTTATTTCTTCTCTCAAATTTTCCAATATCCGCTAAAGTCGTTGGAAATGCAATTCCACTCCAGTCAAGCTCTTCAGCTTGTGTTCTCAGCAAACGTGTGATTCTTTCAGGATTCTGTTCCACCATATGTGTTGCTCTTGTTACACACCATTTGAAACACATTTCATCTTCGTTTTTCATGTTCACCACAGCGTTCTTATTTGCCACTTCTTTTGGGAGAGGAATCCATGAAGATCCACCCAAGGGGTTCCAGCGAACTAAATGAATTTCTAATCTAATAACTCGTTCAAAAGCCCAATTTGATCCTCTTCGATTAAAATTCTCCAAGTTAACCATTATTTCTCTCCCCATTTCATCAAACAACTCACCAGCGTCAGTTCCTTCCAAATTTCTTTTCATGCGTGAATGGAGAAAGGGTGTGTCTTCTATCATTGTTCCATCCATCAAATCAGGCTTCACCAGCAGACACACCAGCACGCATTTAATTCTGGTTTGTCGATTTTGCTTAATCAACTCAACTACATCTTCCCTCACTCGCCGGAGAAAATCTTGAGGAGTTGGAGAATCATCTCCTTGAATGGCAAATTGTCTTACAAATCCTCTCAAAGCGGATGCTCTTTCTTCCACAACAAATTGACGATTCCACAAATTCTCAATCTGCCGCTTCAATCTTTCAATCGCGGGATTCGATTTCCTTCGAACATCAACATCATTCACACTTTCCAACCAATTCAACCAATCGACAACAGTTTCCACATCTTGTTCAATCGCTCTAGGAATGGTTCTGGAAGGAAAATCTCTTCTTTCCGGAACTAAAATAGGCGCTGAAATTTTTTTATTTCTCGAATCTAGGAGGGTTTTCGGGGCTTTGAAAATAATTGGGGCGCTGACATTTCCTTTCTTTCTCGGTTTTTCAGGTTGTGATTCTTCCCAAAGTTCCATCAATTCATCTTTAGACATTCGGGAGAACTCCTCAATTCCTTCTTCACGAGCCCACTCTCTTAATTCTCTGAGCGTTCTCATTTTTTATATAAAAAATTTCTATATAAAATGAAGTTTTCGATTCAGGAAGAAGGAAAAGAAAAGCAGATTTTCTTCACATTTAAAGAAGCAACGGAGGCAACTGGAATTTCATCTCCAACCATCTTGAATGTTCTCAAGAGGAAAAATCCAAAATTCACAAGAAGAGCTGACAAAAAAGTTTTCTTCATTCAGGAAGAGTTTGATACCGAACCATTGGTTAAAATCGATGATGTGGCGTATTTCAATGTGGAGGATCTGTGTGCGGAATTCGGAATCTCCCAAACGGTTTTCTTCAATCAACTCTTCAAGAAGGAAAAGCATTTCCTTGACGCGCAAGAAATTTCACACACCGTCACATGGATGAGAGAAGATTTCCAAATCTTCATTGACAAAATGCGGAGAATCCAAATGCTTAACAAACTCAAGAAAGGGAAGAGAAGGTTTGTTGTAAATCTTTGAATTTTCATTTCAAGGAAATGAAAACACTTCGCTCCCTCTGGTCGCTTCACCAATCTTCCTCAGTATCTTCAAAGTTGTCAAACGCTGAAGCGTTTCCATGGAATTTTGTAACAAAAACTGAATTGATTGAACATGAAATGGATTGGCAGTTTCCGCAAAAGATGCGAGAAATTCGAAAGATCACATACCCTGTCAGTTTTTCCCCAATGTGATCATGGGGATCAAACCGAATGGATTTTCTTGTTCCAACTTCTCCTTCACCAAATTTCGAGAATGGCACGCTGATGTTTCCTTTGCTGTCAGTCCACAACTTTCCCCAAGCTTTTTCCATCTCACTTCGATCCGTTTTGATGAGATTGAAATCATTGGCTGAGAAGTTCCCAAATCGCCGGTTCAGTTTTTTGACTGCGGGTTGGTTTTCCATCGCCAACTTTCTTATTTGCTCTTCAATCTCCTGAAACTTTTCCTTGATTTGTGGAGGAGATTCATCCAGATTGATTCCCAGGGAAAATCCGTTTTCATTCTTGAAGATTTTGAAACAACATTTCTTCAGTTCAAGTGTGATAGGTCTTTCTTTGAACCGGATGGGAATTTCCACAAATGGGGGATGGTTTCCAGTTTTCATTTTCGGTTCTTCAGTTTTGATTTCTTTCACTTCCACATCCATTTTTGGTTGTGGTGAGAAAAAAAAGTTTTTTTGAAAATCTAAAAAATGGAAGTGGAAGCTGAGAGAAACGAAGAAGTTTGGATTGACTCAATGTTGCGGTTTGAAGAGTCTTTGGAAAATCTGCAAAAGTGCGGTTTCGATTCTGATTTTTCGAGAGAACTTTTGGTGGCTCTTAACTGGGATGAGGAAGCGATCTGGGACTTTTGTTTGAGTTTAAAACGTTGGGGGTTGAAAGGACAAGATACCACACCTTGGGAACTTGTTGAAATGATCAATGAACCGTTCTTCAGTTCACTGGCAAATGTGGAAGAAAAAGACACCTCACCAGATGATGATGACTGGTTCTGGATCAATGAAGCTGGCGTTCATCCCCTGGATGCATATGAAATCTTGTTGGAGATGGGGGAAGAGTTTGATGGGCCATGGCACATCCACATGATGGAACAAGAAAACTGGAATCCAAGCGACCACTCAGTTGAGGAAAACGTGGCACGTTTAAGATTTTGGGATGAAAGGTAGGGACAACGAAGAAATCGAAGTGTGTCTGAGCAAAGATTCGGACTGAATGATTTTCATTTCCCAGAAATGAAAAACGCTTCACTCAAATCGACTTGCCCATTCCTTTTCAAACTTTTCCAAATCCAACCCCAAATCAATCACAATCCCATCAATCGCTTCCATTGCCGGAAGAAATTCATCCCTGTCGAATTTTCCTCCCCGCAAGGCAAACCTCAAATCACTCAATGTTTTTTCATAGGTGGTGAATGCGAACTTTGCCATTTCGATTTTGCTTTTCAGATTCTTCATTTCATTCGCGGTTTTGACGACCAAACCCAATCCTGAAATCACTCCCAAAACGATGGGATTCATTGTTGCTGCCCCAGCAATCGTGCCGATTGCAACCAGGCCGGAAGAGGCCAAATTCATGAGCAGATTCATTTTCTTGAATCGACCATGCGCTCGTTTCAAACACCAAAATCTTTTGTGATAAAATCGAAAAAGTTTTTTGATCTCTTCCAGTTCTTCTTCCCGAATTGCGGGGTTGATGTGATTGAAAGCAAAAATGCTTTGTTTTCGCGCTCGCTTCGCTCGGCTCGGCTCGCTTCGCTCGCTCCCTTCGGTCGCTTCTCTCGCTCTCATTTTCTAGATAATTTCAAAAGAAATGTGATTTGGGCCTGGCCAATATTTAATGTTCGATCATGTATTCTTGCTGAAAATAATTCTCCTTCCTTATAAACAACATTTGAAAAAGAAAATAATTGAATTCTATTATCTCTGCTAACCCTCGTTCCACTTTGTGATTCTTTATCTGGGAGATATAAAGTCAGTTGTGGAAAAGAAGATGTTTTCGATAAAATTTGAGCATATGCTTTAATTAATTTACATCGAATGGGGATGACTATATCATTGAAAAAATTATCAAAAAGTATATTTATGGCGTCACCAGATGATTTTCTAAATCTTCCAATCAGCATGAAATTATTCTTCAAATTTGAATTGAGCAATTTGTGGCCATTCAAATCCAAGTCAGTCTCCATAACCATCTTCCCTGCTTCGAAAACAAAAGGGGAATCGAAGACGCTGCTTTCAACATCCGACTGCGAGCCAGCAACTCCATATATGATCAACTTTGCGTTTCCTTTTTCGGCTGACTGGGCAGTGCCTCGCCATTTCAAATCCAGGAAAATAAATTCAGGCGGAGAGATCTGCCATTTATGCATGTGGATAATGGATCTGGAATACCCCGAAAACTTCTTAGTTGATTGCTGATTAATATTCAGACTTGTGCTCACAACGTCGACACTCACGCCATCCATTGCCGCGGGGAAGAATTCAATGCAAATCGTGTATTCTCCTTCTGGGAGTTTGTACATATTGAATCCAAGTCTCCCAGAGTATTCATTGACATGATCTTTGGTTATTTGCAAGTCATAGGCCTTCTTGTTGAAATGATGCGGTGAATTTGTAAAATCACTTATCGCCGTTACTTCCATATCATGTTCAGAGCTGGATTCATCCACATTTTCCATCAGATAGCGGAATGCGTCCTTTGGGTGAGAGGTTGACGTGATATGCGATTCATTGACATATTCTTTAAGATTCTTTTCTAATTCGTTCGCGTGGGCTGTCACATCCCCTATCTTGCCGTCCACATAAGATTTTGGCGTGGGTTGTCGCTCCAGAGTTGGCGTTGCAATATTGTTGATTTGTTGCGAGTTCATATCCAGGTTTCCGGTCATTGTTCCACCTTCCAACGAAAGCTTTTTCGCGGATTGGGCATCCACATATCGCATATTTGCGCCTTGGTCAGCAACTTCGGGATCTTTCACGTTAAAAATAGTGTGATTTCCCATATCCAAAGTCGTCTCCATTGGAAACGCCTCTTTGCGGGATACGAAGATATTTTTGACGTCATTATAAGAAACCAGATTGTTATAATGCGCTCCCAAATCATGCCATGTCTGCTGTTTTGAGTTTTTCACGTTGAAAAGCCCTTTCAAATCCAGGTCCTTCGTGACTTCATGAGTTGGTTCAGGAGCATTGGGGTGGAATTTTTTCAGAGTGACCATATTCACCGCTGACAAATCCTGGTTTTCATCCGTGTCCAGATTGATGATCAATTTGCGATCCATTTCAATTCCGCCGGGGTTGATGAGTTTTTGTCCCCTGAGATCAAGATCTCCAGTCATATGGGAAGACCCATCCACCTGGAGAGAATCTGCTCGCAATTGCGTTGCAAGCGTGTCAACTTGGTGTTTGGTAATTGCGTCATCATTGTCAACTCCTTCAGCAACATTAGCCAGTCGTTTTTGTTGGATATCATAATTATTGTTGGTGTCTAATTTCAAACCACCTTGTTGAACTTGTTTGTTGAAATTTTTTATGTATTCCCTCATGTCAACACCTGTGTATCGTCCTACATTGTTGAATATACCCATTTTAAAAGGTTTCATCAAAGTTTTTGGCAACACTTTTCTTTTCTTTGTCAAGGAAAAGGAATTCGAAGGGCCCAAGTTTGTTGAAAAGATGGGGGTCAATCAAATTCTCCTTTGCAATGAGATCGAGGTGAGTTTTTGTTGCTGGTGGATACAGAATCATATGGGAACAATTCAAACGAATCTTTTGTGGAACATCATAATAGGACTGGGAAAGATAAATTGGACTGATTCCATGATGCCTTCCATCTGTCCAATGATTTGCGATTTGTTTTTGAATTCGATCGGATGAGTTCATGAGGTCATCAAACACGACGACTTTCCGATTGTTGCTTGGATAATCTGAGGTATTCATGATGTCATCTGGCCCCAGAATTTCGAGAACTGGATATCCGACTTTTTGGCTGACACCTTCCATCAACTTTTGTAGATCAACGATTTTGTCTTGATGTTGATTGGGAGAGTAGAAATAAATTTTATCATAGAAGACGAGGGGTTTTCTCAACATGTGCATCAAAGTGTTTGTTTTTCCGCAACGGGTTTGACCTGCAATGAGCATTCGGAAATCTTCATTAAGGAAATCACAATATTTTCGGTCTGGCTTCGCTCCGCTCGCGTTTCGATCATAATTTGGAATCTTCATTTTAAAGTGTTGAGATAACATTTATCTTTGGAGATAAATGTTGTTTTGTCACTTTAAAATGGATCTTGAAAGAATAAAGAAGTTTGCCGAACGTGAACAGCAGGGATATCAGATTGCGAAAGCAGTCACAGAGGTGAAGAATGAGGTGAAAGATCGAGAACAGGGAAGAGATGTGGTAATGAGTGATTATTTCAAAACCCTCAGAGAACCCTTGCTTGAGCAACAAAAGAAGACAGATGCAAAGCAAGACGCGGTGATTGAGCAACTCAGGCAAAATCAACTTGCTTTGACTGAAGGCATCCAAGACATCGTCACGCTGAATAGAGAATTGTCGCTTGAAGGTGCTGAAGGGGCAGCAGCCTTGCCAGAAAAATCACCATACCGCGTGGATTTTGATGTCTATAAAGATATTTCAGAGGGTGATAAAGATATCTATCGACAATATAATTTAACGAAGTTAGACTCCCTTTTATGGTTACCAAGCGACCAGATTGAAGAGGCTAAAAAAGCTTATACCAATATTAGGAAAAATAAGATAGGCAACAAATTATATTCATTGAGACAGAAAGAAAAGAAAACAGGTTTAACTCCTCAAGAGCAGGAGAGGTTTGAAACATTAGAAGCCGAAGCCGCCAGCTTCGATAAATATAGAGATAAACTGAATCTGATACTCAAGGGGAAAAAAGAAGTATTGGTAACACCACAAAAAGGAAAGGGAGCGCAGCGACCTCGACTGAAAGGAGAGGGCATTCGAAAATACAAACAACCTCGCAGAAATGCCTTCAAGATTCAAAAAGACCACTATGGCGGGCTCCTCGTTGATATCCCCAAACTTTTCAATGAAATGAAACTGAATGCCTTCCGAGGTGGTAAATTGATCTATCAGGCTGATGCAGACAAATCACTCATCGATTTGTTGACAAAGAGATTCAATCCCAAAAGAAAATATTCGTTGAATGCCGTGAGGATTTTCAACGATTTGAACACACTGTCAAATATGCCACCTCACAAATCCTCAGGTAAATCAAGGATGGTGGGATCCAGCGTTGTCTTCTATCAAAAGCCAGAAAAGCTGGCAGATCGGATGAAAATTTTGATTGGCTCAATGGCTGCTGGCAACAATTCGCATGTCTTGAGGAATGATCTGTCCCAAATAAATGATGAACTCTTGAGAATTGGAGCAATCGATAGAACAATGCATGAAAAACTTTATCAGAAGTATTTAAAATAATGGATGTAAATCGAGTACTTGTCTTTAAATCAATTGATGCAAGAAAACAAAACCCACAAAATAAACCAGGGAATTTCACAACGAGGTTTTCTCCAGAGTTGCAGCTGGAAGATAATAAACCGCACTGGCTGGCTTTGGATCATCTTTCCATGACGGCAAGCTGGCATAATATCAGGCCTAAATACCACAACAACAAGTTGGTGATTTCAAAAGACAAGGGCAAGACATGGGAAACAATCACCTTTCCTGCGGGAATTTATGACTATGAGGATATTAACGAATTCATTCACAAAAGCATTGGGAAAGCAGGTGATAGTTATGGAATCAATGTGTTGTTTGATTTGACCACTTTCAAAGTTTTCATTCAACTTCAAGAGAACTTTCAAATTGATTTTGCAAACAGTGGAAACTTTCACATCTTGGTGGGATTTGATGCGGTTAAACTGACAGCTAGTGGCTACGGAACGAATTTTCCAAATATATCAAACAGTGTTGACAATCTCTATCTCAGATGCAGTCTTTTGAGCGATTCAATTGTCTCCGGGAAACGGTCAAATGCGCTTTACACGTTCTCAACCAACACTAAAACCAGATCATTGCCATTCGAAATTCAACCAATAAATTACTTGTGGAATAAAATAAACTCCCCGCATATTTCTGAGGTCACCTTCTACATTACTGATGATGAAGACCGAGAAGTTGATTTGAATGATATTGATATTTCTTTGACTGTGGTAATTAAAAATGGATGAAAGAAGAGAAAGAGATCCTGATACAGGTGAAATAAGATATGGAGGTGGTTTTTCTGACGTTTTCTCGAAACTCGCAGCTAAATTAACAGGAAAAACAGCTTCAAAATTAGCTTCAAAGGCAGCAGAAAAATTAATTGAAAAAGGAGCAGAGAAAGTTGGAGAAAAAACTGGCCAAGTTATTGGTGAAAAAATTTATGATAAATTTACAACAAAGAAAGCGAGTGAAGCGAAGCGACCGGAGGGAGCCTCAGTGCCAGCGGCCCCGGAAACAAAAGGAAAAGAAATTGGGGAAATACTGAAGAAAGTCCGCTTACAAGAAGACACTGACAAATGGCAATATGTGAAAGATGTTTATAATGACCTCCTCTGAAAAGAAAAAACTATCTAATAAAATGGCAGTGAATTTTAGAAACCCGGAATTCGTAAAAAGATACGAATATACATATTATGATCTAGCAACACCACTCAATGACAACATTGCAAATGACAACAGGCAGGAAAAAACTAATTATCGCTTCAACGTGGATAATTCCTCAGAAGCAAACCCAATTGATTGGTATAATGCATATCTGGAGGTTGACTTTAAGCTTGTTACAACGGCTGACAGTGCAACTGGAATAACCGCGGGGGCAAATAATGGTAACCAAGATTGCACGACAACTAATGGTTTGGCATTCATCAAAAAAATCGAAGTTCAATGTAACGGGCAATCAATTTATAACAACACAAGAGCAAATGAATCGGCAAATGCATTGACGCTCTTGAAATACACGAAAACCTATGCCGATTCGGTTGGGCAAGATCAGTTCTTCTATCCTGATACATCAACGGGAACAACAGAAGCACGGCCAGCAGAAGCACTTTATAATGAGGGTTTTGCCAGACGAAAGATCCTGACTGATGCGGCAAATATCAACAAAATATCAATTCCCCTGAATTTATACAGTTATTTCGCTGCTTTCAAAAATAACCTTCACCCAAATATAAAGACAACACTCGTGTTGGAACTTGAAAATGACAACAACTTGATTTTCAGAAAAGGAGCTGCTCCAGATTCCAAAGTAATTCTCACTAAACTCAGATTGTGGTGCCCCAAAATCATTTTCAACGGAAAAGGCTTGAAACAATATCTTGAAGATTATCTGAAACCGAAAAAGTGGACATATTTGAAAGAACACCATGAAATAACACAAACAGCAGCTGTGAATAGCTACTTCCGCATTTCCACGGGGCTTCGAAGACCTAGGCATGTGTTGATTTGGGTTGTTCCAACAGCATCTTACAATAGCCAGACACATGATATCTTCAAATTCACGACATTCGGCATTGGAGCAAACAACCGGCACTTCAGTCGAGCCCAACTGGAGTTGAACAACTCAATTTATTACCCTCAATTGGAAATGACAACGGATGAGGAAACTAGGCTTTATCGAGCTTTGATGTCATTCAATTCCGCTTATAATGACGTTTTAAGCGGACCATTGATTACCCGAGCAAATTTCAAAAACCTCTTCGGCATGCTTTACTTCGATCTCCGAAACCAAGAAGATGATGTGAAAGATGGGGCTGTGTCTCTGACTTTCCGATACGAATTGAGTGGCGCCAACCCAACACAGTACACATTGAACGCCTTGGTGTTGCATGAAAAAGAAATTGAGCTGTATACAGCATCAAACAAACTTCTAGTCAAGGCCTGAAAACTTATTTCGATATTCAAAATATTGAAATGACGTCGTATATTCCATATGGTGTGAAATTATCAGATGGGCAAAAAACAAAGCTTGCAAAAGCTGTGAAAAATAACTCTTCCATAACATTGAGACTTTCGCGAAATGAATTGAAAGGGCCAGATGAACTGTTGCTGACAAAGACTCAAATAAGCAAAGTTCAAAAAGCCATCAGTTTGGAACGGGGAGTTGAATTGTCAATCTCTAAAACACAAATCAGAAAAGTTGTGGGTGGGAGTCTTTGGACTTCGTTGATTTCCCTGGGATCGAAGCTGCTTCCATTTGCAACAAAAGGGGTTTCAAAAGTTGCCCCGCATCTTGCGACGGGAGCGTTGAGTGCTTTGGGGAGCTTGGGGATTGATAAAATATTTGGAAAAGGAGCGCAGCGACCTCGACTGAAAGGAGAAGGAGTGCCAGGAGATCCGTTGTCCTTCATTATGAAGTTGATTGAGAAAGGCATTGAAGTTCCCGCAGTATTCTTATCAAAACTCGCTTCCCTTGGAGACCTCTTGACAAAAGGCCAGAGAAACTTGGTGGGAAAAGGAATTCAAAGCGGACGTGGAATTACGTTGAAACCAACGCAGAGACAGATTCAAGGTGGGTTATTGGGAACACTTGCCGCTATAGGAATCCCAATGGCTATTGAGCTTGCTTCGAAATTATTCGGATCGGGGCTTCAAGTACCCAGAAAAGGCAAAGGCAAAGGCAAAGGATTGATGGTAAGTCCAAAACCGGGACTGTATCCTTATATGCCGCCGCCATTTTTTGGAACATGGGAAGGTCGTGGGCGAAAAAAAAAATCTGGATCGGGGCTTCTGCTGGGGCCAAACAGTCCCTTTCAAAACATACCGCTAGTAGAAGCCATCCTTTGAGGCCAGCTTGGAAAGATATTCCGATTTCAAACTTTGATATTCTTGAGTGGGTGAGGTTTCTTAAAATTCCCAATTTCAAAGGAATCTTTTCAAGAGATTCAAAAGATCATTTACATAAAACTGGTTCCTGCATAATTAATCTAGATGATTCTATTGGGAACGGAACGCACTGGGTTGCCACATTCATCAAGACACATATTATCTATTACTTTGATTCATTCTCAATATCACCTCCAATTGAATTGGTAAAATATGCAGATAAAATTGGGAAAGAAATAATTTACAATTATGGGCATCCAATTCAAGCTTTGGAATCTGTCCGATGTGGATATTATTGTTTATATTTCTTGAATGAGATTCGACGAAAATCCTTCTATGACACGTTGAAGGTTTTTTCATTGAGTGATCCAAGAAAGAATGAGAAATTCATAAAAGAATATTTCGATTGAAAATGGAATCATATTGCGTGAAGGAGAAACGCAGGACGGAATGCGTGGAGCCGTCTGGATACATGACTGCAAAAAATGGGAGGAAAATGTGGTTTTGTCATTGCGCTTCATGCGGAATAAAGAAAACAAGATTTGTGAAAGCGAGCGTAGCGAATTCGGGAAACTGAATCTGCCCTCACAAGGTGGGGGCGACCTGCGGTCAGCCAGCGGAGCTGGCTTTGGTGAACTTGCGCTGACTGGCGTCGCGCATGCTCTTCCCTGGCTCGGGAAAAAGACAGTTGAAATGGGCCGCTATGGTGCCAGTGAGTTGTTAAGAAATAAAAACGCTCAGAAAAATATCTTGAATTATGGATTAGAAAAACTAACTCCAATGATACAAAATGTCGGCAGTCAAGCATTAGATCAACTATCAACGCAAATAAGGCCAAACAAAAAATATAAAACAGACAGAAAAGATCTCGACGGCGCTGGGTTCGACGCGCATGCACTTATTGGGAAATTACCGCGGCCAAAAGGTGGATTCACTCCAGGTAAATATAGGTATATGGGCCCTTACAATCCATTAGAAAGGCAACTGGAATACGATCCTGAAACGGGTGAAGTCCTGAAATGGAATGATCTGCCATATAACAAAGTAGATGAAATTTCAGCTTATCACGACATTTGTTATGACAGAGTGAAGACAGGCAAGACAAACAAAGGAGCTTGTGACAAGCAAATGGTTGCGGCACTTGACAAGATCCCCTATGGCGACATGCCAAAATGGGGTCAAGCGGCAAGATTCATTATTAACACAAAACAGAAGCTTGGGCTCGGCGCCCCAAAAAACGGGAAAAGATTTTGAGTGAAGGCTGGACTCAAAATCTGGCAAATGAACTCCACCAGCCAATCCGACGGCGCTTCCCAAAACGAAAAGTCATTTCATATGGCGTTGACAACATTTGGGCAGCTGATCTGGTCGAGATGGGGAAATTTTCAAAATGGAATAAAGGGATCAGATATCTCCTGATGGTGATCGATGTTTTCTCAAAATTCGGTTGGATTCGTCCCCTGAAAGACAAGCGAGGTCAAACAGTGGCCGAGGCTTTCAAAGATATATTCGAGACGAAGCGAAAACCGAAGATGCTTTGGAGTGACAAAGGGTCTGAATTTTTCAACGCAACAATGAAAAATCTGCTTGATAAGAATGGGGTAAAATTGTATACAACGGAAAATGAAGAGAAATCGTCTGTTGTTGAGCGCTGGAACAGGTCTTTTAAGGAGAAACTCTTTAAAATGTTTAGCGCGAACAACAATACAATATACTGGGACAAACTTGGCAAATTACTGGATGAATATAATCATCGTTTTCATTCGAGCATTGCCATGACTCCCGCAGAGGCGAGCAAACAGGAAAATGAGAGGCAGGTGTTCGCTAATTTATACGGAGATTTAATTTATGCTAAACACAACCCGGCAAAATTCAGGGTTGGCGATAGGGTGAGAATTTCAAAGTTTAAACGAAAGATATTTGACAAAGGTTTCACCCCGAATTGGACAGAGGAGATATTTGTGATTGACGAAATAAAGAACACAAACCCTGTAACGTATAAGTTAGTTGATCTGTTGGGAGAATCAATCACCGGATCATTTTACGAAGCGGAACTCCAAAGAACAACGCAAGATGTGTTTCGAATTGAAAAGGTTATTCGCCGTGATAATAAGCGAAAACTCGCGCTTGTAAAATGGAAAAGTTATTCTGACAAATTTAATTCTTGGGTTCCATTGAGCGATGTGGAAAAGCTATATTAACCATCGATTCACTTCCCAGACATATGACGTCGAAACATTCCACACTTCCCTATCAACAGGCTGAGCCAAAAATAATTTTTGTGTTGAGCTTCAGCGACTCGGGTTGTTAGGGAAGTGTGGAATGAAATCTATTGTCTTTCACGTGAACATTTATTGTAGGCAGATAAGTAGCACGCGCCGGACAAAAGAAGCCAAAAAAGACAATGGACCTGCAGGCGTGTGTGTGCACGTGAAGTGGCGAGTTATTCTGAGAAAATTTATTCAGCTTTCCGAGAATGCCACCTGGCGAATTGCGATGACGTGTCAGAATATGAATGTTTTACATTAATATTCACAAAGTCTGTTATTTCAAAACACCGCTTAGCATCGCTTTCGTTTCGCTTGGCTTTCGTTCATTTCCCGGTGGATTTCCCAGAGAAGACCGCTTTGCTTTTGGAGTTCCTTTTTGAGAATCTTGTGTTCCTCCTGGAGATTGACAAAAGATTCAAAAAGGAGTTCATATGAGTCTTCGATTTCGTCGCTTCGCTCAGCTTCCGCCATCTCCGAATCAGAGACAATAAATTCATCATCCGATGTTGTTGGGGTTTCATCTTCGCTTCTCTCTTCTTCCTCTGAACATGTGGAACAATCTTCATGGTCACTCGCGTCGCTTCGCTCGGCTTCATTGGAAAATGCTTTCTCAAGATCCATTTTATTTCCAATCACATTTTTTGAAGATTGTTTGGATTATTTTTTCTTGTTCCGCCCGTCTGGATGGGAGTTTGAGCAGTTTGAAATCATCTTCATTTGGATTGAAACCGTTCTTCTTCAACAGGGCGAAAAGAACTTGATGGCAATTGAGAAACTTTTTTCTGCTGGGATGAAGATCATTATATGCAAGTGAAAAATATTTAAAGTCGTCGATGAGGAATTTTTCCAGGTGTTCATAATCATTTCCGTCGTGGCCTGTTATGTGATTAAAAATTGAGTGATCGTTGCCATTGACTTTCCACTTGGAAGCTTTGACGAAATCCCTAACTTTTTTTCTTGTGATTTCGTCACGGGGAATTTGGGAGAGAATTTCTTTTTGATAAAATTCAAGATCTTTGAGTGGAATTTGATTTTTGCCCTGATTTTTTCGGATGATATTTTTGAAATGTTCCAGCCTGGGATTTTTGGGAGAATGGCATGTTGTGCGGGTTTCTTGTATAATTTCAGGAGTGAAATCAATTTCTTCTTCTTCGGAATCAGACATTTTCTTTCCTTGAGAAATAAAATTTTTCATCCCAGAGTAGATAATAATCACCGGTTCTGGTGGGATCCGAGGCCCCCATAATTCAAACGTATTGGAATTGATGAAAAACAGGTTTGGATGGGTGGATTGTGGGGGACAATGGGAAGTGGAACTTGGAAATGTTTGTGGAAAATTGAGGGGATGTGAAACGTGGAGGATTGGAGGGATGTGAGAGACTGGAAGTTGTGTAGGAAATCATGGGGAAAAGTTAGAAGTGAAACGTGTGGACTTTGGGGGTGATTTTATGTGAGAAATGAGGGGAAGGAAGTTGTGTTGAAAGAGAATGTAAAAATCAATAATTTTTTACGTTAAAATTATGGGGGCCGAGGATTGCACCAGAACCGGTGATTATTATCTACTAATTTCCAAGCAGTGGAGGGACTTAAAGGTAAAACAAAATACATTTTTCGATGGGAATTTATGTTGATATCAATCTGTGATTGACGTTTTTGTGTTCTCGCTAGTTTTCGGGAGAATTGTTTATAACGCGCTCAATTAAATTCAGTTGTTTTGATTTCTTTCATCGGAGACATCTCGGCCTCGATGAGCTCTTAGTAATGGCTCGCGTTTTGCTTTTAAACATAAACTTATGGAGATTTGAATAAAATTTTTCGAAAGAAGATTGTGTTGTCCATTTTTATGTGCTTGTTCATTCATTACATAGATTGAAAAGCGATTTTATGTAAACAAAACAAGACTTAGATTTTCTATCTTCACTCGCGTCGCCTTATGCAAATATGTTTGTGTATTTTTGCAATTTTGATTTCCAAATCAGTTTCTCGGGCAATTTTTGACAAACAAAAACTGTATTTTATTCGGGAAGTAGTCATACTAGTTATTCTGGACAGACAAAAGTTGTTTTTGTGAACTTTTCTACCGTCTAAATGTACTGTGCAGACTGTGGGTAATACCCCCCGGGGGGGGGGGTACTTGGGTCAACTTTTGCTGGCCTCGCAGAGCCCCTACCCCATTATAGTCTATTTTGTGGTCAATTATAGACCCCATCTTAGTCACTTTTGAGTAAATGTAAATTTCGCAATCCCAACTTAGTCACTTTCTGTTTAGCCATCTACCTTGAGTTCGGAACACTTTTATCAAGGCCATCTTCAAATGAGTTGACACATTTATTAAATGTAGGAGACTTTACTCTTCACCTACAAACTATCTGGTACATTTGTTAGCCGAAAATATTTACAAGCTAAAACTACCCCAAAAAATACTTGCCAGAATTTTCTTACCCCAAAAAATTCCGACAATTTGCGACCCCATTCTAGTAATGCTATTGAAAATGCAACCCCATTATAGTCAATCCAGTCGTGAAAATGCGACCTCATCCAGCGGCACATCCCCATTAGCCCATTACTAGGAAGTACCCCTCCACCCCGGGGGTAATACTGAGAATTGCTAAAATTGAAAATAGCCCGGTCGTCAATCTTCCGACCTTTCACCTTAGTTAAGTTTCACCTTAGTTAAGCTTGTTCCTTTTCTCCGCTCATTTCGATTTTTACCGTAATTTGTACTTGCAAGAACCTGTTAATTTAACAGTCCAAACCGAATTTTTGAACAAACTTGAAAACAGATTAAGTGAGAGCGAAATTTTATCCTGCGAAGGATAAAATTACCCACGCAATGCGTGGACTTTCTTCAGGGAAAACCCCCGGTTCAGACAGATTACCTCAATAATTTTACGCTAAATTATGGGATCTTTTAGGCCCTATTCTGTTCGAAATTATAAAGTTAGTTTGGAAAATAATTCTCTCAGTGATTCAATGCAAGGAAGCGTGACTAGATTACTTTACAAGAAAGATGATAAGAAAAACCTCAAAAATTGGTGGCCCGGCCATTTCGCTACTCAATGTTCATTACAAAATTTGTTCAAAAGCTCTTACAAACAGACTTTCAAAAGTGTTACCCTCGATTATTTCAAGAAGATCAAACTTGTTCCGTCCCAGGTAGGACGATTTTTGAGAATTTATTTCTCTTGCGTGACCCTCTAGATTATATACATATTACCAATGAAACTGGTATCGTTGCTGAATATCTACATTATACTGTCAAGCAAATATGATATTATAGTTAATGGTTTTTTGACTAAAGAAATTCCACTCGAGTGGGGGGTGAGGCAGGGAGATCCCCGGTCTCCACTTTTGTACATTTTATGCGCAGACGTTTTGGCTATCAGTATAAGAAAGAATGATACTATTGAAGGTTTTCTCCATCCAGAAGCCTGAGGAAAGCGTTTTAAAATTCGCCAATATGCAGATAACTCCACATGTTTTGTAAACGACATTTTTTCTTTAGACAAATTGTTTACCTTACTTCACAAATACGAGACAGGTACAGGGACTAAATTAAATGTGGCAAAGAGTACTTAAGCCATGAAGTTAGGAGCTTGGTGCTCACGTCCGGACACTCCTTATGGCCTGACGTGGGTGTCAAGAATGCGAATCTTGGGTGTCTGGTTTAGCAATGGTACTGCAAATGTGGAACCAGATAACTGTTTACCACGCCTTTCCAAGCTAGATTAAAATTTGAACCTGTGGAAGGGTGTGGGGTGTTTTCACTCCCACCCTATCGGCACTACTCAATACTAGGTTTTTATTCAATGTTGAGACTATTTTCTTTTACCTAATGGACTTCTGCTGACGATGAGAATGACATGCGAGCACGCTTTTTCATTAACACCATACTTTGTGGTATATGGGTTTTTCGAAATAAAGCAACTTTTCACAATAGCACCGAGAACTCTCGGGCCACTGTAAGGGACATAAGGAATGACATCACAACACAGTTGCAAATTGACCGAGGGGGGGGGGGGGGGGGGGGGGGGTACTTTGCAAATTTTTGGGCGGGGGTGTGCTGCTGGGACTCTGAGATCCTTAACCTATACTAGACCATTTTAGCTGCATTATGCAACCATATTCTAGACTAAACAACGAAAAATCCTACCCTATCCTAGACCTTTTCTAGACTCGCTATTTTGCAGAAACTCATTCACTATCACAGTCTAAGATACCAGGGGTCAGTAAAAATGTCATAGAGCACACCTTACCGATTATTAAATGCCATTTGCCAGTAAACCTCGTCTAGACTAAATTCTTCATGCAACTAATCAGTTTCGCAGAAAATGATACCCTATTCTGGACCAAAAATCTCTGATTACTATACCCTATCCCGGACTAAACTGCCTGAATACCATACCCTTCACAGCGGCACATACCTATATAGCTCATATATGGGAGTACCCCCCCCCCCCCCCCCCCCCCACCGCGAACAGAAATTTTCTGCTTTGTGGTGTCATCCGAATATTTGTGAAATACAACAGTCAAAGCTTGTGACTCTAATAATTCAGCTACTGGCAACTCATCATTCATTACCAGAAATGACTAAAGTAATCATGTGCAAACCAGAAAGGACTTTTTTCAAGTGGACCAAATGACCGGAAATGAACTTTATAAATAATCCCTTATGGACTAGACTTTCAAGTGACTGTAAACCGGAACTGACCTTGTATTATTGTAACCGGAAATGACTAGCTTTAACTCAGGATGCCTTGTAACCGGAAATGACTAGCCTCTCAGGATAATATTGTAAACTTTAGGGTCCTGTTATTGATAAATAAAATATTTTAAAAGAAAAAAAAACACTGTTGTGTTTAGCGGAGAAAACGGTTTGCAAAATCGTTTTTTCCTGCTTTTTTTTTTCGCGGTTTGCTACTCAAGAGAGGTTTCGCATTTCTCAAACAGTGAGCTTTTGTGGAATTTGTGCAGTCTAAATGTTCTGTGCAGACGGTCTCGTAATAAGCTTACTGTTTTTGAGAATTGCTAAAATTGAAAAATAGCCTGGTCATCGATCTTAATTCTAATTTTTCTTGTGCTTCCGAACTTTCACCTAAGTTAAGCTTATCATCATCGTTTCTGTTCAGAGAGCTCCGCTGTTAGGCTAAGCCTATCTATATATATTATATCTTTATAAAATGCTCAAGGAAATGCGCGCGCTATGATTGGTTAAACCGAGTTCATTATAACTCGATAAAGCACGCGCGTAACGTAAGGTTCATTTTAACCGTTTTTATTTTATAAAAGAAATAAAAAAAACTTGTTCCTCGAGCATTGTTGAGTTATATAAGCACTTGCGAATTATTAAGAACACTCGAGAAGTGCGAGAAGCACTCGCCTTTGGCTCGTGCTTCTCTGCACTTCTCTCGTGTTCTTAAAAATTCCCGCGTGCTTATATAACTCAATAATGCACTTGGCGCGTTTTTTATTTCTTTAATAAATTACTTCAGTCAGATTCTGCTTAGGCAACGGAACGAAAAGACGTATAACACGCTACCAAAAGCATCAAATGTTTAAAGTGCCACTATGATCAAAAATATACATTTTCTGTTCTCTTCATATTTTAAAAATATAAGTACTCGTTACTTACTTTGCGAAGTTTCAAGTCAAAACTCGTACGGGAAGTGCCATTATTTTAACATTACATTTCAAATTCGGCTTGCCGCCATTACTCAATTAAAAAATGACCAGTGCTGAACCTTGAGAGTTGGATCGAGTTGGCCTAAAGATTTTGTGACGTCATTGACTCAACACGTGCCTTTTGGCTTTGTTGTCTGTGACTCGGAGGGAACCGCGTTGAATCATTAACGTCACAAATCAAGTCACGTGTACCAGATCGCAAACCAGTAGAACATGGGCTCGGATTTATGAACGGAGTAATGGCGGACGGATTTTACGTGATTTTCGTGGGTTTTCGGCCAGCTATTTCTAGGCTGTGTAAAAATATATCAATCTAATTTATAGTAATTCGCATTTGTCTAAACCTATTAGATACATTTGCGTTAAAAAAGCGGAAAAGAAATACAAACATTTTCGTCTTAGTGGCACTTAAACTGTATCACATTTTACAACTCTAACAAAACTTATTTTCAATTTTCGTATTTTCCCGATAAAGTTGATATTTTGTAAAATCCAAGATGGGTTGCCATTTTGGATGACGTCACGGACTCCCAGCAGCGACATAACCCATATTATAATTCAACACATTGATACACTGCCCAAATATGGTCAAAAAGTTATCGATATACGCTATGTCTGCATGACTTACAGTATATCCAATGATGGCGGTAAATTTCGCATTTTGATAAGAGAATGCAAAAATGACGGACCGGCCTCAATATTTTTTCTTCAAACTGTGCTTTGTTATCAATGTGTTTAATTGCTGGCGAGCGTTAGCGAGGCAGCACACTATTCTTGGCAATAGGGGAAAAAATCCAAAATTTTGTCGGATGTA
Source organism: Cladopsammia gracilis (assembly GCA_022457155.1). NCBI lineage: Eukaryota > Metazoa > Cnidaria > Anthozoa > Scleractinia > Dendrophylliidae > Cladopsammia > Cladopsammia gracilis. The sequence continues at coordinate 1,692,453 of JAJGOT010000094.1, read as the reverse complement.
AGATGGGGTGCATGCGCAGTGGCTAATTGTCACTGTCGCCTAGCAACGTCTGTCATTTTGCTTTGCAACGCAATCAATCAACCGTGACAACGAATGCGACAACTGTCTAAATCGACAATCCACGTGAGAATTGTCACGCTGTCAGACGCTTTCGCTTTCGAGGTACAGTAGTGGGTACGTATTTTCTAAATGTTTGCTAAATGTCTTCATTTGCTTGTGAAATTATTCATCATGGTCACGAACGATTGCTTGCTATAAGCAATTCAAAATGTTCATCGCTCGTGGAAGCGAACCACTCAACTGTAAAATCAAACGACTCGTTGCACTTTCTCACGAGTTCGTCGCCCGTTGAGGGAAATAATTCAAAATCTGCGCCGTTTGTGGCGGGTAATTCGACCGTTGAGTCATGCTCTTTGCCCGTTGAGACGAAAGAATTGAAAAAATGTCAATCGCTCGTCGAAGCGAACTATTCTGTGAAATCAGATGAATTGTTTCACTCTGAAATTCAACGACTCGCCGATCGTTGCACATTCAGACGAGTTCTTCGCCCGTGGAGGCAAATAATTCAAAATCTGTGCCGGCTCAAACCAAAATATTGACCCCTCAGACGAGACATTTGCTCCGGGCGTGCGCGCTATTGTTTTGGCTTTTGTTTTAGTATTAAGAACGGGATGCATAGCTAATGAATGTATGGGATTATACGGAAATATTTCCGATATCAATACTATCTTACTTGTTTATTTAACCTTGAAGCGCGGGGTTTCCTTAATTGATAGCCGTGACCGATCACCGCTTTCTTTCTGATTTCCCTCTTTCTCACCGCAAGGCCATGCACTGACAGACGAGCAAGCGAACGTAAACAGTAAACACGATGTTGACCAAAGGAAGCCATAATACACTCAGTCGAAGCGTCGTGCGGCTGAAACGTGCAAAATGACGGAGGTTTTTTCGCTCGAACCAAAGCAGATTTCCCACCAGAATATTTACTAGACTCCAGTCTTTCCAAAACCGAGTGCGGATGTTAACATTGCCCCTACCTATTAAAAAGAGTTAGAACGCTTAAAGCGATGACCGCGCGGTCGAACTCACTACAAGCCTTTATACGAAATTGCTTACTTCAGGGTCAAAATGACGGGACTTTTTTTTAAGTTATTAAAATATTTTAACGTTTCCAGATAGAATATGAACCAAATTACTGGAATCCGAGTGTGGATTTCAGAAAAGTAATTCACAAATTGCCAGGTCATGCATCGACAGAAGAGCATGCGAATAGATACAGACTAATAGAAGTCAAAACTGGCTCAGTCGAAGCATAGTGCACTGAAAAAATGGCAAAATTACGGTTTTTTTTTCGCTCCAACTAAAACATATTTCCCACCAAAATGTTCACAAGATCCCAGTCTCTACAAAACCGAGTGTGGATGTTGACATTGCGCCTGTTAAAATGAGTTAGAACAGGATAGAACGCTTAAAGCGATGACCGCGCGGTCGGACTCCATACAAGCCTTTATACGAAGTTGCTCACTTTAAGGTCAAAATGACGGGACTTTTTTTTAAGTTATTAAACTATTTTAACGTTTCCAGATAGAATAAGAACCAAATTACTGGAAATCCGAGCGTGGATTTCAGGAAAGTAACTCATAAATGGGCGAAATTTTGATTTTCCCTTTAAAAAATGACGTTTTCGCAGTGATTTTAAGGGTCAAATTGGGGTCTGGGGACGAGTTAAAAAAATTAGAGGCAAATGTCACCCAATTTGATTCGACCATTGAGTCATGTTTTTAGATATAACTCTAACTTGAACAATGAATTATTAAAAATGTAAACAAACAGCCGTAAGTAAAGATACATGTACTTAGTAAAGCAATGTACTTTTGTTTTGTTTTTCAAGAAAGCTATTATGAAATCTTCAATTAACTTGAGACAAAAGCCTCTTGAATTGTCCTTTGTAATAGGTATTTCTCTTCAATGTCAATTATTACTGTATCTTTAAAATATCTGTAACTTGAACAATACATTCTTGGCAATAGGTTTTTTTTTATAAAGCAGCCCATAGTCCATAGTTAGTTTAGCAGTGTGGGTAATACAAGTCAGTAAGGCTATGGTTGGGCAATTTTCAAAAACACCACTTGCTGTAGTGATTTTTACAACTCATCCAGGGAAAGCCTACTCTACTCACCCTTTAAACCCCTTCCCTTAAAAAGTTGAAAAAACTTACCGGAGCTGTCCAATGTTCAATTCACTTCCCACTGTTTTATCCCCCTTCGCCAGCACTCACTTTCGCATTGAAATTACTAGCTATCAAACTATTATAGCGCTCAAGCTTGCGCTTTCGCGCTATAATAGTTAAATATTCACCTTGTAGAGCACATCACAGGCTATCTATAAGAGGTAAAATATTTACGATATAATGTAACACCGCAGAAACCCACGGGAGGGGTGGTGGGGGTATACGTGTGGGTGCGTGTACGTCTGAGAGTTAGTATTTTGTAATATTTCCACAGATCTAGATTTGTATCTGCATCAAGTTAGTTGTAATCAGCTGATTATTTCTACAATTTATAATTAGTATTTCTTTGTTATTCACTTTATATAATATACAATTCCAAATTTGTAAACATCCTAGAACTGACGAGGGATACTGAAGTATCCGAAACATGTTTCTTAACTCATGTCGTGTTTTTGAAATGTTTATTGTGATTTAGGGGCCGTCGATATATTCACAAGTTCCCCGCTTAACGTCCACTGGACGTTTGGGGGGCGGGGGGTGGGGTGGGGTTAGGGGTTAGGGAGAGTCGAGATTTGGACGTTAGCGCAGGGCATTTGGAGCAAGTACGAAATTGTAAGTTTTTAATCCTAGAAGTGCCACACATGTCAACGTTCTCATGTTCGCTTTAATCACAAAGAAACATGTCACCAATAATGTTTGTTGTTTCACACATCGGTAGTCTCGCAAACTGTATTCACCCGACTATTAAAAAACGTCGCTCCAAGCGACGTCGGGACGGTGAAAATTCTAAGTGGACGTTAAGGAGGAGAGAGAGAGAGGGGGAGTGGGGGGGGGGGGGGGGGGGGGGGTGACCTTAACGTCCAGTGGACGTTGAGCGGGGAACTTGTGAATATGTCGACAGCCCCTTAGCTTAACGTTGCGAAACGATGTTCATTTGTTAATTTAACCCTATTCAGACCGGGGGGGGGGGGCGGAAAGTGCCCGCGCCGACTTTGAACGTTTATAACTTCTAAGCCTTTCTACTTACAGCCTTGAAACTTCTCGACTTTTCCTAAAATTTATCTGTGAACATTTTGGCAGAAAGTATGTTGTCAAAGAAAATTTGACGTTGCCATGGCAACCACATTTTGACGGATGCTTTTTGCTCATTTTGAGAGATAAATATTTCCTCTGTTTATTTTATGTTATTCTGTTTTACACTGATCTTTATTATGGATTTAAACACCAAACGATGCATTGTTGTCGTCCTTGATCCAAAATTAAAAAAGTAAGGAGGCGTTTCCATGGTAACCGTAGTTAAAGAGGCTTTTTTGTAGTACTTTCAAATTTCACTTTTTTCAACCTTTTATCGCATATTTTTTATTTTTGTTTTTTACTCTTTGCTTGATTTAAATGTTAATCTTTTAATTTTGAGTGATTTTGGGTAATTTTAGCGCATATTCCGTGCTCAGGATACGATATTCCAAATCCAAGATGGCGGATCCAAGATGGCGGATCCAAGATGGCGGATCCAAGATGGCGGCTCCAAAAAAATATTCGAAATTTATTTTCTTTTTTTTTTTAATGTTGTTTTTCTTTATTTTTGTTATTTTAGCTTTATTTATTTTTTATGTATTTTTTTAGAATAAATACATTCTAAGTATTTTAAGGTGACATTTTCTCGCCTTTTGGACGTTTTCTTGCACATCTGACGTCATATTGACGTCATGATGACGTCATATTAACTGTCATGGTAACATAAAAAGTTGTTGTTATACAAATGTTTAAACAATTACAGAGTAAGAAAAATTTATACTTCCCTTAGATTGTGGTTTAATTACAAAAATTAAAACATCAAAACAAATATATTTTTATGACGTCATGATGACGTCATCATGTTGCTACAAGTTACAAGTACAAATATATACATTAAAATGTTTTCCAACATCACCAGAGAAAACATTATTGTCATTATTCAAAACAATTTAGAGATAGGTACGGCAAACACTTTCTGTGAATGAACTGTCAATATATGACGTAATTATGACGTCATAGAAGTTGTCATGACAACATAATTATGTGGATCGATAGAATTTCGGACATACAATGTCTCCTGAAAATTTGGTGTCTATACCTACTTTCCTGTAGAAGTTACTAAGGGATTGGGGGGAATCCGGACCCCCCCCCCCCCCCGGTCTCAGAAGATCCAAAAAAGCCCGGTCTGAATAGGGTTAAAATCCTTACTCTTTTACTGAAGACAGCGCAAATTCTCATTATTTAATAAATCACTTTGAGGTAAATGAGTATAACCATGATAAAAGGGATTGTGATCTAAAGTTGCGACAAAGCATCAGGGTTCTATCTAGGGTATTTGAGGGGTAGAAGCTTCCCCCCCAAAACGCCCAGCTTCCCCCCCCCCCCAAAAAAAAAAAAAAAAATATATATATATATATATAATAAATTTGTGTTTCGACTTTTCCGTAGTAGAGTGCTCAATACATAAAGTAGAGCGTGATAAATATTTAAAACAGGAAAAAGACTACACTTGTATCCCTACAAGCCTGTTTCGTGATTGCTCACTCTTCAGGGGATTTTATTAAAGAATAAACATAACCATCGCTTATATACAAAATTTGAATGCTCGGATGTTTAGTTGTTACATAGCAACGCTTTGTTACGGTGACGGCAAGAAGATACAAGTTCGTTGCGTTTATTAAGTGATGACAGGTCAGGGCGGCAAATGATTAAGAATTTTTCCTTAAGACAGAGATTACATCTTTTGCTTGTCATCACTTAATAAACGCAACGAACTTGTATCTTCTTGCCGTCACCGTAAAAGAAGAAAGCTGATTATAAACTATTCTCTCGAAAACTTTTGCTATTGCTGAGATCACAGAAATTGGGCGACAATTGTTTATATCACTTCTATCGCCCTGCTTAAATATAGGCGTAACTTTGGCCAATTTCCAGTCATCAGGGAATGTGCCAACGTGTAAAGAAGCGCATATTGGCTTGTAATTCAATTCAATTTCAATTCAACTTTTTGGAGAAGGAAAAATACATTTAGATCCTCAAGTCGGATCAGGGATATTTTCCAAAGATCAATTGCCATGATTTGTTTTCCAGTATTTGTTTTCAAACGCGATTAGACACGTTGTCAGTTAACAGTCGCATCTACCGCGTCCTAGATAGAACCCTGAACATAATGCGGACATTTCTCCACTCTATTCAGGTAGCCGTGTGTTTGTTCAATTTGTTTTGATTGAACATTTTTAAGACAAGAAAAACTTGTCACTAAGAAATTCTATGCCATTTTACAGTGTAATCTAAATATGCGACAAAGCATAATGCAGACATTACTTAACTAGACTTTTCGCCACTCTATTCAGGTAGCCGTGTGTTTGTTTAATTTGTTTCGATTGAACTTTTTTAAGACACGAAAAACTTGTCACAAAGAAATTCTATGCCATTTCACGGTGTTTTCAATTCGTGTATTTACTACTCTGTCCGGTATTTTACGTAGACGGAAGCCCTTCGTAATAATGTATACAACTCTCAATTTGTGAATGAAATTTTTAAAGCTTCGGAAAATTTTCATTCGCTGTTTGTTGTGTAAGAAATAGCGCGGAGAAAAATATTGTATATCTCAAAGACTTTTCTCTCGAAACTGTGATTTGTTATCAATGTTTTGAATTAAAAAACAGTTATAGCGCTCAAGCTTGCGCAATATCGCCTAATTTTAGTCAACTCGGCCTAAGGCCTCGTCGGCTAAGTATCCTCTCGCTTTCGCACTATAACCATCACCGAGGATTCATTAAAGCAAAAGCGTAAAAAATAAATTTAGCAGAAGAAACATCACTACTAATAGTTAGCTCAGGTAACATTTATTAGAGCAGTTTTCAATTGAGTGTGGTAAAACCAAAAGTAAAGTAATTACTCTAACAAATAACAGCAGTCGTAAATAATTCAATGAACCAATCAGAGAAGCAATATTATTACATATCGGCGGCGCCAAGCGTAGGAAAACGCGTGCGAGCAAGCCGCGATTGGTTTTGGTTTTATTTCTGATTGGTCGAGAAAGTGGCGCGAGATTTTTTAGCCAATCACAAAGCATAGCAATGAAAAACCAAAGCAATTGTGTAAGTACTTTTCATACTTAATTGAAAACTGCTCTAATACAAACGACTTCTCGTTTATATTGATACAGTTTAGCTGATTACGTCTTCTTCTCTGAGATCCAACGTAAAACCAACAGGATCTTCGTCCACGGTTTTTACAGTTCAACATGTTTATTGATTAATACGTATTACGTTTAATAAATAACAATGTTCATAAGCGCTACCGTTATACAAAAGTTAAGAATATAATGAAGGGCAAAAAATAGTCGGTGTGAACTTAAAATTATACATGGCTTATTGCTAGACTGTGCTGTTCTAAAGTTCGTTTATGTATAAGCTACAAATGTGTCTCTTTTTCTTTTGTCCTGGCCGCGCGCGTAGATAACATCGTTTTCTGAGAGCGTTGAGTTTGTCTTTCATGGGATTTTGGGGTGGTCACCATTCTGATGAATGCCAATCTGATCTTTGTGCTCAAGGCGATGTACAGCCAAGGGTTGATGGCGCTGTTTGCGTGGGACAACCAAAATCCCAGATACATGGCAATTGTTGGCATGCGGACACGAAATGTTTTTATTGCCCAAAATAGGTGAATTGCCTGTGCGGGAAGCCAGCAAAGAGCAAATACCACAACGATGATGATGAGCATTCGGACCACTTTTCTTTTGGTAACTTCTTGTTGCCGCTGCTGATTCTCAGCCAACGGATTGCCAGGAGCCTGGTTAAACCATATTTTACGAGCGGCCTTGGCGTACAGTGAGGAAATGATAGCCAGTGGAATCAGGTAGGAGATGACGAAAATATAGACGAAAACACCACGAAATGTTTCGGTCTGGTTTCCCACAATGTTGACGTGAATCTCGCAAGACGATGTATGTTGGTAGACAACTGGCATGATAGCCATCAAAGCTATCGACATAACCCAAATCAACAGTGTAACGAATTTCGCCTTTCTGAACCAGACAATGTTGATATTCAGAGGATGAACAACTGCATGGAATCTGTCGATTGCCATAAATATTAGACAAAGGATAGACGCCATTAGTGTGGCATAAGAAATTAAAATGGAGGCTCGGCATATTATATCGGCAGGTACCCCAGATATTTTCCACTGACCGCCTGTGTGAAGTTGGACAATGGACATAGGCATCATAAACAACGCCACCAATAAATCAGCCACGGCCATGTTGACGAACATGGAGCTGGTCAGTGATCGTACTTCGGGTTTCTTCCACACGATGTATATCAGAATACTGTTTCCCACAATGGCTGCAAGCATAGTTAGGGCGTACATCACGGTTATTACGGTGACTTCTGTTTCGCTGACTGCCATCCCGTTTTTTGTCTGTTGATAAAGGCGGATAGAAAATTTTTGCTGATGTTGTGTAAAATTACCTAACCTTGTAGAGTGACCTGGGGTCCAGAATAACGATCAGTCACGGTCATGCATTCGTCACGCAATTTACCACCGGCGTGGTTAAACGCTTACTGGATAATTTTTTGGGAGGAAGAAAGAATCACGGTTTACAGTAGCATTTCACGAGAAAATGGAGCAAAACGCCTAGGAGAGGGGAGGATCCGAAGGTGTGCAAAATCTTTTTCAAAGGAGCCTTTGATTTATTTTTATTTTCAGTGGGTTCCAGGGTGTTCCGGTTAGGTTCCGGCGGTGTTCCGGGGGTGTTCCGGGATGTTCCGGGGGTGTTCCGGGTAGGTTCCGGGGTATTCCGGAGTGTTCCGGGTCGATTCCTGGTTTTATCAACTAATTTTTGGTTTGACAATCCTCCAATGCTGATCAGTTTGTCTTCTTTTATATAAACATCTGGCGACACGCAATCTGGCGAACAGAAAAAATGATTTTGAGATTGTTTCTGTTTATTACATGTAGTAAACAAAACAAAAATCCACTGCGATATCCACCGCAGTTTGCTCCCGATTTCTCAACTCAACAACAGTAACAGCGGAAACAAAATAGCACTATTTTCTGAGAAACAACTGCGAACTATCCGTACGGATCCGCTCGTCTGATAAGAGCTAGGCAGACCATTAAATCTCGCACCCATAAAAATTAATCAGCACTTAGTTTCCGGCGCAAACCACAAAAAAAATCAACAATCGGCAAAATTAAACAGCCAAGCAATCGGAATATGGATCAGGAGAAATAATCATAATTCCAGATCGCTTGGTTGTCAGCTGACAATTCTTACGCCGTGGTACACCTCAATGGCACTGCAGTAAACCTCACTTTTAGGAAATTGTTACCTTTTTATATATACCTCGATTTATCTATTGTGTACAATTTATATATTTTAATTTCATGCGTTTTATTTTACACTTCTTTTTATTTGGCACATTGATAGTGCATCACAATGTACACATCGTTAATCAATCAATCAATCAATCTAGAGCAGGAAATTTAGATTGACTAACGCCGTTTGTATGAAGATAATTGACGTTGTATTTAGCAAGCTTATTTGCAAATCTGCGTATTCTTAAAATGAAGATAATTTCTGTATAGCTTCTGCCCACACATTTAAAATGGAAGGAGTGGTGACCTTTTTGCTTGTGACTATGTCAGATCGAATTCTTGCAACGTTCGTTGACAAATATAGGGCGGCTTTTATTAAACTTGAAAACAACTGAAAAGAAAACCATACCAAAGGGATCCCAATCAGATTCTCAGTCCAAGCTTTGGCTAATTAATGAAAAAGTATCTCAAAAAAGACCAAAGAAGGATAACCTTTGATATATTTGTTTAATTTTTATTTGAATGGCAATAGTCAAAATTTGCAAACAGGAAACTATACTTGCCAAATAGCTGTCATTTACTTTCTGAAATTTGCATGCGTTTTGGTTTTCATCAAGTTTACTTAGCACACCGGGTGGCCATATTAATTTGTTAAATTCATCACATGCGTATTAAAGTTCCGGCAACGTTTCGTTTCTAGCAAAATGCTGTTCAGTTTACATAACAGTTTCATTATTTTGCGTATTTTTTGTCTTTCATGGTCCGTAATATCTATCGGTTTTTATCAAATCCAGACTGATTGTACTGTAAATTGAGTTGGCAATATATATTAGTAACTATAGGACGACAATGGAAGAGACGCTAAACACAAATAGAGGTTATACCTAGCATTTTGTCAGATTTCATCAAAATTATGTTCAATTGAATAAAGAGAGGCTTTTCGAAGCAAAGTGACTTCACATTTTATGATACAAAACGGGGACAGCAAAGAAGAATACGATAAGCCCTAGCCAATGGGAGCAGCAAGAATTGAAAATATCAGATTACGACAGACTTGCTTTTGGAAACCAAACGGATTCGTGAGAGACGAAATTTGATGGCAGTTGACAAAAACCACATTCTTCAATGCACCCAAACGCGCGCTTGATCGTGAAAGAGATGCAAGTAAGCCGTTTTCAAACGGAATTACAAATAACGCAAGTCTCAATCTTACGTTGACTCGCTTCTCCGGCGCCGGTTCGGTTAGGATCTTAGGATACAAAATGAAGACAGTTGAGAAGTCAAATATTGTTAATTTGTACCATCCGAGTTATAACTGCACAGGGCAGAAACCAACGCCTATATAATTAACAACTATTCACCGAAGTGGAGGTGGGTAGTGGTGGATATTTACCGAGCCGCGAAGCGACTTATTCCGAGTTTCAGAAGCCAATCAGAGCGCGCCAACAATGCTATCCACTGTTTCAGTATATACTAATTTTCGATAGTTACTGTATATCGCAAAATGCTGCTTATAAGACCGCCCTTCGCTTATAAGCCCACCACCAACAACAACAACATTTATTTAAACACGATAAAAATTACAGCGGAGCGCACTACGTACAGCCTCCTAAACGGCAAACGTTTACAAAAAGGTTACACCAAATGAACTAAAAAAGCGATTTTCTTATCACAGTTTTGTTTGCTTGCCAGCCAACAAGACCCAGTTACGGAGATGCATAAGCCCAGGGCTTGTTAGTGGCATTTTACGGTATACGAGAACTGGACGAAATGGAAACCCAAGTCAAAGCAGCAACAAAGAAAATGATTGTAGATATGTCGTTTGCACATTGAATGTCCTTACCTTACCATATATGATCTTCAGTTGGCTGAATATGGTCTGTTCTAAAATACGCAAACGGTTCACAAAGTCAGGAGACGTTAGTTTCTAGCTATATTCCCGTTCGTAAACAGTCTAAAATTAAATTTAAAGTGTTTTTTTTGTATTGACAGTTAAAATGAACAAACTTCTAATTTTTTAAGATAAATTGGTGATAAGAATGTAGGGGATCTTATTAACGAGCAGGAAAAATACTGTGTACCGAAAAACGCGAACTAGCGTACCGCTCGACCGACACCAATTTTATAACTTGGATAAATCATCTCTCCCCGTCTCCCTGGGTTTGTTATATATTTAAGACAAAAAATACAAAGAGCTAAACACTAGCTTCGCGTTAAACAAATAATCAAAGGCTCCTAAGAGCCAACCCGTGATAAGAAATGCTAACGCGTAACGCGATATTGCGGTAAGCTTATGTTTTCACTTTGACACGGTTCAATATATTTGTTTAAAATTAAACGTAAGGATTTTTGACAAACGCAAAATGAAAAATACGATGCATCACTTTCAGAATGTTCAGTCTGAAGAAGAAAGAAAAAAAAGACGGCAGGAGCGAGACTCGAACCTGGGACCTTTCGGTTAACAATCCGCGCTTTACACCCTTCGGCTACCGTGATCACTGGCTTAGAATAGGACAAATTTATTTACTTCAAGACAGATACGCATCAAAACGCGTGTCTCGGTTGACAAATCCTTTTAGATCGATTTTATCGTTGCATTAAAGGCTTCAAATGCAAAACGTCTTTAAGCTTATTGTTATTTATATTCGTTTACAACAATTTAGTTGTTACAAAACGCATTCGTAACAAACATTACGTCACAAAGTTTACAGCTGATAGAAGGAGTGAGCGAGTGAGCGAGTGCTCATTTGCATATCTGTCTCCGTTACCGATAACCCGTTCATCATTACGTATGCGCGTATTCACGGATTAAAAATGACAAACAACATGTTTTAGGAAAAGGCGCTCATCAACTCGCTGGCTAAAAAATATAGCGAGTACAAAATATAGAAACACATATTAAGTAAAATAAAGGTCATTCCATTGGCATTTCAAAGTACGTAAGATTGAACGAAATAATCCTCGCATATAATTCGTCATTTTAAGTTATATTCTTGACTAGTAAGCAAACCAAAAATTTATCCAAACAGCAAATGCTTTGACTAATTACTCATCACATTACTTGATAAACTTTCAGATAATAAACACGTTATCTTACCCAGACCGATTGCAGCAAACGATGTTATCGTTTGGTCACTTTTCGATTCCCACTATTTCCTGATATCATCACTCCTTTCTCACGCTTGTCCTCTTGTCTTTTCAGTCACGACTCAGGGTAAATTAAATTGAATTGGATATATTCATATGTCGTTTGAATAATAAAAACGTTTTAAATTATTGTTAATTTTAGTTTTTGTTATTGTTAGTTGATTGACGAGCTGTGGGTAGACTGTTCACAGTGTACGAGAACTGCCGGCAAGCGAAGCGAGCGCGGTACACTAGCTTCGCTCGCCGGCAGTTCTCTTTTTCTCGAAGGACTCTGAGAAAATAGAGAGGGTTGTGGGTTGAATTGGCTATTACAGTCAAATCTATATTAAGGTGATTCCTTTATAGGTTTAGCATTGCTTATCTAGTGCGCATGACTTAGAGGGTTTTCTTTGAGGATAATTTCGATAGATTTTAAATCACTAGCTAAAGGGTAAATGACATTATTGTGACCAGATAATAAATATTAAGTATTAGGCAAGTCACTTTACTCCATGCACTTTACTCCATGCATAAAATCTCTCTTTACAGGTCTATACAAGGCCCTGCACTAAGTATTAGTACCCTTGCTCTATACATAAGTACTGGCACAACACTAGAGAAACCTGAGAAATACTGGGGATGTAAGCTGCGATGAAGTGCAGGGCATTTGAAGTAGCAATGCGCCTAGTAGTCGTTGCATACTAGGTTAAATACAGAGTTGTTATGAGAACTAAACAGCCTGTACATGTATATGCTGTATAACGAAGCCACGACTTAACCTTCAGATAACAAGTCGTGTAAGTTAGAACCGAGTTAACCGTAGTCAGTGCGCAGTGTAATATGACATGGACTAACCAGAGGAAAACTAAAGGAGAATAACTCTTTCATTCGTTAATGATTTTTATTTCTGTTTGAACCGCGTTAACCGTAGTCAGTGCGCAGTGTAATATGACATGGACTAACCAGAAGAAAACTAAAGGAAAAATCATTCGTTAATGATTTTTCCACAATTAGTTAGCAGGGGCGGATCTAGGGGGGGGGGGGGGGTGGGGGGGTGAAATGGGTGAATTTTCACCCCCCTTTTATGAGACCCTTTCTTTCTTTTTTCTAAAGTATTTCTCAAATAAATAATATTTTATTTCTCTGATATCTTTTTTGATTAAAATTTCACCCCCCCCCCCCCCCATTCCAAAATCCTGGATCCGCCCCTGATTAGAGACAAAACATCTAAAAAGATGTTTAGAAAAGCACTTTTATGCTGGTACCTTGCTCAATACTAATGAAACATCATCTCTTTGTTATACTGACGTAACTTACGGGGCACAATATTAGTTTATCTAGACGTGCCCCTCTCCTCTCCTTCCTATATACAATGTGACATAATTTAAGTGGTGTAATGTTGTACTGTACGTTTTCTTTCCTTGAAAATTTTCTATCATTTACTTACTTTTTTCATCTTATATTCAATTCTGTTTTATCATCTGCCAAGGTTTGGGGAAATAAATAAATCAATGAATGAAAAATGAATATTTTATTTCTATTTGAACACATATGACGCCTTTTTTAATTGCTCAAGTAAAATGACTAACATATGGCACAGTTTTAATTGCACATTTAAGCAGTGGGCAGTGGGTTTAAACTAATTCTCAGTAAAAAGAAAACAATTTTTAATTGCGACCGTCAATGTTATGATAAAAAAGATAAATGTTTGACACTTTAATTTTGAAACATTAGCCCATTGGTTGGCTTTTAAAAAAAAACTTCAGTTTGTTGATGGTTCGGCTGTTATTAATAATGTTGACAGTAAAAGTTGTTAAATATTATGCGATGTAATTGTATACATAGCCAAATTGTCTGCAAAAAGGCTTTTGCGAAATGTATTTATAATTATGTTTTATTTTTTTAATGTCAAGAAAATGCGAAATTTTCCCTTTATTCTCAGGCCGGAAGAAATGTTAAACTGACACTAAAAAAAACATAGGCACGCATTGCGTGCAGACTCGTACCCAGTCGTCACTTATTTATTTCATTTGACGCGCGAAAAGGCGCTTGGGAAGGAGGGAGAAAAAGTGGCGACTAGCAGATAACAAATCCAAGATGGCGGCTTGTTTTACCACCAAAAGTTTGTCGCATAAAGACAGGCCTTTCACCGCGCTTTTTTCGTCGGAAATCTCCCCATGCTTTGTTCAAACAGTCTCTCTACCTATTCTCGGGATGGAATCGATAGCTATTATCGTGCCATTCACCAAATGCCGATAACACTGAGCGAAAATTATCGAAGGCCAAAGATCTGCTAAAAGAAAAACATTCGGAAGAAACTCTTTTATGTCTGAAGAAGCTCTCTGGTGAGTATAAATCAAAGGTATTTCATGTTATCTGTCTATTCGCAATGTAAAGTTAACCCTATTCGGCCTGGGGGGGTGGGGGGTGGGGGGGAGGGGGGCACAAAGTGCCCGTGCTAACTTTGAACGCTCATAACGTCTTTAATATGTATTCAAACGCCATCAAACTTTGTGACTTTTCCTAAAATTTATCTGGCAACAATTTTATGTAACAATTTTTTGATCACGTGACTTGATGTTTCCATGGCAACAAGATTTTGACAGCCATGTTTTTTGAAATTTGCATATTTGTACCTTTGAATGAAGAAAAACAATGTTTATTGGTATAACTTTTATATTTTTACGTCATTTAGCGTTTATTTATTGGTTTTGATTAATTTTGAGTCAATTTGGATGGTTTTTAAGAGGTTTTAAAAAAATTCAGATTTCCAAGACTAACATTTCTGAAGTTTTACACAGGCTTGTAAGACTTAATCCAATAATTATCAATTCATAAACAGTGAGTTAAAACCCATGTTCACCCAATCTGCTTTGTGCGCCCGGGCTGACTTTCGCACATCTTCAAGTCAAATAAATAATAACTGTGCAATATAACTCTATAACATAGAACAGGGAAAAACATTTTGTGTGTAATCCTTAAAATTTTAACCATACATTTATCAGCACTGGATTACCCCCTCCCAATCTGTGGTCTCTGACTTTTATTTACTAATCTAACATTTTCTAATTGGTTTTCATGAGACTGAATAATTATGTTCTGCTTCTGACATCATTGCACAAAAGGAGTCTCAAGAACCATTTTCTTGAACTCCTAATGTTGTTTGCTTTTGGCCTTAAATATGTCATTTTGCAGACATATGTTCCGGACACAACAACTCTGTTACAAGAGAAAAAGTAAGGGGAAAAGGCAAAGACAGAAAGGCATTTGATATGAACATGTATGAAATTAGACAGACTAAGAACAGTTATCTGTGGTTGTTTGGTACCAAATAGGCCTTAAACAAGCCCTGCCATTTTGTATAAAAACAGAAGATTTTTGCCCGCCCAACCTCGTTTTCAACTTTTTCACTGTGAGGCTGGACGAGCAAAAACAAAGCATTTTATCCCCGGGGAGTCAACATGGCCGCCGCGTGATAAAGGCCTGTGGCATTGAAATGTGTTGGCAATGGTTGTTAGCTCATTTGCATCAATTTCCCTCCCCACTCCACTCGGTGGTTTTTCCTCCCCTGCCCCTCAGTCACCCACAGCCTGACTGCGATGTCTTCCCTCTGGACTTCTGATGAGACGGAATACATATTTTGCCGTTTTCGAAAGACATGGTTTGAGCCCACGAATCAACTTTTGTTTTCCTTGTATTATCTTATATTGAAACGTAAAGATAGATACCGTCACTAATAAATGTCCTTGATATTGCCATGTTAGCAAGCCAGTCGGAATTAGAGCAAAGTTTCCAACCAACAAATTTTCAAACTTTACACTTTTAGTGTTTGAGGAAACAATCGAGAAGATTCAAGATGGTTGATTTTCAATTCATATCAAGTGCCCTTCTTTGACCTTCAGTAATACCACTTTAGACGCGAGAATTGGATTGGCTGACATAGTACACGATGTACATACTAAAGGCAATCTGATTGGTGTGACATAACCCAAGACATACAAACAAAGAAGCAAACATACAAACATCACAAACCAACCTTTGCGCCTGCTAATGAGCTATTTTTTTTTTTCAAAATAGCTCAAAAAATTAAATTACTTTCTTTAGGGATGGACCATTAGAAAAAGGATGGGGGGGGGGGGGGGGGGAACTTTGATAGAGGCAATAAATTTTTTTTTGTCCACCTAAGGTGGAAATCTTTTTTTTTTTCACTCGATGGTTGGAATATTTTTTTTAATAGTTTATTTTTTAATTGTCCTTGGGGAGATTTTTTTTTTGCGATAATGCGTGTGAATTTTTTTTTCCTTCCCCCATCACCTTTCTAATGGTCCATCCCTTATAAGGCTATTTTTATTTTTTGTGTTAGACGTGAAACACAAACCGGGCTATATTGATATACATTGTATTCGCCTACGGGTTATGGGATATGTACTTATTGACTGAGTGCATGGGAGAACCGGATGAGAAAATAATTGGCTCAATTCAGAGACGGAGTACTGCACGCGAATTAAAATGAAATACAACACCATATTCTGACGAATGGCTATACCGCTCGAAAAGTTAGCTTTTAAATTCAGTTTCTTTATACGGCAGCCAACATGCTTAATCAGCCCAGAGAAGGCCGCACCTCCACTGACGCAGCATCAAAGTTCCTTTAAAAACGAACTACTTTTTTTCTTTTTTAGATCGGAAAGCTGCGTGTAATTCGATCTACAATTGCGGGTTAAATTATCAATTTAAATAACACACGAAACCTGTAATGGGCTTAAGCACTCAAAGATATATATTCAGGACTAAATACTATTTACATAATTGGTGTAAAAGCTGGACATAATACAAACCTATTACTAACTACAAAGGTAAGAACTTAGTATATTATTACTATTTTTTACTATTTCACAACTGACAAACAACGCGCATCATTAATAAGTCTATAACTAACAAGACTAACAACATTTGAAAATAGAAAACCGAGGACGACCCAAGGTATGTCAGAGTTATATTGTTATGAACCTCTGTTTTCATTTTTTTAATTTTGCTTTGTCAATATCTTGGTTTGATCTCCAGAGAGCCGGATTTTATTCTGATAGGACGTTCTAGTCAACCACGCTTCATAGCGTGTTTTCATAAAGAGTGTAATGTTTATGTTTTATTTTGTTAAGTGGACAGGGCTCTGTTTAAACTTAGTACAGCTAAATGTACCGGTTACCCGGTTGTTCCTGTATAAATAATAAATGACTGAAAGACGCCTAAATTTGCATTTCACACGCAAAACGTGTAAATTGAAGGAGGCGCCATCTCTTTTAAAGTGGAACACCATTAAGTATCAGCTACACGAAAACGATCGATAACCAGATCGTGAGCAGTGAGCCACCAAGTTTCAGGGAGATTTCAGTTCAACAACACAGATGCACCTTGGAGTAAAATTAGCCACTGTTTACTGCCACCGGTCAAAACTCGAGTAGGGTCATCAAGTTCTAAGGTTTCAGGGTCTTGGACGAAATTCTATAGCGTTATACCATTCGAATGAAAGCAGTCGAGCAGTACTTGCAGTTTCTCGTGTGTGATATTTCACAAAACGAAATTTGTTATTTTTCTTTGATTTTTATTGCTATTTGGCGGGAAACATCAAAGCACTGTCGGCTTAGCATGCAGCTTTACTTTTGTTCTTTGTACTTATCTCAGTAGTGACTTGGGCTTATGGAAACGCGAAGTTTATAAATATTTTTGCTTTGTTTTCAGTTATGATTCATATATATATATATATATATATATATATATATATATATATATATATATATATATATATATGCGCGTAAACAAATGTAACGCAACGTAAATCTACCTCCGATCTCACTAATTTGTCAGAATGATGAATTTTGCGGCCACATCTTTTTGCCAAAAACGATTTTTTTCTCAGTGTTGGGAACAATATAATTTTAATCGAAACCGAAGATATCTGTTATAGATATGTTGTTAAATCAATAAAGAAAACAGTAGTACATGCTGGTTTCGAAACGTGATGTTTTTCGTTAATCCCAGGTTATCGCAAGTACGTCAGTGTTACGGCAGTTATTATAAAGGATTATCACCTTCATGGATAAGATTTTAGTGATAGCTCACTGCGGCTTCTCACTTCAATTGCCTTCTGCTGCAATGTCCGCACAGGAAATCCGTAATAATTTCTAGATTGTTTCCAGCACGTTTTGTTAGTCATAAAATTTAGTGCTTTCAACTTAGTAACTGAGCTCAGTTCTAGTGTAGACTTCATGGTGTCAATTGGGGCTTTAATATTACTCGTGCCGGTACGGCAACGAGTTTAAACCCTAAAAAGGTTTGCGCACCGTTTTTCTTTTTTCTTTTTCTCCGTGTTTTCTCCGTGTTTTCGAGAATACGCACGCATGCACTGCGAGAAAATTTTGAGCCCACGATACTTGGGATTTGGTGTGATGCAAACAGAAGCAAGGTTTTGTTTGTTGGTGTTTTCTCGTCCTGAATACGGCAACGAGGTAAGGTTTACCCTTCGTTTTTCTTTTTATTCTTCGTGTTTTCGTCTCTGATTTGTGCGTCGCATTAAAGTCTATTTGCAACCCTTTTTTTAAAGTCTAGGTTCGATGAAGTAAAGTTGTCATCAAGTTAAACGTTAATTTTAACTGATTAGGTTTATTTTTGGATTGTTCTTTTAATATATCCCGTGTATGTTTTTCTAGTCTGTGCTATATGCTTTCTAGACACTGTTTACAGTCGTCGCGCGCTCATAACGGCCGGAGCTTAAACCCGGTTTCTATAGCATGAAGCGACTAGGAATATTGCTACTCCCTCCGGATGGGATGCTAGTCCATCGCAGGGTTACCCCCAGCATTCTGTCGCCGGTACCCATTTGTACACCTGGGTGGAGAGAGACAGTGTGGAGTAAAGTTTCTTGTCTACGGAAACAACACGACGGCAGAGACTAGGCTTCGAACCACCGACCTTCAGGTTGAAAGTCCGACGCGCTAACCACTACACCACCGTGCCGCCCACACTGTTTACAGTAACTAACTTTTAAATCTTAAGGTTAGCCCAGGTTGAAATTGGTTTAGACCGCGGTTTTGTTAAACACCGTATAAACTTCGTTTAAATTACAGGCCTCTGGTGTTTCACTGACCTCACTGATGCAGCTCCGCAATTTCGGTAGAAACTAACTCCTTTATTCCGCATTTGTGGATTCTGAAGTCTGTGTGTAATTGAACCATCACATAAGTGTGATTTAAATAGCACAAGAAACCGGTAATGGCTTTAGCCATTTAGAGATATATATTACAGGTAAAAAAAAAATACCATTTACATACCATATTTATACGATTAAGCGCCCAACCTCGAATAAGCGCCCTGGCCTACAATCTTTAAATTCATTGTCTGACAGTCTATGAGAATGTTGGAATTTTCCTCAAAATTTCAACTGCAATGTCCATGTGGGCGCAAAGTTCTTTCAACCGCAAAATTTCCCGCTCAAACTTCGTGGCAATTGCTCTGCTGGGTGTTCGCGCTTTTGAATGATCCTGCGACAACGAGTCCGTTCTTAAGCCTTCTTGATCCTGTAACTTTTACAGAAACCTCTCAGAAATGTGTAGATAAGATAAGACAGTTCCATTGGGACATGTCCTACAAGCTCATTATTAGCTTCCAAATATGTCCCAATTGCATATTCGTCATGATCTTTGGCTTCCTTGCGATCATCCTCACGGCAGTTAAGTTAAGTTTCTCTCCCAAAGTTGGAGTCCACACTGATTTATAAATATGATGACCTCGTATAACTGATGTGTATTGCACTTCGAACACGAAGTTCCATTTCAGATAATGACAGCTTGAGCGAGCCATGGCTTTGAATTCGCACTGAATGCTCTGGTACTAAACGCGATCTGTTCAGTGTGCTAGCCTACAGCGGAAGTCACGACGCGCGTTTCCTGTTAGCTTTTGGTCTATTGTTCTTGCATGTAATTACCTTATTGTAAAGCTTCTCGAATTTAGCACCTTCATGCATTCATGTGATGTAAACTGACAGATCAGATATTTGATTCCAATGATGTTTAAAAAGATTTAAATCGCATGAATCACGTTCTTATCTTTCCTTTGTGCTGCAAGCGTGGAGACTGGTGCATCTCTGTCTCATGCCGGCAAAAAGTAAGTTCGTACTTGACAGAATATAAATTAGAAGCTATCAAGTTTGTCGAAGAAAGCAAAAGTATCTCTAGAGCAGCAAAACAGTTCACTGTAGACCGGAAGAGAATTCGTGAATGGCAAAGCGCCAAGGGCCAACTACAGGCTGCAGATAACAAGAGGAAACGTGTTGAAGGAGGAGGTAGAAAACCATTTGATGCTGGCCTGGAAGACGAGCTTTTAGAGTGGGTGCATGAACGCAGGTCCAGTGGCCTTCGAATTTCAAGAGCAGTGATTTCGCACAAAGCGCGGGCTATTCACGAGCAAAAATGCAGGCGGCACAAGTTTCTCCATCTTTTATTCCAAGTAATGGCTGGATCCAAACGTTTATGGCCAGGAATGGGATGTCTGTGAGGCGTAGAACCACTGTATCGCAGAAAGACCCGGACAGACTTATCGACAAGCTTATTGCCTATATCGTACAAGTAAGACGACAGCGTAACAGGTTTTCCTACAGTCACAGTGACATTATTGCCATTGATGAGACAGCTGTCTTGCAAGATATGCTGTCCAGCACTACAATAGAAAACGTTGGGGAAAAATCGATTCGACTGAAGACAACTGGGCATGAGAAGTCCAAAGTCTCCGTATGTTTGGCAGCAAAAGCAGACGGAACAAAACTTAAGCCGTTTATTGTCTTTCCGGGAGCCAAGAGAGAAACAAAGCAACTTAATGAGGAATTTAAAAATAAATGCAATGTAGCCTCTTCTGTGAACGGATGGATGAATGAAGATCTGACTCGTGACTGAGTGCAAGGCGTGTTGGGCAAGTTCTCATGCACTCGTCGGATGTTGGCTTGGGACTCTTTTAAATGCCACATCACAGACAGCATCAAGCAAAAACTCGCGCATTCAAAGATCGATCCTGTCATAGTACACGGCGGGTGTACTAAGTATATCCAAGCCCCTGACGTGGTATGGAACAAGCTGTTTAAGGCCAAAGTAACTGAGAAGCTGAGAAGTATGATGCGTGGATGGTTGAGGGAGCTCATTCATTTACAGCTGCAGGAAACATGCGTGGCCCACCTCGTCGCGAAATCGTTCAGTGGGTTCTTGAGGTTCGGATAGTCTGGAGATACCCCTTATTCGATGTTTTGGGAGATAATACGCGCGGATATTTTACGAGTTGCGTAGTATTTTTCCAAGCCCCCCGGGGGCGAGAGTCGTGTCAGATTTTTCATTCATTCATTGGCCGTTTTTATACTAGAGACGCATTATCCGTCCAGACGGATAATGCGTCTGTCGTGTTATGCGTCTAGTATAAAGACGGGACAAACAACTTGAGACGCATTATCCGTCTGGACGAACTTGGGCAAACATTTGTAGTTCGTCTGGTTATGCGTCTCTAGTATAAAGGCGGGCACAAGACGCATTATTCGTCTAGACGAATTATCTTTCGAAATGCGTCGAAGACGCATTTCGAAAGATAATTCGTCTAGACGAATAATGCGTCTTGTGCCCGCCTTTATACTAGAGACGCATAACCAGACGAACTACAA
Source organism: Cladopsammia gracilis (assembly GCA_022457155.1). Classification (NCBI taxonomy): domain Eukaryota; kingdom Metazoa; phylum Cnidaria; class Anthozoa; order Scleractinia; family Dendrophylliidae; genus Cladopsammia; species Cladopsammia gracilis. The sequence goes on along the minus strand of JAJGOT010000094.1, from coordinate 1,671,064 downwards.
ATGTTTGCCCAAGTTCGTCCAGACGGATAATGCGTCTCTAGAATAAAAACGGCCATTTTTACAAAGACTGAAATAAGTTTTCCAAAAAAACTCCGTAAATAGTTCTAGCGGCCGTGAAAGTTATGTTCTAAATCGGCTAAACAACACTACAAAGTTTCGTTAAAGTTCATCGTCACTATCAGAAAGAGGCAAGATTCTCTTAAATTTTTCCCTCTGAAATAAGCTGAATTGCTCGCCAGTTTCGAAGCCATGTGCATCGACGGCAAAGGTGAACTGACAATTGTTGAAGACTGCTCCAGTGAACATATTTTTGGCTCCGTCATCGTGCTGGCCATTTGAAGCAATCTGAGGCTTAAGGATGTTGCTTTCAACTGAAGACTTGCTTGTTTTGGAATCTTCAATGTAGTTGCTGAGTTTTGCTGACATGTCCTTTTGCTGCTCTGTGGAAGTGCTGGAATAGCTGTCTAAGGACTTCAGATTTCTTTGTCCAGCAAGTGCAATGATGTTTAAAGCCTCGACGTTCTCTTTCCGAAGAGTTGAGATCATGGTTCTTCGTACGGAGTGGTTGGTGTGTCGTCCGGTCAATCTTGCGGCCTCGCTCATAGACTTCATATATGAATCAAGCGAGTTCTTGCCAAGTGGCTGTTTCTTGTACCAGATCGTAGAAGCAGGCTTAGTAATGGCTGCCAGGTAAAAGGGGGCGTCTTCACTGTTCATCTCAAGTGGTCGCCTGGACAGATATTCTCGGAAGATTCTCACTGGATACCGTGGTCCCTCTGTAGCGTACATTTTCAGGTTGAAAGAGCGGTCGGCAACAAATTTATGTTCACCAGTGCGGGTTTTGCTTCCACGCTCGGTAATCCACTCAACGTACTCTTTTCCGTGGGGACCGTTTTCTTGTTTAATGTTTAAGTCGCCAAACTCAACTCGGTGGTATTCATCACGAGCCCGCCAGCCAAAGAACATAGTTTTGTTAAACCAGATGGTACGCAAAAGGCTTTGCGGAGAATGGTCTCCCAACTAGCTCCAACTGTTTTTCTTCCCACAACTGCTGGATTTCATCCTCGTTCAGTCCGACGGCTTTATTTGGCCTTTGCCCTTTGCCTGCGCGACGAAGCTGTTTTCTTTTGGAAGACAAAGCTTCTCTAGCCTTGGAAAATTGTATGTCTGTAAGTATACTGTACTTTTTTCCTCGTTCACGTAAAAAACGGTCAATGCTTCTAAACAGTGAAGTTAGCGTGTCAGGTTCAACCTCGTCTCCGTTTTGTTTACGTACTTTTAAAACAACGTGAGCTAAAATCTTGTCCAGTTCTTGTGGCTGTATGTCATCCAGTCGTCTAGTTTCGTTTACAGATTTGGCCCATCTGTAAAAGACGTGAAGGTCACTTGCTGTCTTTTTGGTTGTATTTTTGTTTCTGTTCTGTTCAATAAATGTTTCAATATCAGTATCGTTAAGTTGTATGTCTTCAGTTTGTTCAGTTTGTTCACTTTCCTCAGTAGTAATACCAGTTTGGGTTGTTTCAGTGTTTAGTGTATGTTCAGTTAGAGAGTCGGCTGCTGCAATAAATTCGTGGTCTAAAAAGTCAAATTGGAAAGTAGAAAACAGGTCAAAATTTGGTTCGTCCAGTCCGGCCATTTTTTTCTTCGTCCTCCTTTAGCTAAAACCGGTCAAACCGGAATTTTACAGTGTAGTACGCTGACATATTTTGCGTGTTCTCTTGCCCTTATACGGTAAAATGGCGCAACGGTGGTATAATAAAGAGATTTAGATCTGAAGATGACCAAATTCATTGCCTAAAGGATGGTCAACCTTGTTATTCGGGTCTAGATCGCCTAACATCCATCCATCAAGCCCTATCTGCTTCACGGGCGACTAACCCATTTGCAGACGTTACGCTGTCAGACATCAAGGAGGTAGTACCAGAGAGTTCGCTAACTGACCTTAGTGACAACGAGATTGAAATTGACTAAGTACTACTTAGAGACTTCTCCGAAGACAGATTTTTCTTAGTATTTTAAAGAAACGTTCAATGAACAGTTAAAATTCTGCTTTGGTACATCTTCACGTTTTGTTATATGAGCAATTGTTTTGTTGCAAAATAACATACCACTTGCTGAAAATGGTGAAAATATAATGAGCGCCCAGCCTCGATTAAGCGCTCACCTCGAATAAGCGCCCACTCTCAAGGCCCAAAACTGTAATAAGCGCCCTGGGCGCTTAATGGAATAAATACGGTAATTGGTGAAAAAAGCTATAGCAGACAAATAACAAAACTTTTAATTAGTCCATTCCTAGGTTCGAGCTCAATTAGACGGATGACCCTTCTATCTTCGTGCAAAACAAACCCTTTAGAGTTTCAACTTTTGAGTCCTTGGATTTCTATAATGTTACTGACCATTCGAATGAAAGCTACTTGGCAGTATACACTCCTGTGGTGCTGTTTGTTTATATTTTACGGAATGAAATTTGCTATTTGTATATTAACTTAATATTCAACGTTTATCAAAACTGTCACTCCTTTGTCAGTTTGTTAATTTTGCCGTTACGATTTTCTGCCAAAACAATAACCTCTCAATCGATAGGGAACAATATATGTTTAAGTCAAACCGAACATGTAAATTAAAAAAGAAAAAACATATTTATTAACTTGTGACTAGGAAATAACATTTATATAATGTCAAGACGCGGTTAATACATTTTCACAAACGTATTTATGATCCTATTTTGATGCTTTTTACTTTGTGGCAAATTTCTACCAAAAAAACTTCATGCCGTACTCATCGTCAACCTAAATGTAAAATATATCCGTTCTTGATAGCATCTCCACGCTTAGTTTTCTTAGTGATTCGTTTTGGCTTCTATAGAAGGCCAAAATAAAATCTAAATCTAAGCAGCGTAAAAACGTTTCACAAGCTAATGTATTTTTGTCTCAACCTTTTCTACTTTCTGTTTTGTCACATAATCACTTTTTTATTGTCCGATATAAAAGGTTCCTATTAGTGTCACAAAGGAACAAGTTTGCTCCTAATCAAACTGTTCCTATTTCAACTGAATGGGAACTATTATTCCGTTTTTAAACCACAATATGTTCCAATTTTAATCGAACGGGAACTGGTGTTCCATTTTGTTTGAACCGCTCCACCATCTTACCATCATCGTCACCATCATCGTCACCATTATCACCATCTGCCCATCTTCACCGTCGTCACCATCTTCACCATCTTCACCATCTTCATTATAAAAACAATATGGCAGATCAAACTCGATGCTATCCTCGCTTTAGACACATTATACGTCCTACATGAATATTAAAATGAATCGTTATGGGAAAATTACGCTCTAGGACACATTGAGCCATTGATATGAAAATTAAAATAATTGATAACATAACTTCTGCGCATAAAACATTCAATTTGTTTCACGTCACAACACTGGCAAAGAGAACTTAAATACCATTTAAATTTAAGTGAAACAATAAGGTTATATTAGAAAGAAAAAAGTGCTTTTATGGATAAACATCCTGTGATAAACTTGAATTTAAGGTGGCGGGCGACAGGTTCCGCTCATCGGTATTCATTGATGAAAAGAGCATGCACGAAGTATGACGGCTGATACCGAAAATGAGCGAAATATTCACGAACAGGCTCCGTAATGTTTTTGCTTCAATAATTGCATGTGCAAAGCACTGTCTGGTAAAAATACAATTTTGCAACGCATTGTTCTTTCTGCATGAAGTGTTGACAAAAATCCGTGGATTAAAATTAGCAAAATTACCATAAATATATTTTTGCATTCGTGTTTGCTCGGGAAGCCTTCGTAAAAACAAGCAATTTTGTGCCCGAGAATTCAGCGAGGATATAGAATTTCATGAGATGACACAGCAAGGCGGTAAACTAGCTGTATTGTAGATTGTCATATCTGACGCAAAATTTGACATAATAGAGGTTTTGACGGATCAGTGTGTGGTGAAATCAACTTGCTTTGTGTTCGTCTTGAGGAGCAAACTTGGACACAAAATCACGTTTTAAAAAATAATAACTTATGTACATTACAGCATTACCGTAAAACGCGATTCATTGAAAAAAAAATAGTACTGGTAAACTCCCATTACTTCCCAATATATCTGTCAAGTTTTATAGCGAAATCGGCTTCTAAAGGCCCAAGATATAAAGCTTTTAAAAGTGACACCCCTGCCAAAATTTTGCCTTGGCCAGGTATCCCCTGCGACTTTAATAAGACATTTTAAAAGTCCTGTGTTTAACCAATAGATTCCATTTGGCTGTGTGTCTGTTCAGTTATAGATCACAGATAACGTCAAAATGTGGTAAGAACAAAAAAGTGGCACACGAGCCGCAGGCGAGTGTGTCAATGATGTTCTTACCACATTTTGACGTCTTCTGTGATCTATAACTGAACAGACACACGGCCAAATGGAATCTATTTGTTTTATACAATGAACAGAAAAGTAAAAAGAGTAAAATTACGAACTTGCCTCGTGCGCTCGACTGTTCGAAGATTTGTTCAAGTTTAGGTATTTTTCAAGTCGCCAAAAATTTTCGTCTTGGATTCTTCTTTTTCTTGCTCGTAAACAGCTCCTGCTAAACATTTTTCGAGGCTTTCACTTGCCCAATCCAGAATAATCTCGCAAACATTTTCAAAAATGTGCGCCATGTTGGACAAAACAAAGCAAACAATTTTTCTATGACGTCAGCCGTGCGTCTGTACTCTGATAGATCATAGCCAACGACCAATCAGAGAGCGCGTAGTATTCAGTTCATTGTATAATGTTAAAGGGAACCTCCATTGTCAGAACAAATTGACGTTAAATTGCTGGAAATAAAGTCGAAATTTAATTTTTTTAAAAGAACAGGTGCAATTATAATTTTAGTGTACAAATAAAATGGATATAAATATCGCCTATTTTCGCTTTTAAATTTCCGCGCGCCGCGATTTTGAATATTTATGACGTGTTATGGTTGCCGCTGTTGTTAAAGGCTGGTTCTCATATAATCGTCCCGGTCGTCCGAGTCGTTTCAAAAAGTGTACGGACGACCGGGACGATTATATGAGAACACTTCTGAGACGACCCGGGACGATCTCAAACGACCCGGACGACTGGGACGATCGCGGTCGCTTGGATAGAACTGTGCTCTATCCGGACGACTGGCACGATCGTGAATAATCGGGGACGATCATATGAGAGCTACTCTCAGGCGACAGGGACGGCTGAGGCGATCGAAGCGACTCAAATCTACCCCAGAATGCAGTATTATTGCCCAAAACATGTTGTCGGACACAGTTTACGACTGCGCTATTGACGTTCGAGACGACCGGGACGATCATATGAGAACCCAAATCGCTTGAGTCGTCCCGATCGTCTGAGTCGTTTGCAAAAAAAATTTTGAAACGACTCGGACGACCGGGACGACCGGGACGATTATATGAGAACCAGCCTTAAGAATCGAAGTTCTTTTGTATGCAACAATTAGACAACTGTAACACGTCATAAATATTCAAAATGGCGGCGCGCGGGAAATTTAAAAGCGAAAACAGGCGATATTCGTATCCATTTTTTTGTACACTAAAATTATATTTGCACCTGTTTTTTTAAAATTTTTTAATTTTAGACTTCATTTCCAACAATTTAACGTCAATTTGTTATAACAATGGAGTTCCCTTTAACTTAAGAACGGGTACAAAAACAGTGGATTTGTTTATTTCAGATGAATTATGGAAGAATCAATAATTAATTGCAAGCAAAGCAAACTTATATTAACATGCATATTTAAAGTTAATGTTGAAGGCTAATGACAAATGACGGTATACTTTAATTTGTGGTCTTCAATCGCAAGGCATATCGATATATCGCAAATCGGATATGGCATCGAACCTACTTTATTAGGCGCTTAAAAAAGATCGGGTTAAATATATATATAGAAAACACAACACAACTACCGAAAAACGTATTTACTGGTTGGAAATCGAGAAGAGGAGTTATTTGTGTGTAAACGCAACCTTCTGCTACGAAACTTGGTTTGTATAAAGTAATTAATTTTACAAACAACATTTCAAATCATATTTAATTCTTTCTCTTTAAAAACACTGAACAGTTGCATAGCTCTCAGTATGAACGTTTATACACTATCATACATTATACATCCCCGTTGGATAAGGGAAAATATTAAAACGCCCTGCACTAAAGTAATACCTGCAAGGGAACAAGTTTTGATAACAAATTAAAGCGGAGAAAACTGACATATGATTATTCAGACTAGAAATTGGAACAAAAATGTTCGGTGGCTGCGTGGCACTTGGTTAAATGTATGAAATACGCCACGACAAGGACGGTTTTAATGGTGTTTCTTACGCGTCAAGCTCTGCGGTGGAAACAACCAAAGGAAACGGGAAGAGATGTGTCTCATTTTTAATCCGTGAATACGCGCATGCGTAATGAACGGTTTATCGGTAACGGCGACAAATATGTAAATGAGCACCATCAGCTGTAAACTTTGTGACGTAATGCTTAGTTACGAATGCGTTTTGTAAAGGCCCGGCCAAACGAACGCAACATTTCAACGCAACATCATGCAGCATTGTTGCGCGCAACAATGTTGCACGCGTTTGGCCATCCTGTTGCAACATGTTGCAACATGTTGGATGATGTTGGATCAAATTTGACCATCTTCAAACCTTGATCCAACACCATCCAACATGTTGCAACATGTTGCGCGCGTTTGGCGAGCTCCTTCACAACACGATCCAACAATGTTGCAAGATGTTGCGTTGAAATGTTGCGTTCGTTTGGCCGGGCCTTAACAAGAATAACACGAATTCTTGGTTTGCACATGACGTCATAAAAATTAAAAAATCTAAACTTTACATCCTGCAAAGCTGTTTCTAAAATGGCATGTAGATACCAGTGTTACAATCCTTCACACAACGTTTCAGGTTTTAACGATGTTTTGTAAAGGTTTTAAATGTGTCACGCAATTCGTCACGCTATTTCAGATAAGCCGGGAAAATAAACAAAATTGAACCAGTTGAAAGTTATTTTTGCGTTATAAATCTGTTTTTTAATGCTTCTGAATTTTGATATGACGTAAGTGAAAGCCAAGAATAAGTAAATTGTTTTAAGGGCGGACCATTTAATTTTTGTGGGGGAGGGGGGCTTGGGCAATTCCTGCAGAAGAAATTTAAGAGAAAAAAAATCGTGCACAAGAAAGCACGTGAAAAAAATTCAAGCGGAAGAATTTGCCCCATATTTCATATGCTATTTCAAGCGAACGATATCGCATTATCATTAATAAAAATCTTAGCCATTGTAATTTTAATGTCCCTCAGTCATTTTTCTAAAAGCACGTTACTAGACTTCAGTGAAGTTAACAGGCCAGCTGCTTTTAAAAGTTAACAGTTTCACAATTAGCAATTGATAATGTGTCAGTCTATCTGAAATTAACTTCGCCATTCAAAAATATAACTGATGACAGAATTGACGCATAATGCGTGTAATTGACAAAATCGATGACATGTAAATTAATCTATTCTTTGCTAGAAGTTCTCACAGGAATTAAATTTATCTTTAGGGGTTCTTGTTGACGGAATCATCTTATGCACTGTTAAGACTGTTAAGCTCGACTAGGTGGATAAAGTTCTTGTTTCAAAGTTACAGCTGGAAGAGAAATCCCACTACATTAGTAAGATGACTTTAATTTTCAGTTTCTTTTACATGATTGTATTTATGTACTTTTTGTATTGCCATTAGCTTAAAACTTAGTTTCAACTGTAGCGGTTTCTCCCAAGCCAGAATGGAAATCTCGGTTCGCAGGTTGATATACGCCCAGTCGACATTTAAACCATCAGTCCAGTGTAGGATCATCAATTCCTTATTAATTCCTATTCTTTAGCCTTGGGGCGTCCTTATGTATTGCATTAAGAAAATACCCAAGTATCGTTGCGTTCATAGCTTGAAGATAATCAAACTTATGCAATGCGCAGGTGGTGGTAATTAAGAGACTTATAAACGGTCAAAATCTAGCAATAAATCTCGCTGTAGAATCACAACCAAACGTAACATTATGACTAAAACTATACGTAAATTGTTGCTTACCGAAGTTCGCGGGTCTTGATTTTTTTATCGAGAATTTCGCTCTAAACTTGTCTTCTAAGGTCTTGATCACAAGGAGTCTTAACTTGAACATGAGCTATATGTTTGCCTAACTAATGCACTATCACGGTAACGTCAATCAAATCAGAAAACATTTCACAGCTTTATCGGAAGCTGTTACATCAGCTGGTAGGGTTTATTTTACAATCTTTAATTTTCAATTTCTTTTTTGCGATGCCCCGCTTCGTAACATGCAAATGTTTGTTCAGTTCCTGGGTGACTCGCCTGTAATAGACCTCTGTTTAATTCTTTTTTCAATTCTAAATTTTACTGCTTATTCTTCAAAGTACTTGATTCTAGTTGTTAATGTTTCAAGATTTTTGTATGGAGAAAAAACGCAAACAGAGAGATAAACTGGAACGCTCTTTTCTAGGTAACAAGCGTTTTCTTTTTCGTGCTGACTGACGACGAGGGACCCGGCCTGGGTTCGAATCTTGCCCACGCACTTTTTTTTTTGCGTTCGTCAAAAGTCGTTACATTTAATGTAAAAAAAAAACTATCGAATTGTGTCAGCATAAAAACAAAAGCTTACCGCAATATTGCGTTTACACGTTAGCATTTCTTATTCACGGGTTGGCTCACAGGAGCCTTTGAATTATTTGGAGGCTGTTCAGCTGTCAAAACACGCATATGTGATGTTTTAAACATTATCTTCGTCAAACATGTCACACTTCGTGCCGCTCAAAACGTAGACTTTCCAGTTTAGTTTAATAATGCGCCGAAATGTGCTATATTGTTCGCAATATACAATCGGTATTTCTTTTCAATTATTAAATCGATTCTTGAGTTTATATTTTCGATCAGATTGTTAAAAAAAAAGCCTTGTCCAGATCAACAATAGTATTAGCCACGCGTCGAGAACTTTTCGAAACCTTTCGAATGCGATGAAATGAAAATAATCAGATGAACACTGAAGATTCTTAACTAATGAACACAAGATCGCACCTGCCATAAAAAATATATATTTACATGATCAGTGCAACTAATTACAGGTAAATCATATGAAACACAACCAATGTTTATGCTATAAAGCCAGTTTCCTCAAATATACAATCGGCGACAAAATTGTTGAGACACTTTCGTTTAAAGGGGTATGTTTTGGGAGCATTTGTTGTTGCCCACAGACTACCTGCCCAACGGTGCAACACTGGATAGGGCGGTGGGGGGTGGAGTTCACGTTTTTGAGATATCCTCGTGGTATAAGTGAAAAGGTAGGAAAAGTCGTTTTGGACAAAGTGTCTCAACTAGTTTTGACGCCGATTGTAGGTACAAGCTTCTTCTAGTCGTGTAAAGGCCAAAAGATCTATTTTTGTGTAGAATAACAAGATATTTGTAAGGAGAATGAAACAAGTTTTTTAACACTTCACTCCAGGACATCGTTAGAAACACGGTTCGATAAGTTTAGAAAAATGAACTACTTCAAACGCAAGAAAAAAAAGAAAAATCATTACTGACACAATGTCCAGAAAAAAAAAAGAAAAGAAAGGAAAAAAATTACAAGACCCCACCAGTGTTCAATCCCGCGTTCTTCGATTGGAGTAACAACATCTAACCCACTTGGCCATTAATTGATTAATTGATTTGAGAGGTTAAATTTCAATATTTCAACAAACGCATGACTAAGAAAATTTTACATCCCAGTGAGGACCCGACCAACAGTTCGAGAGTGCTAATTTGCATATCTCTTCCTATATGCAATAACTCGTTCAACGCTTCGTGTGTTCATGAGTTAAAAAAGGTGATCAGTTCTTCTCTCGCAGTGCTGTGTTGAAGCTGCTTAAAAAAAATGAAATGAAACTTTGTTATCACGTGCTTTTCTTTCTTTACTTGCACTTTCATCACTAAAAATCCCGCAAACGTTGTTTACTCCAAAATCTTTGACGTATTTGTCAGCGATTGGCTCATGTTTCTTATCAATATTCATGAAGAATCGTTGCCTTAGCCGCATATTAAGCAGGTCGTCTTCGTGTGAAAATATCTCGCAAGTTGAAAACCTTTTTGGCGCTCCAGAGGCAACTAATGGAAGACTTCGGAAAGATGTACCGCCAAGGAAAAAGTCGTCACAAAACTCCAACCGAAGGTAAGAGTCGCTTCGCAAAAAATTACATTTGTTCAGTAAAGGAGTATAAAATTTTGTTCCATGAAGTGAACACGTGCATCGAGCTTCTCTTTGTCTCCTCTGCGTTTTGGTATTGCGTTTGTCCTGCAACAAGGTGAGGAGTTGTCTTTTAAAAAAGTCTCTGGGTGGTTAATTTCGTTCAAGCTGCATATAATTTCAAAAGAACGTGTCATAGTTCATCTTTGGAGCTAGGGCCTTGAAACAAAGTTGAACAGGATTTTGAAATACCTCGTTTATTCTTTCATTGTATACCATTAACTGTTGATGAAAACCACGTCTAATGCATCAGTTAAAATTCAACCTTAGTCGTCCGTAAAAAAAGCAAAAAAATGAACATTTTATCTGATCAATCGTTCACTTATATTTCCAGGAACGTCACGTCAGGAAAATGGAGGGCTGAAGAAACAATTCATGAGGACAAACTGGAATGGACGAATCCAGAGGGATCTCTTCAAAGATAAGAACTTTGTGTAGTTCATATATTGTTTGTACAAAATGGTGGCTAAACATGGGCAAATACTTTAGTTTGTATACAATCAAATGTTCTGATTATGAGTAAGAGCGAGTCGAATCTGACTGCTAACTGATTGAATCTACCCATCAAATTGACACGAAGAGCCGCGCGGGGATATTGAAGTTTATTCATTTTGTTGAGTCGCGTACTGGCTGATAATTGTCTGAACCATCAAAACACCATAGGTTTTACAATGGGAGGAAAGTCTTTAGTAAAATAACTTTTGACAATTTTAATCTCAGCCACCATTTGGACGTTGAGCGATCGTTTGATTTATACGGTTAATAATTTGACGATTAGTTCCAGCTTGTTTTTTGTTTCGGTAAACATATTTTAATGCAAAACAAATGTCAAAATGTGATAATTGCTTTCAAAACTTCACTTACAAAGGAAATTAATTTTTTTGGTCGATTGCTCAGCGTTAGGTATAAACGGTACAGTTGTAACGTCAGTTGATGTGGTGGATGTTTGTCTTTTTAAGGTGGCACTAACAGTTTATTAACTGAAAATTCTTCACTTGGATACGTCACATTATTTGTTTCCATGGTCACATTGGCTGTTATAAAATAACTTTCGTTTTAAAATTATTTCATATTAACGTGGCACTGACAGGTTTTCGAAAACTTGTCTGTTATAAAAAATAACTTTCTTTTTACAAATATTGTTTTATATTTTCGACAGTAATTTTATAATTTGGAACGAAGTACGATTTAGATATGAGCTAGATGCTCAAAACGAAAGTTTGTATTTTGTCCACAAATTCGTAAGTTTTCCAGAAACAAGATTTAAAACACTTTACTGAGTTAATTTAGAAGGGTACTTTTTTATTCACTCATTTTTCAATTTAACTAAAGTCTCGTATTGAGTTAAAAACTAATGGAGCCAAGCAATTGTCTGTTGATCGAATGTTCCAAATTGAATCTCTCGCTCCAAACGGTCATTTAAAGAGATGTTGATAAATTGGGCTCGATCTATCGCGAGAATGAAAATGGACACGTCAAATTATTTTTTTCACGGTCAAATTGGCTGTTATAAAGTAACTTGTTTCCTTTTCAAAATTATTTCAGTTAATTTAGAAGGCAAATTTTATTAACTATTTTTCAATTTAACCAAAGTCTGGCATTGTGTTAAAAATAAAATCAATTTGGAATATATGTTTGAAGATACTTGTAGCTTGTAAGTGCCTCCATAAAATGATTCAAACGTTCCCTACATCAACTGATCGACAAGAGAACAAAGGCCTAAAATTATTATTTTGGCCAGATATTGGGTGCCTAGGTGATCTCGTATCGACCGTAGGTATATTTAGGAGCTTAGTTTATAATACCCTGATGTCTGGTTTTGAGGAAAGCCGGTATTTTCGATGATCAATATAGACCATGTAAATGGTTTAAACCCAGGAGTATCAATAGTCTGGCGAGTGTGATCGTGTGGATAAGTGTAGTTCTGAAAAAAAACTGTTGTTGTTGACAATGACTATAGTTTCGACAACCTGAGCGGACGTCATCTTCAGTGTCATGTGAATTGTAAAGTACCACTTCACGAGAACTACTCACAAATGTTAAAGGCAAAGATGAACCTAGCGACAGACATAAACTGTATACAAGATCAAATGCCGCGACTGCCAGAAATTTGAATATACGACTTGCTGAACGGGTGACGAAAAATGATGTCAACAATAACATTGCTGAACACCATTTACACATCAATCACAGAATTGACTGGGACTCTGCCGAATGCGTTACCTCTAGTACAGACTACTAAATGTACAAGCGACTCGCTGTAGAAAGTTGGTGTACTAATTTAAAACAAACACCACTGAACCGATGCAGCTACGTGCGGCTACAAATAGGCGACTTTTCAACAGAACAGACAAACAATACACTATCAGTGCACGGATCGAAACGCACCAATCACTAGCTTGAGTCTCAACAGCCAATAAAATCATGGCTGTGAAAATGACTTTCGCTCAGGTTGTCGAAGCGTCAGTCATTATCAACAACAACAGTTCTTTTCAGAACTACAATGTGGACCTGTTATACAGACCAAAGGAAAAACAAAACAAAACAAAATTAAAGTGACATTGATGAAGAACAACAAATAAAATTTCGAATTCAACTTCTCAAACACTTCAAACAAACCATTTATGGTTAAGTTAACCTTTTTTACTTTAACTTGGTTGCTCAATTTAAATTCTCGTAAAATGATGTTTTGGGTTTCTACTGGCATCGTTTATTTTTCAAACCATTTTAGCAGGATTTTTGCAAAATGAAATTGAAACTCTCAAAACTTCTCAAACTTTTTTTCCTATAATCTCAATTTTCAGTGTGTTTTGTTTGTTTGAACTAGTTCGATCATGGGCTGTAGGAAAAGTGCATTTCGACTAAATAAAGTTTAATTTATCTGAAATAAATGAAAATCACTCACATTTCAGCAGTCCTGTGTCTTTTCTGGTCGTTCCTACTCAAATATTTTGTGGAAAAAGCTTGCAGAACACTGCGTTCGATTCATAAACGGCGCTAGCATTCGTTAAGTTTTCGTAACAGCGTTTTTTTTTCGAACCCGAGGTGCGGGCGCTAAGCATTTGGTGTTAACTCATAAAACCCACTGGGACGGAAACAAATCCGAACAGTCGCGTGAAGCTCGTAAGAAGCATGTGTGTCCATCTCCATGGAAGCAAAAGGTGGACAGCCCTGGGGGTCTATATTGGAACAAAATTGGAACTAAGTTGGCGCGAGAAACCTGGAAACCAAGTTGTTTGGGGGTTTCTGTGCGGAGCTAAGTGACGGTTTTAATTTTCAAAACAATATTTTAGGGAGTTTAACCCTATTTTGCCTGGGGGATGACGGGGGGAAAGGGGGGGGGGGGGGGGGGGCGCTAACATTCAACATTCATAACTTTTTTTTATTTGTATTGAAACGCCATCAAACTTTGTGACTTTTCCTAAAATTTATCTGGCAACAATTTCGTATGACATTTTATTGATCACGTGACTTGATGTTTCCATGGCAACAAGATTTTGACAGTCATGTTTTTTGAAATTTGCATAGTTTTACCTTTGAATGAAGAAAAACAATGTATATTGTGGTATAACTTTTACATTTTTACGTCATTTAGCGATTATTTATTGGTTTTGATTAATTTTGAGTCAATTTGGACGGCTTTGAAAAATTTCAAAAATTTCAGAAATCCAAGATGGCAGATCCAAGATGGCGGTCGTATAACTAATAAGCTAATAACTACGACATATGACGTCATCGTTCCATTGTGCGGACCGCAAAGGAGGCAGTTTTGGACGTACTATGTACCCTCTAGGTTTCATTGTCATAGCCTTAATGTTCTTGAAGTTACGAGCCCCCCAGGCTCTGAAACTCAAAAAAAAGCCCAGATAAAATAGGGCTAAGCATCGATCACGGCGGCGCTAAGGAAAACTTCACTTCAAAAAAGAATTCGCGCTATTTTAAACTGCATTTCAATGAATTATTCCAAATTGTTTAGTTTGTCTGATGTTATGTGACTGGATTGTCCAGGAGGGGTAGTCCAGGAGCTGAATTTGTACGGAGGGCTTTCTATGAACCGAACACAGCGTTCTGCAAGCTTTGTCCACAAAATATATGGGTAGAAACGACCAGAAAAGACACAGAAAAACTAAAATGTGAGTAATTTACGTTTATTTCAGATAAATTAAACTTTATTTAGTCGAAATACACTTTTCCTATAGCCCATGGTTCGATACACTAAAATACTGAGCAAAATATTAATTATGTTGCACTCTTTCAAAGAATAACGTGGCGTACTTTAGCTCAGATTGCAGATTGTTTTTTTTTTTCTAGTTCATAGGAAACTTTTCTGTTGTTTTGATGCTGCCGGATATTTTATAAAACATTCACTTACATCAATTTGGGCTATAAAAAAAGAATTATTTCTACAATAAATTTCAATTGACAAAAAGAAACATGGTTAGGGTAAAAGTTAAAACCAGACATTGGGTATTGTAAATGGGCTCTCTTAAAATTAGTTTTTAAGTGGAGGAAAATACGTTTTTCTGTTGGCATTCGATGTAGCACAAAATGAAACATTTTTAGTGCACAACAAGATCTCTAGGAAGAAAATGTGGCCAAGCAACTGTCTGTTGCATGTTCTAAATTACACGACTTGCTCCAAACTTAGCAAAATTTGGTCCTTGCTCAGTTTACGATCTCTACAAGGAAAATAGAGCCAAGCAATTGTTTGTTGAATACTCTAAATTATTTTACTTGCTCCAAACATAGTAAAAGGTCATTATTAGTACTTAGTATATGTACTTCCTGTCATTTTTCATGTGCTACAAAGGAAAGTGGCCAACAGTTAAAGGTCTTGTTATTAAAAGCAACATGGCAAGTTATGAAAAATCTAAAAATACCCACTATCGAATAAAATCAGAAGCAAAAATTGCTTATTAAATAAATAATAATGACTTTTGGCTTTAATTTTAGTTATCCAAAATGTTTGATCTAGTACATAAACATTTTTCACATTTTTTTAATAGCTTGCCATGTTTCTTCTAATATCCTTCATGTATACACTGTCTCGTGCAAGAATTGTAAAGATTAAAGGAAGCTCAACTCAGTTTTTCTTTCGCCGTGGGGTGTATGTTTAAAAATCAACATTTCTCGGGGAAGACATGCTTCGATTTCTTTCGTACTTCACCAAGTTTTATGTGTCACTAATTTCCAAGCGACAGCGGTTACTGTAGCAATGCCAGCGGGTTGCCCTTTGTCTCTAAATCTAGTCAGCTACTTCATAAGCAAACGTTCACATTTTGTAGTATTTAAGTATTACTAGCTGCAGACGAAGTTAAAAGAAAAATTGTAAGATGGGTGATTTTTGATTTACTCGAAATCCGTCCTATATTTTTTTCTTGAAACATCGTATGCTGCTAGTGACACGTGAGAACTACAAAATTTGAACGTCTCATTATGAAGTGTCTGACTAGATTTTAAGAAAAACGACATTGTTTAAAACAAAGGGAAATTAGCTGGCGTTGCTACAGTAACACTGTCGCTTGGAAACCAGTGGCACATAAAATGTTGAACAAATTTTATAAACTTGGAGAAGTATAAAAGCAACCAAGCTTGTATTTCCTGAGAAATTTTGGATTTCAAAATATACTCCCCATGGCAACAACAACACTGAGTCGAGCTTCCTTAAGGCTGGTTTTCACCGGCGACAGAAGTATTAGTACCAACATGTGAATCGAAGAATTCAGACTTGTTCTTCTTATGCTGTCTCCGTGGGAATTGAAACGGAATAAGCATAGGCACGAGGAAAAAAGACTTGTGATATGTTTATTGCGCTTTAATTCCTAACGAGGGCAACATAAGAAGAACGAGTATGTTTATTTCTTATATTCGTGCTTATACTTGTGTCGCTTGTGAAAACCAGCGTTAAATTACGAAGTTCGTTTCAATGTTTTTGCACGAGATGTTGTATACTTTTTTGGCGGGTTTAAATTTTCAGTTGTCCTCCTTGAAATTTTTTTTTGATCAAAAAAAAATTCATGGGGTACCCCATTAATTTTTTCCCAAAAATCGTTACCAGGGGAAACGCTATGCAAATGTTTACAAATTTTCCCGCCAAAAGACTTAGTATATATAGGAAGAGACATTGTGTCGCACCTTTTACTTAATTAAGTTATTGAAAAAGCATTGTATAATAATATAAATAAGGGACGGAGAATAAAGAATACTGACATTGAACTTGAAATAACTTTTATTGACTTCTAATTATTTATTACATATAGAATATTAAAAAGTAGCTTTAAAAATTATAAAAAACAATGGCGCATGCGTATTTTGAGCGCCCCGTATTTTTCTAAGTCTTTTGGCGGGAAAAATTTAGAAATTTGAACAGCGTTTACCATGGAAAAATATTTGAAGTTGAATAAAATAAGCAAATCATTGAAAAAACTGTACTGAATAAGTTACATTTTTTTTTTTCCAAAAGCAAAAAGCCCTGGTTGTTTTAGCTATGAACTGAGTGCTGTATATTAGTTTTGTTCTCAAACTTTGTCCATGACAAGATTTCACTGTACAACTTGCTATTATTGCTTATGACCGCTACAAACAACGCGATAATTTTTCGTGGATTTGGAATTTTTTTTATTAACTTTTCAAACAATTGTAAATCGTAAATACATCAGAAATACCTACAACTTTGGCACTTTGCCTTGTAAAAGTAGCATATAAAAGTCTGTTGTAAGCAAACATTGTACGGTGTTTAATGCCTTTAAGTACTGACACAGTGCAACACAGATATAATATAGAACGGTTATCTGCAGAAAGTTAATGAAAACTCTTCCTGATCGTTAATAACAGGGAAAGCTGATAAATCGTCAAACAGAAATAGCCCACGATCAACATGAAAAAAATTATTGCGAAATGACAAAGGGCCGAAATTACGAGAAGTTGATTTAAATGTAAAGTCCGTGATAACATCAAAGTATTTACACTGAGAAATTTTGTTTAATATTTACGAAAAGTGAAAACTCTAAACAAAATTTAGAGCCAGTTGGCAGCCTTAAATTATGGGAGTGAAATTGATTATCCTCGAAGTAATTCAATGCTAGCAGCGTATAATTTAGCAGTTGAAAATAAGATTCAGACTGAACTTTGAACTGAACCTTTGAACCTTTGAACTGAACCTTTGTGGATGAATCTTTGCTGACGTCATTGTTCACATTTTATTTCATTAGAATACGAATTTACGCAGTGAAGGCACCGTTCTAAATATAAATTGACTCCAGTTAGTAATCTATGCAATTTGTAGCTCTGCATGTAATTTTTAACGAAATATCAGCCATCAAAAAATACACAATTGTTTGAGTTTTTAAACAGCATGGCACGAAGAGTATCTAGTATATCGCTCTCAAATTTTCATGAAAAGCTAATTGTGTTAGATGCACCCTTTCAAAATGCGGAGTTGATTTTTTTGTAGATCTATTGGAGAATGACGTGCATGTGCTAATGACGTAATGATTGCAAACAAAGATTCGCCTATCAAAAACAGATAAGAAAAACCAGTAAACTGCTCACAGTTCATCATTTGAAAGAATAGGTGTGATCGTGATCGTGATCGTGATTATTGTTATCGATTTCCACTAAGAGTTCATTAAAATCCTTGATGAAAGCTGAAATTATTGTAACATTGTAACTGGCAAAATGAAGTACTATTTCCAGTAAGTAATCTACTCATAGCCTTAACCCTCACTTTACCCCACCGTGGTACAAGGGGGGTTGTTGCGGCCCCCACTTGGGTTTTTGCGATGTTGCAATATTTCCGACATATTTTACATCTAATAGATAGCCCGCGATGTGCTCTACAAGATAAGGTAACTATTATGGGTTGTGGCGCTGCTGGGGGTCCGTGACGTTATCCAAAATAGCCGCCAAGGAGGCCGCCATCTTGGATTTTACTAAAAATGCAATTTGTTGTGGAAAAATGCGGAAAATGCGAATTGCAAATATTGTTTTCTAAAGTTGCAAAATAACATGCAATTAAACATTTTGATGCTTTTGGTAGCAATTGATATGTCTTTTTCACTGAAAAAAGGTGAAAACATGCATTTCCATTCAAAAATGGCTTGGCCACATGTTACGTACGACGTCATATCTCGTTACCATAGCAGCCAGTTGTTGCTAAACTTTGCCAAAATGTGCCTCAAGGATAAATAAACAGCAACTGCAAACGACATGTGCTAATCTTAAATGGTCTTGAAAATATGGGAGAAAAACCTTAACGGGGCGGTGGCATTCCCCACCCCCACCCCCCCCCCCCCCCCCCTTGTACGTACGAGGGTTAAGTCCCTTACTGTAAACATAACCTGGCCTTCATATTTCACACTGCAATCTGCCAAGCAAAATCCCTTGGAAACAAACAAAAACCAAAAACGAAATGCTTTTCAATTTCAAAACCCTGCTGGTCTTAATTATTGATATGTGGATAAAAACCGAAACTGGCAAATGAACTACCATTTCCAAAATTGTCAAGGTCAAAACAAAGAAAATGCCTGACAGAAAAGTGACTTTGACATGATCTGAACTAAAACCAAATACAGTGACCTTCTTATTTCACATTGACAAACAAATAAGACCTTGCAAAAACAGGGTAAAATTTTTAAGCAAAAACGGTAAAACGGTAAACAGACCTTAAATATCCACTGAGAAAGCCTTTCGTAACCTTAAAAGCTGTATTGAAATTAAGAAAATTAAGAAATTATAACTGGCAATTAAATCACCGATACTGCGAAAACGTTATTTAATACCAAACAGAAGCTAAATGAAAACTGACGTTCTAGTTTCACCGGCGTTACAGTTTAAAGAATGGTCTTAATTATTTCGCAATAATATTTAGTATAGAAAATGAAAACAATTATTACTGAAAAATAAGAGACAAGATACCTACTGGAAGCACAAAATTTATATTTCTTAGTTCCTACAATTCTATATAACCTGCTTTTAGCTTAATGCATGTCCTTTCCATCATTTGGGACTGGTTTGGATCTCTGTGTGGGTCTTATCATTAAGCAATGATTCTCTCGAGCTAGCCTTAGCTGTGCAGTGTCATTTAGAAGAAAGACAATATCCCTACTGGTAAAGAAGCATTTGTAAGGGAGTAAGACATTTTGGCTTTGAACATTAGGTTGATGGTTCTTGAAACAGGCCAGATCTTTTATTTTTTTTTTTATTTCTCCAGAGAAATTTAAAAAGATTTCGTTTTCACAAAGTCCGCAAGATTTGATGCTAAATAAACAAGCTGTGATAGGCCCAAGATTTTAAGTGTCACGTCTCTTCCGATTATTGTCAGGTATCTTGTCATTCATAAAGCTGATGACCATAGACATTAATTGTAACAGAAAAAGAAATAACTAACTATGACTGAAAACTAGAAATAGCAGATGAAATATAAGCTAAAAAATAAAACTATAGACACTTCATATTGAAACCTTCAAATTTTGTAATACTCACGTCACACTAGTTTCAAGAAAATTTATAAGATGGTTTTCGAGTGAAGCAAAAATCATATACTAGGTAAAACAAAACAGCCCTTTGTTTTAAACAATGTCGTTATTCTCAAAATCTACAATAGGCGACAAAAATAGTTGACACACTCTATAACAAAAACAGTTTTCGTGACATATTTATCACTGTATCTTTCCTTTTACTACACTCTGTCGCATTAACCCCCGTCCCCCCATCCAATGTTGTAGGATTGTAGCGACAGACCTGACGAAACGATACACAACATTGTCTGGGGGGGTGGGGGTGGGGAATTAGGGGGTGGGGCTGAAATGCCTCTCGTCCCGAACAAAATGGGGTTCAAAATGACAATGTGTCAACAATATTGTCGCCTATTGTAGCCAAAATCTAGCCCTCGGACGTACACGCAAACTTATACCCTCACCGTGGTACAAGGGGGGGGGGGGGGGGGTTGTTGCAACCCCCTCCTTGGGTTTTTGCGATGTTGCAATATTTCGGAAATATTTTACATCAAATATATAGCCCTTGATGTGCTCTACAAGATAAGGTAAATATTATGGGTTGTGACGCTGCTGGGGGTCCGTGACGTCATCCAAAATGGCCGCCAAGATGGTCGCCATATTGGATTTGACTAAAAATTCAAATTTATCGTGAAAATGTGGAAATTGCAAATGTTGTTTGCTAGAGTTGCAAAATAACGTACAATTGATGCTTTTGGTAGCATTTTATACGTTTTAATATCTTAAATTTTCGAAAATTTAAGATGGCTCTGAACCCCATCTACAGAATTTTTTTAAACTTTGCCAAAAGTTGCATCTTATCCTACTGATCAATTTTCGACAATAAAAAATGGGGTTCACCGAGTCATTTTTGAGTTATTAACACTAAAAGCTAAATTTAAGGATGTTTTCAGCACGTTATACTGTTGCTATAGTAACATATTGTGTCACAAAAATGATAACAATGTGTTCACCAATCATTGGGCATTCGTTTGATATCATGATTGTAGCATAATACGAAATAACACACAAACTGCAGTGACAAACATGACAATAAAACGCATGTTGGAAAACAAAATATTAACTTGACGTTTCGTATGTTACAACATACATCCTCAGAAGTGACCGTTTAGAATACAGGTAACAACTAAATTTCAATGAATAATAAGTAACTAATTAACAACAACAATAACATAAGATGAGAAAAGTTTGCATATAAAAGATGCAAACTAATAAAGAATTAGCTTTTCGCTGCTGACATTATCGTTAAGGGTAGGTCTGAGTTCCTGAACAAGTAGAGTCTCCTTAATCTTACAGCGAGTATCAGACCGACCTTTTGCCAATATCTCAAAGTGGTCCCATTTGAAGTTGTGACCAGTTGATGTGTCGTGGTCTGCGATAGCAGATGCATGACAAGTACTTGTCATGTTTTCCAACATGCGTTTTATTGTCATGTTTGTCACTGCAGTTTGTGTGCTATTTCTTATTAAGCTACGATGGCCAAGGATAATTAATTTTTATGATTGTAGCACCAACTGATAAAGAGTGGTTTTAATGACCAATCAAAATCTAAGTCTTGGAAAGTGCTGGAAACTGTTGGGAACCACCTTAAAGTGCCTATCAGCCCTAGAAAGTTATTTTCAGAATAAACTCTATGTACATTGAATAGTTGAATGGTAAAATATTTCTTGTTTTGAACGTCGCGTTTGTGAGTTATAGAGATTTGAATTTACAAAATGCTAATTAGATGACGTCAACCCGGGAATTTTCCATTATTTCTACGCCAATTTGCAATGCGCAGATTACAGCTTGAGGATAATTAATTTGATAAATAGTAAAAATAAACTGTGGATAGTCAATTGATTCGTAAAAAAATGTTACTTGGAGGTGAAAACAAGTAGTTGTATACTAAATGATTCCCGGGTTGACGTCATCTAATTAGCATTTTGTCGAATCTCTATAATTCACTAACACGTTCAAAACAAAAAATATTTTACCATTCGAATTCAACTATTCAATGTACATAGAGTTGATTTTGAGATTAACTTTCTAGGGGTGATTTCATTAAGAAATTGTTTCGTTACCTTACTGACCTTGATTCATTTTGTATCGAGAAAATGACCCATGAGCTTTACTAAAAAACAACTGCAAAATGCCTACTATTTTCGCTGATGAATTGCACAGTTAGTAAGAGAGCCAAAATGTGAACTAACGACAATAAATGTGACGCAGTATGTTGAGAGGAAACGGGTTTAATAGCGTCAAAATCTTCGAAAAAGACGAAAAACTGTTACATTTTAACCTTGAAATTCTAGGAAATTGAAAAATACAAACAAATAAATAAATGTGGACTAGGCTGAAAACTAACAAATCCCCCGTCTCAACCTTAAACATTGCTTTGAATGCCTCAATTATTGAAAATGCCTGTTTTGACCTGAACGTTTTCTGCACTGTCAAGCTTACAAAATTACGGCATGTATGTGCGGGTGATGCTCGAAATATACCAATTCTGTTGTAATGTTATTTTGTCAAGTCTTCCGTGTTGTTGTTCTTTATCATGTGTATTCTTGGTTTGAACATACATCGTACAAAGCTGTTTCTAACAAGATATCTAATGTGGATACCGGTGATACAATCTTTCAAAGTGTCAGATTTTAAGAGCGTGTCTCCGTAAGAACAACATTTTTAAAATAACCCGTTGCTTACCGAGAAAATAGAAACGAATCTAGTACTGAGATAGAACTGATAAAACTACAATGATGTATCTGTAGATTGAAAAAATAATTGGGCCTCTCGAGTGAATTGTTATTTTTTGACAGCGACGGCAATGTTTGTGATCTATTCTGGTCTCAGAGGCATGAAACTAGTGCCGACAACGAAATTATTATTCTGGATCAAACGAATGGCATTTTTGTGACTGCTAAGGTAAGATAGATAGATAGATAGATAGATTTGTTTATTCAGAGCCCCTTGCAGCTAAGAGCTGGATAACAGGATCGCGCACAAATACATATAATTAACATTTATCTTATGACAAGAAATCTAAATATTCACAGATCGTCATATCAGAAAAAATTTCATATCAGAAAAAATTTTCTTTTGGAAAAAACAATTGGGCGGTTCTTACGGAAACACGCTCTTAACCCTATTCGGCCTGGGGGGGGGGGGGGGGGGGGGAGGTCACAAAGAAGCTAACATTCAACAATCATAACTTCTTTAACCCTATTCAGACTGGGCTTTTTTAGGCAATCTGTGACTGGGGGGGGGGGGGGGGGGGGGGCTCCTCGGACCCCCTTCTATATCTCTGGAACCAGTAAGGCTAGGATTATGAAATTTTCACACAATGTTCACCTCCATACAAGGAAACCTCATACCCAGTTTTTACCTGCCACACTCAATTATGACGTCACAGTGACGTCATGTTTTGTTTTTCCGACGTTTCTTTGATATTTCTCCATCCAGATACTTAAAATATCAAATAGTATCACGATTGTCAGATACTTTTGTCTGCTTTTGAGACCAATATAAAGTCGTATTGTCGTCTCAAAAACCAGTCTGTGATTGGTTGAAAATTTCCCGCGGCAATTTAATGCTTCCTTGAGTGGAAAACTAAGGAGGGGCAAAAATGTTGATTACTTTGTCAAGTTTGGCAGATAAACAACGCGTTATTCAATGCAACGACCCTTTCTATCGAAAGTTAACGATAATATGAGTTCAAAAGCTGTTTTTGTTCGTTTTAGCGGTTTGTTTACATTGAGCTATGCTGTGCGCGCGCTATCACGCCATCATAATTTGAAAAAAGGTTTTGGGCTAAAACCTCGGCAAGTTTGCGTCATTTACTCATTTTTTCGACGTTTCTAACTTTGAAAAACTTCGAAAAGATGTTCTAACAAATTTGTTCTATTTCAATGTCTTTGTGAGCAATAAATAGCGTGAAAAGTCCGTGTTTTTGAAACTTTTTTGCTAAACAAAAATATGGTAACGCGTACAAAATGTCGTGTACGTCAGCTTGTGACTAGTAAGAATTTCAGTTTTGATCAGAACAGGTTATCTTCAGTTTTGCTTTCTTTTTTCCCGAAAAACAGTTTAATCGTGATACAAAACTAATTTCGATTTTGAGACGGCAATACTGCATTATATTGACGGCGTTGGATGAAAATATATTCTCTCCTAGCTAGCCGTCAATATAATGCAGTATTGCCGTCTCAAAATCGAAATTAGTTTGTATAACTGTAAAATCACCTCTTTAATATTAAAACATAATAAATACAAACAAGGATACACTTGTAAAGCGAGAAAAAGCAATAAAAAGCGATAAAACTATAATTCTGAAATTATTGTCCGCCATCTTGGATCCGCCATCTTTTCTTTTTTTTTTTTGTTTAAGTTAAAATTTAAAAAATATCTAAAAGAGAAAAGGATCAGAATGTATAAAATACGTATCAAACTAATGTCTATTATCCAAACAATGAACTTAGAAGCGTTATTTAATAAATAGTACAAAATGTTTGTCTATAAGTAAAAGAGAGCAAAAATTTACCTACCCCTCCCCCCAAATATTAGATGTTAAAAGCACTAGTCCCAAGAAAAAAACTATTCTAACAAGAAAATGCACTAAGTCAAAGAACAAGATCTTAAAATAAAAAACATTCAACATATTTTAATATTTTGAAATCCTATGTGTCAAAAACCGGTTGCCATGGCAACATGGTTAATCAGACTGACATGTTATGGACACCAAAATGTCCCTAGATAAATTCTAGGAAAAGTCAGAAAATTTCAGCCTCATAGCTATTTCGGTGTAAGAGTTATCACAATTTTACTGGAGGGGGGTTCGAAAAGCACCCCCCAGTCTGAATAGGGTTAATATGTATTCAAACGCCATCAAACTTTATGACTTTTCCTAAAATTTATCTGGCAACAATGTCATATGACAATTTTTGAATCACGTGACTTGATGTTTCCATGGCAACAAGATTTTGACAGCCATGTTTTTGAAATTGGCATATTTATACCTTTGAATGAAGAAAAACAATGTTTATTGCTATAACTTTTATATTTTTACGTTATTTAGCATTTATTTATTAGTTTTGATTAATTTTGAGTGAATTTGGACGGTTTTTAAGAGGTTTTAAAAAAATTCAGAAATCCAAGATGGCGGATAAAAGATAGCGGCCGTATAACTAATAACCTAATAATTACGTCACATGACGTCATCGTTCCATTGTGCGGACCGCAAGGTAGACAGTTTTGGACGTACTATATACCCTCTAGGTTTCATTGTCATAGCCTTAATGTTCTTTAAGTTACCCCCCCCCCCCCCCCCCCAGGCTCAGAAACTCAAAAAAAGCCCAGGCTGAATAGGGTTAACGATGTTTTGCTTCCGTGTTGTAAAGGCTTGAATGTGTCACGCAATTCGTCACAATATTTCAGATAAGCCATGACAAAATTGAACCAGTTAAAAGTTATTTTTGTATTATTGATGGTTAAAGCCGATTAAAGGAAATTATAGTGAACCCAATCTTTTCTGTTGAGATTTTTGGTGTAATTAAGACTTTGATGTTTTAGCCACCATGTTGGTGTACCGAAGTGATGGCCGCTCCATACATTTTAACTAAAATGTCTAATGCTCGTTCGCCTATGAAATATTCTTGAGTTTCAAAATTTGGTCCAGATGTGTAGTTGTAAACTTTTTACAATTCCATAAACATTTTGAATTTATTTTTAGAAAACAAAATACCAAAACTAAATCAGTAGTAGCACATTTCGTGATATTTGCACTGAAAAATAGTGTCTTTGAACTCACAACAGAATACGAGCTTTCATTTCTGTGGTTTATTGTATAAACGCAACCTTAAAAACTTTGGTTAGAGGACACAGACAAACAACCGAACTTTAAACTAAAAACAGAAACTATAACGTTCCATTTTCACCGTCAAATATTCAGAACAAGAAACAGCCAACATACTAACGAATGACTTCCCTGTGTGCCTTAACATCATCATGCACTGGAAACTGACAAGTACTACAGCGAAACAGACAAATGGCCTTATATTTTAACTTAGTGGGAAATCACCCTCAAATAATTATTTCTTTCTAACTAAAAAAATATACATTTATTTTCCAAACTTAACTCTCGCTTTCAATGTCCTTGTTGTATGTTGTATCTTACTGCAGTCAAATGGCCAAATAATGCAGATACCACGCAGCTCTTTACAACCTCTAATTTCATTGGACCTGTATATCACGCAGCTCTATTGTTTTTAGGTCTAGGGTCTATTGTTAGCCATTGTTGTGTTGTTTGTTCTATTGTTTTCTCAGCAAATCAGAGAAGACCTTGTAAGAGCTGCGTACTGCCCCAAATAATGAGTGAGAAATTGTAACAATGCATTAACCGTAACATCATTGTCAAAGGCCACGCAATTTACCTACTATTTCAGTTCCAGCTCTATCTAAGCAATTAATATTTCAAAGCCACATCTCTTCGAACTAAATGAACTAGTGATAGCAGTGGCTCTCTCTATTCGTCGCCTAACCCTAACCACAGAAGAAAACTTAATAGAAAAGGACGACAAAAATTACATATATAATAAAGGCATAATCGATACTGAACACAGAAAACACCAGCTCTTAAATTTTTACTAAAAAGTCGTTTTGGTTAGTGTAAATTGTAATCCCTAATATGACAAATCACGGTGACATTTTTCCTAAGACACACGAAATGGCCCATGATATTCACTGAGATATCCCTTATTGAAAACTGAAAAAGAAGCCCTTCCAGTCAATTTCCTCTGAGAAATCTTTTTGTAATCTAAAATCCTTTATTGAAAACTGCCAAACCATGTTGAATTGCATACCCTAACGGCATTTACTGAGAAGTTGTTATAAAACATTAAAATTCAGTCTTCCCTGAAAATTGACATGTTAAATAGGCAAAATGGCTTATAATTTGGAGAAACATACAATAAACTGCAAGGCTGATCTGACTACGTTAAAATGTTGACTTTGCGAGACACCATCATGACAGAAACCGATGAAGTAGGGTTGCAACCGTGGATAGCTGTTTCGTTTTGTTTGGAACTCGTCAGCACGGTGTAGCAAACTAAAAGACGACTACAAGAATGCAGGCGCAAATAGATTACACAATGACCCGTTCACCATATCAGGTTCCTTACTTTGGGACTAATTTATCACCCGAATCACGCGTACCACAACACGTGTTCCGGGCAACAAGGAGCCCCAAAATGTCAAAATGGTGTCTCGCAAAGAAAAATGTAGATGGACAAAGCCAATCATGCGTTTTCATGTTTAGTTTGGCTTTGTCCATCTACATATTTCTTTTGCGAGACACCATTGTGACATTTTTGGGAGAGACTGTACCTTTCCAAACAAGCTCAGTGACTGGTTAACGAAACAATAGGTTAAACAACAGAAACAATAGACCTAGACCTAAACACATTAGAAGCTACAGTACTACGGGGCCAATAAAAATAGAGGTCTGGAAGAGCTACAGTACTACTCGACATTTTGGGACTCCTTAATTTTTGTTCCCCGATCTCGAGGTTTCATTTTCTTTGTTCTATTATTTATCAGCTAGTTCTGGAAGTTGGTCGTTAAACCGCGCAGCGACGTTTGTTACAGCTGTGTTGCACTGCATCTCGACTGAACTAAGAAAATTATGTTCGAATTTGGCAGCGATATAAAAAAAAATAAGAAGGTAATTTTTGAGCTGCGCTTTAAATAAAACTAACTTTTCTACCTCTTTCTTTGTTTAAGTTGGTTGTCTTTCATTCTTCCTTGCTTGATTCTGACTTTTGTGGTTACCTTGTATCCTGCATAAAAATAAAACAAAACTACATCAATATAAAGTCAAGTGTTTGGATATCAAAAAGGTAGACACGAACATTTTTTTTTATCACTTGAGTTAATAACGTTTCGTGCACTACCCTTCGTCTAAACGAATCACAAAGGGCTGACGCTTCACGAATGGAATGGAATGCGAATAACGAAGATCTCCTTCTGTTGGCTAATTTACCTTATCAACTCAGTTTTCAATTTAATCCTCACTACAGAAGTGACGAAAGATATCATTTAAAGCTCGACTTACCTCTTTTTCATCATGTCGAAGTTGATGGAAGCTTTGTTATGATTTGTCATTTCTGTGTTTAACCTAACAAAACAAAACTATCACGTAAATATACGTATTCGCTGGGTAATGTGACGGGACTGAAGCCTACACTCGTACCCTTACTGGTCCAAAGATTTGTTGTCTTGATCTCATAACACTGACATTTACTGGGATAAAATATATGATATTTTTCCCCGTTTAATTTTCCCAACTACGATTAGTCTCTCTTATTTCTTCCAGGGATAGTCGCGAAGGCGAAACACCCGAGTGAATTACACCTACTCGTTGAAGGCGATTCTAGGCAGAGAGTTGTCGTCTATGTTTTTCCGCAACGAAAGTCACGCGAGTGAAGCACGCGAGTAAGTCACATCTCCTCAAGACAGGCGATTTTTTCGCGCTCTAGCTTGCGTGCTTTGCTCGCTCGGCTATCCCTTAGAGTCATAAGACCTTTATCTCATTAGGAAATGCTTTTTCAAATCTCACCTCCTGAAACAATTCATGTTGAGGTTGATTGTGTCTGCTACATTCTTCCATTCCGCGTCTTTCTGACATTTACCTGGAGAGAGAAAGAGATACATAAATTATTGTTATTACGATTTGTCGATTTTAAACGCTCTTACGATTATGCTTTTAGTCGCTTCCACTGAGACTAAGCTAAGGAACTAGGGGAGATCTAACCCTACCTCCTCACCCTCTTATCTTGCAAAACAGTGAGACCCGAAGTGCCGAAAATTATTTACGCCCCTCCCCCGTCCCTCTCCTCCCGACCACTGAGAACAGATTTGCCTGAAGCAATATTGCAAAAAAAGAAAATTAAAAAAGGAAAGCGTTGTTCTTATATTCTTATACGTACCTTGTGCGTAACGAATGTTCACTAGGTGAAAGTCTGTTGTTCAGAACTCGCTATTCCTCAACCAAACTTGCGAGGGCACCTAAATGAACGACGCAAACGGAAAATTATCACGGGCATTAAAAGAAACATTGATCGAAAACTTAAAGACTTGTTAGTAGTAAAGTTATAATGAAAGTTGCAAATATTGATGCACTGATTACTTTGAATTGATCTTGATGTTACTATCAAAGAAATTGAACAATGACTGAGATTTATTTAAGGGTGGCGATTTATGTTGCCATACTTTACAATATCAACACATCAGATATTGGTACCAGACTGATAAAATTACTGCACATCGCGCCAGTCTATGTGTATCTCAAGCCATACACAATAGTTGTTTACTACACACCCGATTAAAACAGGCAATTGTTAATATGGCTGAAATTTTAGTTGCAGACTAAGTAGCACCTTATAACGTCCAATGTAAATTGACCAAAATAAAATCTCTATATCGCGCGTCAGTCTGTGTGTATCTCAAGCCATATACAACGGTTATATTAGTAATGCACAGTTGATTAAGAAGCAATTGTTAAATATGGCGGTTGAAATTTTAGATGCAGACTAACAAAGTCTTTATAGCGTCGAGTGTAAATTGAACCATCCGACCGTTTAAGCAATATTGCTTGAAAACAACCCTCAATAAATGCTGCAATAAAACTGTATAACAATGTGATATTTTGCATACCTAAAGTACGTAGAAGACGTTTCAAAGTTATCGTCATTCATCCATCCACGTGTTGACAAAATACATCCTCTGCTTCAGAAAATGTTGTGGTCTGCATGCTGGGGCAGGTGACTTTGTTTTTCATCTCGAACAACGTGAACATTATTAAAGTTTCGTTTGCAATCTAGCATAATTTTTATAACTCCTTCAGTCTTCTTCGCTTTCCTCGTGTTCAAGGTGCGAAGAAAAAATGAATAATGAAGTTTTAATTAATCTATGCATTTGCAATTCTAATTAGAATGTATTTTGAAAAAAAGAATATTCCACTATTAAACATGGTCTCGCAAGACTTGTTTTAAACAGCCAACTGTTTATATCTGTACGAATACAGCCGCCGATTTCCTCGCTCCCAGACGCTTTTTACTGCTGAGAGGAGAGAGAGATATCTGATAAGCCCTTATATAAATTGCCTTTACCATGCTCCCCCGCCCCACCCACCCCCTTTATATCAAAATTTACCGAAAAATAGCTGCATTCTCTTTAATTAACAGCATTTATAATTCATTTGTTATACGATTCAACTGCAAAATTTACAATAAATCAAGAATGATAAAAGATAAGGTGGCTCAACTTGATTTTTGGCGGCCCAACATCTCATTTTTGACGGCTGATACCTCACTGTCTGAACTCGATCAGGTATATAGCAAAGCGCACAAATGACGTCAGTACTCATGTTTGTCTGAGTTTATAATTTATTCTTGTTTATTCTTGCATTTCTGACAATAGAAATTCCTTATTAGGAATCTCCTGAGAGTCACTTTTGGTTTGTTTTAGTTCTATAGAGCGTATGCACATGACGTCACGGCGGCCATATTGGTGTACCAAAACAATAGAACGGCGGCCATGTTGGTGTACCAAAACAATCCTGTGGGATTTGAACGCTTTTCTTATGTTAACACTTTCTTTTGTTCCAATAAATTTGCATAGCTGCTTGCCACGTGAGTGCATACGCTCTATAAATAGTAATTGTGCGCTTCGCTATTGCTTCACATTATTTATTTTCCGAAAAATTAGATTTGATTGACATCGTTGTTACCATAGCAACGTACTGAAACGTCATGGTTTTTGCATATCGTAAACGCTCTATTAAAATTTTACAGGAAATAATAACGACACGATGTCCCCCAGTTTCATGACATCTACACTAAACTTTCTGACGTCTCATACACTAGATATAGATCTTCAAAACTGCAAAGTTTGAAAAATTCTATGAGACATTGGATTGAATATTTTCCGGCAAAAAAAAAATAAAGATTCGACTTACCTTCGGTTAATTCGTCGATGTCATAGTTTTCCTGACAGATTGAAACAATATTTTCACAATATATGATACCAGTGTGTCATGAAACTACTTTCCTCGAAGGTTTCATCCAGTTTTCTTCACCACATTTCAGTTGACGTGAACAAAAGCTATGTCTTAAATATGCTAGTTTTACTCACTATATAACACTTTTGTTAGGAAAGCGTTTATTTAAAAGCTAGTCGATGATTTATTTTAAAAAGCTTTTGATCCGAAGTGTATCATGTAATGCACTATTTCTGTAAATTTCAAGTGCATTGAACCATTTTAAGAGTGCGAAGTAAAAAGAAACGTATAGGCGTCTTTACATCGGTCTTCAAAATTTCACTGTCGTATTATCTGTTGACAGCTGAATGATATATTTCAGGACTGTCTGTGCTTTGGAATAAACAAGTTTACCATGCCCGCTGGCTCCGCTTCGCTGTTGCCAATGAAAATAACATAAGGCTGCGGTCACACGCAAATAAAACGCATTTAAATCTAGTTTTCTCTTGATTACGGTCAATCCTAGCTGTGACGGTGTCGTAACATTTTTTCAGAAGCAGTAACCGAGTTGTTGTTTCTCGGATATAATGTATGACTGCATGCAGTTACAAATTTCTTGGTCAACCGGAACCGTATGTTAATTGCCATTTTACTTAAAGACAGAATTCTCACGATTGCCCCTTATCCCCGAGTCACGTTTTGGCAAATTAGTTGTTATAGTAACAAGATATGACCGGGACACGACCGGAAGCATTTCTATTTTTCGTTTCCACAAAATAGGCATATTACCGTCCATTCTCGTCCCCAGAACTTCCTTTTTTTTGGTTACGTGGTCGCCGAAAAAGGAAGGGCTCTGGGCGCAACCAATAGCGGATATCGTGAAATTGCGGACATTCGGTAGCACATGAGCAGTTAGTTACAAATAGTACTGCTCGTGCTCAAAATTACGATCCCAAGGCCATTCTCATCTCCGGAGAACAAAAGAAAGAATGTACCGGAGGTAGAATACAGCGCGTAGTAGTTTGCAATTTTAGTTCGTGGTGCGGATTCATTTTTATCAGCCAATGAACAAAAATCGATCTTTAACTTGCGACCAGAGTTCCCTAGCTCTTTCGAGAAAAAAAACAAGGCGCCCCGGGTATGGTTGTCGGTTCGTCTGAAGTAGCGTAAGTACTAAAGAGAGTACACGTTCAAAACTAAGCACTCTCTGTTATGGTTTTGGTTTGCAAACTAGGTCACAAAGTTTCAATTCGTTCTAAAAATTCAAAATGTTGCGCGCCTAATATTTTACAGGTGAAGCGTCCGTGACACCAAAATCTCACGACGGAGGCTTGTTCTTCGGGTTCGCTACATAGAGTAAAGGTAATATAAAAGTAACTTTAAACCTGTCTGATAAACTGTGTCTTTCCATCCTTCGTTTCATCATAAAGTACTAATTATCATAAAGATTGATATTTAAATCAACGACAACGATGCAATGTTAATTTCTTCTTATCCATGCCGCATCTTCTATGAAGTTGATATTAGATTGGATTTGGCACGTGCTGTATAACTGAATATCGAAGTTTAAAGGAAACTGCCCGAACCTCACGAAACTGGTTTATAGAAGGCGTATTAAACATTTGCTGCTTTTATTTCTTAATTTTTTTCACTAAAAAGAGGTAAAAAACTCACAGTTTGTTTTTCTAAAAACTTCTTGACCTCATGCTACGTATGTCGTCATATCTAGTTACCATAGCAACTGATTGTCATCAAACTTTGCCAAAATATATCTCAGAGATAAGGGAATAGCCACTGAAGACGGCATTCGCTGACAATAAAAGAAACGGAGAAACGCGGCTCCGTCCGTTGGTTAATCTAGTGATGTTTGTAACCCATAAAGGACATTTACATTTGATCTCACACGAAGTTTATGTTCGTCAACTTTCAGTTTTCTTGCAAAATAAAAGTTATTAAAAATTGCTTTAATTTGCGCGGTTTGTCTTTTAAGTTTCCTATTTAGCTTTGGAATATCCTTGCGAAAAGCAAAAACAAAAAATATTAATTATCACTGACAAAAATATGTTTGTTGATGGTTCTCTCTTGTATTATTGACAACAGAGAACGAAAAATATGAATAGTTTAAACATGTTTATATATATCACATCCGTCTAAAGAAAACTGGAAAAATATATTATACTTAATACGCCGCTGGTTCCTTTCCCTTCACTTGCCTTCGCATTGCGTTTCCAAAGAAAAGCAAAGCTTTATTTGTTGCTGCGGCTTAAAATAAAAGTCGATCGTTAAAAATGAGTTTGGGGTGTTGATTAATAATATATTGAATTTATTTAGTTATTAGACGTATTTTTAGGTTACCTACAACCCTTTTGGTCAATCGGACAAGAAAGGGTTGAATAAGCGAAAGAAACAGTGTTTTTTTATAATAGTACAGTGCTGCTGTTACTTTACTTTGCATGCCATTAATTTTTATACTTTAACGCGGCTTGGAAGCCTTTTCGCCGATCGGATGCATATCAACATCAGTACAAGCTGTGCGATTGACAGCTCAACCTGTGTGAAATTTTACAGATGTTATTTAATGAAAAACAAGCTTTCGTTTCAAATATATCATTATTGACACTTTATATACTACTAAACCAATGAGACTAACCTTATTACAGGAAATTTTCGCGACAACTTATTTTTAGGTTTTGGAAGCCGGCGATATTTCAATACACGTCGCTAAAATAAATAAGCAATCAATAAACCAAACAGCAATCAATTCATATCATTTTCTCAACAGGACGCAAAATCTCTACAAGAAAAGAATAAAAAACCCTTCCTTAAACGTTTTATTTGTTTTCGCTTAGATTAGGTGCTTGAGAACTCTCCACAAAGGTGTTTCATGAAACTCACAAAATGAAAACTGTGCCATTCGATTTTTGGCGGTATAATTGCATTAGGACAGATGTTTTAATTGAAAGTGAGCAGTTCCCTTAACTGATAACAGATTGAAGGTTTAATGACTTTTTTTCTTTTTCAGGTTCCATTGGAAATTAAAGAGCGACAGTTGGTCTTGATCACGTTCGAGGTGCTCCGCGGTAATAATTATAAATCGTATGTCTCAATCTTCTTCAAAACTCAGCTATAAACGCCTCAAATATAACGATGTCTTGGTTTTACATCCTTGGTTGGTTTCCCAGCACTGTTGCAGTCTTTGGAAATGCTCTAGTTGTGTTTATAATTGCTTCAAGGCGACGACTACACAACCCACCTAACTGGTTTGTAATGTCACTGGCATTGGCTGACTTTGCTGTAGGTCTTATCTTTTTCCCTACCGACTACATTTGTAGAAAACTTGCACTTTGCGACATAAATATAGCCCACGACGTAGCTGTTCTGGCGATTTATTCATCAGTTGCTAATTTATGCGTTATGACAACTGATCGTTATTTGGCTATCATTAAGCCTTTGCGGTACGTGTCTTGGATGAGCTATCGCCGAGCGACACTCCTTGTAGCCATTGCCTGGTGTATGCCATTAATTCTCGACTTCGTTCCAACCTTATGTACTCGTCTGGGAAAATGCAACTTGGAAAACAAAGCGCTCGTATTCAGCAAGATGATTTTATTCGAGATTCTTCCGAGTTTGTTTTTGCTGATAACTACAACAAAGATAATAATAACCGCTAGAAGACACAGCCGTCAAAATGCCCGTCTCAACGCTCAATTGCAATATAATCAACCCAATCATCGCCGATCTAGGGAAGTCTCCACTGCTAGAGTGATCGTAATAGTGGTTGTAATTTTTCTAGCCTGCTACTCTGTTGAATTGTATAGCGTTTTTTATTTCCTTATTTATTCCTCGAATCCAACGGCAGAAGTTATAAACGTTATTAACTTCCTTATGGTCGTTAACTCGGCTGCAAATCCAATAGCATACGCTCTTTTCAAACGTGACATCCGAAAAGAACTTCAGAAAATGTACAGAAAGCCCGTTGTTTTAAGACATCGCTCCAACGCTAGCACGGCAGTTTAAGAAAATGATCTGACATTTGTTTGACCTACATGTATATGTCAATGTCATCATTACTTTTGATGACTGCGCCAGGTTATGTTCTCATAATGTGATTTGAGTCCAATAAGCGCCTGATAAAACCTGCCGCAGTCGGGCAAAACAAAAGCTTGATCCATTCACGGAGGCCTAGCGATTCTTCCTTATATGTTAGTCTGGGTGACATGTTCCCCTGGATTGTTAAAGGTCATTGAAGGTATACACCTAAGAGCAACAAAAATTATCCATAATCTACAAGACAATTTGAATTACATGGATGCACTAAGAAATATTCAATGACAACCTCTCAGTAATGGTTACAAACGGAAATGGACCTAATTAGTATAAGGGGACAAGTATGTTTCATCTAAGTCATTGCCCACTGAGCAGGACATTAGCTATTTTAATATTTGTGAATATATGAAACTCATTCATATGTGAACTGCGGATGAAACATGAATGATATTTGTGATCCTAGCAGTGTGCTTTCACCTTAAGCAGTTGAAAAAGCAACCTCAAAAAAATTCAGGCTTGATACTAACATCCCCCAAAAAGGAGCAGGGGACGAGGAAGACTGCCTCCATATTCCGAGGGCCGTATTCACCAAGAGGCCAAGCCCCGTACAGATTTTTTAAAACCTAGTATTTGCGACAGTGGGGACACTGTTGTGGAATAATCTTCCACAGAATGCCAGAGCCATTAGATCTAATAAAAAAAAAAAAGTTAAATAACGAAATCAATCGCCTTATGTCCACCTCGTACTTCCACCGTGTTTAAATAAAGAACGTATGTATGCAAGTATGGGTGTATGTGTGTATGTATGTATGTATGTATGTAAGAGGTCCCTCAGCCACTGGACAGCAGGCTGCAAACACAACAAAATTACCTGCAACCTTCAAGGAGGTAATTTTGTTGACAACAGTGCCCGCACTGCTGCAAAAGAGAAAGCAACGCTTCGAAAACCTCAGCGTCCATTCGAACCTCTGTACTCGTTTTCAGTCCCTCTCGGAAATGGAAATGATCAAAGCTGTCGTCTCAGGGGCACCCAACGAACAATCTTTGGTAAAATGCATTATTTTCCTCAAATAAATTAAAATAAATGATATAAAAGCATTTCTAGGTGTTCTTCTACGTTGCTGGCAAAAAAGATATCTATTTCTTTTTCCTAGCATAACACATAGGGAAATTTCCAGCCAGATGGATAAAAAAATATATGTTTCCCAGCCAGCAATTAAAGAAATGAATAAATAAAAAAACAGTAATTGAATAAGTTACCAAAAGGGAACGGCAAACTGATCCTTACGGCAAGGCGATGA
The DNA here is from genome assembly GCA_022457155.1 of Cladopsammia gracilis. Classification (NCBI taxonomy): domain Eukaryota; kingdom Metazoa; phylum Cnidaria; class Anthozoa; order Scleractinia; family Dendrophylliidae; genus Cladopsammia; species Cladopsammia gracilis. Next base: position 1,634,870 of record JAJGOT010000094.1, on the reverse strand, counting down.
AGGAGTAAATAAAAGAATAAAACAAAATTTATATTTAAACGAATTTGCCCAATTTTTCGGTTTGAAAACAAACCTTCTTCAGGGGCTAACAGAAAAATGAAAAATGAAGTTAAAACTAAAAGTTCGTTACAAATAAGAGTTTGAAATTATGAAAATAAAAACAATAGATTATTATTGGTGCAGGAGACTAGGTGTCGTATGTCAATGAGTTTCGTCACGTCTATTTATTCCTAGAGGAGATAACGTTTTCCCTTTGTGTATCAAATGAGCCTCTCTCGCCTTTCTCACTGCGTCACGATTGCTGCGTATGAGTTCGAGTGGGATTAGAAGAACATCATTGATTGAATGTCCAGCTTGATTGAAATGTAGGGAGACAGGAGTGGGATCGTTGAGTTGATGATGGTTTATGATGGAACGGCGGTGTTCTCCAAATCGTTCATTAAGTTGCCGTTTGGTCTCTCCGATGTATTGGCATTTACATTTCTTACATTCAACAAAAGGGGCTTGGGAACTAATCAAACATTAATGGAAACTATTTGAAACTTTTCTGTTTATTGTTTTGTACATGTACTGCCGTCTCAAACTTAATCTCTAAGTACTACTTAAATTTGTTACTACGAAGCTGAACCCTTTTAAGCCAAAAAGTGACCAACATCAAACTTCTCACAAAATCCATACATAATCGAGAGAAAGGTCATGAGAATTAATGCAGTGATCAGCAAAGATAATTTACTTTGCTGGACCTTTTAATGAATTCTCTCACCAAGATATGTAAGAAATGTATTTTAACCAGTAAGGAGAATTCGTATGCTGGCATCGGGTCTTCTTTCTCAAGTCAGCCAGTGCAAAAGTGGTAATATAAAGAATATTTTGCCAGCCAACAAGTATTCCGCTGGGAAACAGGTAAAGCGAGGAACAGATTCGTTGGGTGCCCTTGTCGGCTCTCTTCTTGATTTATAAAACACGCATCTTAAATTAGAAAACATAGCACTTGACCTTCACAAGACACAAGATACAGACACTAATGACATGAAATGCAACGCGCGGGAAGGGCCATTCCCGACTTCAGACTTCCGATTTCCGACTTCCGACTTCCGAGTTCAGAGTTTCCGCTTTTGCCTGCTGATCTCGAAAGGGGGTTAGTTGTTGGATTTTGATGTAACCAATGGCTTCTTGACTTGTTAACTTCTTGCTTCTTGTTTCTTGCTTCTGGACTTCTGTCTTTCGACTTTCGTCTTGTTACGCTAGGTCACGCTAGGTCACGCTATAGTAGTATAAAAATAGTAGTAATATATATAGATAGCCCAAGCCTAACAGCGTCGCACTTTGAACAAGCTTAACTAAGGTGAAACTTAACTAAGGTGAAAGGTTGGAAGCACAAGAATTAAGATTAACGAACGGGCTATTTTCAATTTTAGCAATTCTCAAAAACAGTATTACGCGACCGTCTGCACAGTACATTTTTATAGACCGTACAAAAGTTCACAAAAACAACTTTTCTCTGTCTAGAATAAATAGTACCACTACTTTCCGTATTAAATACAGTTTTTGTTTGTCAAAAATTGCCCGAGAAACTGATTTGAAAATCAAAAATTGCAAAAATACACAAACATATTTGCATAAGGCGATGCGAGTGAAGATAGAACTGTACTATAAAATCAAAGTCTTGTTTTGTTTACATAAAATCGCTTTTCAAACTATCTAATGAATGAACAAACACATAAAAATGGACAACACAATCTTCTTTCGAAAAAATTTATTCAAATCTCCATTAGTTTACGTTTAAAAGCAAAACGCGTACCATTCAATTATAGCTCATCGAGTTCAAGCTTTCTTCGATGACATTCAAGAGATCGATACAACTGAATTTAAGCACGTTTTAAAATCAATTCTCCAAAACTAACAATAACACCAATAAAAAGTCACTCACAGATTGATATCAACATAAATTCTCATCGAAAACTGTAATCTGTTTTACTTTTAAGTCCCTCGCTTGCTTGGAAATTCAAATCTCCGCTTCTGGTTCTGAAATCCGTAGAAAACAAACATCCCCGCATTTGATAAAAACGTAATACATGAAGTTCCTCGAAGCAAGATTTTATCCATGAAAACTCGTCTTTTTCCACTAAAGCGGCTTCTGAGTATCCCTTAATTAGTATCCTTGTTTTGAGTAGCAAACCGCAAAATATTCAAGGAAATAACGCCTTTAATTTAAACGGTTTTCTCCGCTTAGTAAATTCACAGCAAAACATCAAAATGTTTTTCTAGCTGACGTGACATTCGGCCGTGTAACCGCGCGAAAAACAAAGCCTCGCTTTGGTTTCAACATGACGTCGTACGCGCATGTTTTGCGACGTCACACGCGCCCGCGAGCTAGTCCTGCGCGACGGCGGAGCTACAGTAGTCCGGTCCTGCGCGACGGCGGGCGGACGGAGGGCGGGCACACGCGCGCCCGCGAAACATTCCGCTAGCCATGACCATGAAAAATGACGGGCACAGGTTCTGGTTCTATGAGTATGGGGCTGCGCAGCCAGGCCTTCGGCCTGGCAAGTGCTCCGCTATAAAAGTAACAGGCCAAACACGACTCGCACTAATCGCAAAATGTATTAACCCTCTTTTGCCTGGGCTTTTTTTTAGTTCCTGTCAACTTTGCGGTCCGCACAATAGTACGATGACGTCATATGACGTAGTTATCAGGTAATTAGTAATGCGGCGACCATCTTGGATCCGCCATCTTGGATTTCTGAAATTTTCAAAACCTCTTAAAAACCATCCAAATTGATTCAAAATTAATCAAAACCAATAAATAAACGCTAAATGACGTAAAAAGTGTAAAAGTTATACCAATAAACATTATTTTTCTTCGTTCAAAGGTAAAAATATGCAAATTTCAAAAACCATAGCTGCCAAAATCTTGTTACCATGGAAACATCAAGTCACGTGATCAAAAAATGTCATACGAATTTGTTGCCAAATAAATTTTAGGATAAGTCACAAAGTTTGATGGCGTTTGAATACATATTTAAAAAATTATGAATGTTGAAGCACTCTGTGCCCCCACCTCCAGGCAAAATAAGGTTAAGAAGCCTTTAGAATAGCTTTCCCAAGTAGTATTTGTTCACTAAGATTACCAATATGATGTAGCAAGTCACAATTATCTGTGTGTTTTGCATACTCGATAGTATTGCATGACCCTTCAATCGTTGGATTAATCTCTTTAATGACAGGAGTTTTTCATGCTGTCCATAGCCATTTATAGAAATATTTTATTTCTCTATGCTTTCTTTATGCTAGCGCTGCTGGCATATGTTAGACCATGTTAGGGTTTATTTGGCTAACTTGTGTTGCAAGATAAATATCAAGCGTCTAAATTGAAAATGCTGTGATCAGTAAATCTCTTACTCCGCCGTAATTTGGTGTCTAAGTCTGCGGTGTGAAAGACTTGTGAGGAAGTATATTTCTTCATCACGGGTCAGTGGGCGTCTAAGGCCCCGTCCAAACGTATACGTTTACGTTCGTAAACGCACAAGTTTTTATGTGTTTACGCCCCCCGTCCACGCGTAAACGATGAAAACGTTCACCCTAAACGTTTTTTTTTTATCCAAAACTCTCTCCAAAGCGAGTGGATGTTTTCGAAAACGCGTTTACCTGGTTTACGTGTGGACAGTGTAAACGGATATTTTCTCTAAAAGCTGACGTCAGACATTCGGACCAAGTTCTTATCCACGCATGCTCAATGCAGACTTTTAGTATTTGCGTATCGTTTTAGCTATCGTTTTAGCGAAGTTAAGAAGTCAAAAAGTAATTGATTGGAAGAAAATATTAATTGGAAGGAAAAGACATAAAAATCCAACAACTAGCCGAGATCGGGAACCATAAGCGGAAACTCTGGAGACGGAAGTAGAAAGTCAGAAGTCCGGTTGGAAGTGGCCCTTCTCAGCCACGGTAGTACCACATTTCTCTTAATGTGACTCTTTCAGTGTTAAAAGGGGCTTTATTAGAGGGAAAATATTGTACCTGTGGAGAACAAACTCAGTCAAAGCTAAATTCGAGTCACTCGAGCGGATTTCGAGTCCCGTTTACCGGGAGCTCGTTGAAAAAAAAAATTGGCTGAAAGTTCTCATCTAGAAAAGCGGCTTTAGAACCTAAAGGGAAGGCATGCGAAAACATTTGTTTCTTTTTTTTTTACAACTTGCAATCCGGCTTCACCGAATTCGAATCTTAAAAAGATTCTCATGAAACATTCAGTGGTACCTCATAGAAGGCAACTCGAACCTCGTTCAAATATTTCCTAGCGCGCCAATTGTCGCTCATCGAAAGGATAAATCGCGCACTCAAAGACTTCACTTTTTTACATTTTAGCCACCATTACTGCCGTCGCTTATCGAAAGGATAAATCGCTCATGAGACTTTTTTGTCAGATGTAAAATCATTTCACTCGATTAAAAGAACACAAAACTCGGTGATAAACGTGATGCATCAATATGCAAAGTTGCAATGCTAACATGACAATCTGCCTATTTTACCGAGCTATTTTACTATAAACAAAATTCGGATGAATGCTAAACCTGCCAACTGTATTTTGCTTTTTGAAAAAAACGATACTCGAAACGGATGAGATCACTCGACAACATAATGATCTAATGTATTGTGAATATTTAGTGGCTAATGTCCACCTTTAGTAAAATTTTCGTTTGCCAATTAGTTGAAATTATACAGCACTGCGTTTTTCCAAATAAATTGCTCGTACCATTAGCATGATGAGACGGTTTACGTCACCGCCGTAGCATTAGCATGTTTACGTGGTTTACGTTACCGCCGTGGCTCGTAGAAATGGCGGTCCCGCCTCCGATGGGGACGTAAAATAGCCTCTGAAAACGTAACAAAACCCTGGCCTGGCTGTGACCACCCTCAGTGCCATACATTGTTCAAGGGTGTGGTGGGGGAGATAAGATCAACAATGGAACGATAGCGGCTGCCTGAGGCGCCCTCATGAGCAGACGTGCGATCTAATAGGCCATTTCTGAGTTACTTTTTGTCTCGTATCAAAGCGAGGCTTAGTGCACAACCTTTCATATGAAAATTAGTTTTCATTCACGTGTAAATAAAACTACTTTTCACTTGAAAGGTTGTGCACCAAGCCTCACTCTAATAACGAGGCAAAAAGCAACTTAGAAATGGCCTATTCTCACAAGTGTATGTAAAGCGCCATGAGACATGTGATATGTGCGCTGTATAAGTAACTCATTCATTCATTCATTTATTTCTTTTATTCACTCACTCACTCACTCGCTCATTCATTCATTCATTCATTCATTCATTCAAATAGACCACAGGAAGTCCAGGTTCACAATAGGAATCCTCAATGACAAAAATATAAGGATTTGTATGGTATTTCTTGTATGGTACATGTATTCTATCGTGAGTTGGATAAAATATCAAAATTATAAATAAACAGAAATTAAAGTGTTCATACCTCATAAAATGCAGTCAATCTGTTGTTTTTTGGCGGCTTCATGGCTTCGTAACGGCAATTTAGCGAGTTTGTTTTTTCTTATTTGACTTTACCAAAAAGATTTAAAGGAAGAACGTTAACTCGGATTTCGAAGTAACTTAAACGAAAAGCGCCAAAAAGTACCTTCAAACGATCCCAATCTCTCGAAAAGTTCGCTCGAGTGAAGAGTGAGACCTTTCCTTTCTATTGTTCTGACATTTATCTCCTTAACCGCAGTCATCCCCTCGTAAAGACGGTAAATATAACTAGAAAATTCAAAGTGCTCCCTTCCTTGAAACCGTTGTTTTCACGAGTGTCGATCCGAGCGGCCGTTGGCTTTGCTTAGCAGCCAGGCCGTTCGGTTCAAGATCTTTTCGTCGGGAAGGGACGCGAGCAGAACACAGAACAGCCGTTGCGAAGGGTAGTTCTGCACTTGTCCAAACGATGTCTGTGATTCGCTAAGAAAACAATAGACTTGTCCCGCTGGGATAGGGATAAGGGATAAGGGCATTGTTCAAGTGATATATCAATTGTATCGTTCGCCAATTGGCCACTCCGAAAAATACCATAATACTCTTTATGTGCAATCTCAGCCTCCCCGGGGTGTAATTATTCAAGTCTCCTTTGTTAGAATGGCACAATGGAATTCAGAGTACATGTAGGAACGCTAGGACGTAGCATTGTGTGTTCGCATACAAATGTGCACCGTATGCAAATTGCCACGAAGTTGAAGCATAGCACGCGCAGTTCGTGCTGAAAGCAAAAGAAATCGGAAAATGAGGCTTACATCAAGCAACACCCAAACTTGCACTATAAAGAATAGTATGGAATTTTTAATAGTTTCTGGAGTGGGCAATCACAGACATCGTTTGGACAGTTACGACGCCGCTCGTTGCGAAAAATGTGATTGGCACTCGTGTCCCTCAACCCATTGAATGAATTAAAGTAGAAAATAATGTCAAAAAGAAAACAAAAATTTCGTCGTTGTAGCACTTTAATTTAATTGTTTCTTTTTGTTTTGCTTTTTAAAATAATCTTTTTATCCAATTTAGTTGTATATTTGGTGGCATTTGGCAATATAACAAGGCAGTTAGGTAAGCGAAATTTTGATATTTCGGTGAGACAGTCTTCTTTAACCCTGTAAGCCCCAAGGGTTTTTGCATTTTTGAGCAATTTTCTGGATACACACGCCCCATGGGCTTTCATGACTCCATATTTAAAGTTAACATGGAAAGTGCTGCTCTTCTAAAACACTGAAGGCTCGAGTTTACTGGAAACGGCATTCTGACGTTATCATTTTGTTTCGTTGAATTGCAATAAAGGCTGAAATTTGTTTTATCTGGGATTTTTGGTAAGTTCACAGCCATTTTTTATCTTTAGTAGCTGCCTGATGAGCATCATTAAGCTTGAAGATAGTTCAGAGTCCACTTTCTCAATGAAGCGAGTAAGTCGTTGTACTTCGTTTACGAGTTTGGCTCGTTGCTCGTTGAACTGGAAAAAAGGCCGCCAGGAAACGAAGTAGACTTGGGACTCAACTCTGGATGAATTTCTCGACCTACCACGGTATATTTTGGAAGTTGCGACCACTGAAGAACACAACAAGCGCTAAATTTCGGTGGTAGGTCGGAGTGGCTGTGGACTTAGTATAAATATGAAATATGTGGGGGAAGGAAACCCTGCCAAAAATTCTCGCTATTTCCCAGCATGCAGTGCGGTCGTTTTGTTGAAAATCGAGGCAAGGCCAGGATGCACTAGAACAAGAGGCTGTAGCTCAGCCCGGGCAGCGAATAAGAGTAAAAAAATCACTTCTAAGGTAGGACTAGGACTGAATTTTGCTGTGAATGTTGACTTTTGGGTTTGCAACGATGATTTCAATAAAAAAATGAAGGCAAAAACATGATTTTTGTTGCTTTTCTATGACGTCAAAAAATGGTCATTTTTGTTCTTGTCCTAATTCAAACGCTGATATTTTGCAAAAATGACTGACTTTTTTGTGTTTATTGGGTATCTCAATTTGAGGGACGTTCTAGTCAATGCTCACAACTGATAGTTAAGGCAATGTTCGCACGATTGAGAAAGTTGCAAATTTTTAAAGCAGTGGAGTCTTATATGACTGTATTTGGCCAGTTGGTATGTTAAGGGTTAAAATCCCAATTCAGTTGAAGTCTGCAATAACGTAACTTATGACAACGTAACTGTTTGTTGTTATTTTGTCTTTATTTCATTTTCACCTTTACAATTGCAATACACCTCATTTAAAGATCAGTAAATATAACCTGACACTAAAAAAATTATAACGAAAAATAGAAAAGCGCTTTCTTTAAAATATATTTCGATTTTCCATCAAATTTTCCTCTCAACCTCTCACTTTTACCATTTATTATGTTATATTTTGTTAATTGCATTTTGTATTTTTTTATTTTACTTTTCTATATTAATTTTGTAAGTTTGTTTTGATTGTTTTATGTTTTAGTGATTTTTTTTGTTATTTATTTTATTGTCATTTATTTTTGGCATTTTTTGAGAGGCATTCTTACTTTTACGTTTATCATTTCATTACTATTTTTGATTTTCATGGTTTTTATTTTATTTTATTTTTTTTTTCATTTTTCCCATTTTTTTTATTTTTTCTCTCTCTTTTTAGTATTTTGTGATTTGTCTAGGAGGATTTTTTCGCATTTTATAATTGTTTTTTTTTCTTTTTTCTTTTGAGTTATTTTTATGTTATTGTAGGTTTTACTTTTTTGTCTTCATTTTTTTTTTTTTCATTTTTGGGGGGCTTATCCCCTGCATGCATTTCCATATACCTTCTCAATGACTTTACATTCCAAGCTCTCCTTATTTTCTTATCTCTCTATATCTATAATTTTTTTTGCGCTTTTTATTGTTAAAATTACTGTATGGCTAAGCAGAAATAGTGTCGGAATGAAATCAAAATTATTTTGTTACTTAAAACAATTCGAAAATTCTAAGCAGTTGTCCTTGTTTGAGATCGAGGTGTACTATAAGGTTTCACAACTAATCTTACTTTAAAGAACTTACTTTTAAAACTTCATTACGATGGTCTATTTTGAGAGAGGAATAATTTTTAGTACTTGGAGTATTTGCAATTAAGTACGATAAGTTAACTTGAAAGTACACGGTTTTCAATTCTGACAAAGAAATATTTTACAGTCGAGATCAATTTTTAATTGGCAGTCTAAATTTCAGATTGCCTTAAAATAGATTAGTAGTTTCAACGTCTGACCATCTGAAAGTTTAGATTTTCTCGAAACAGACCCTCCCTTGTTCAAAAAATCATTTCAGCCGCTCAACTGACGACAAAAGCAAAATAAATAAATAAATACATAGATTGATTAATATTAATTAATTTAAATAAGCGATTAAAAAATTGGCATTACGGGGCAATTTCAAATCATACATAAATACAACAAGAAGACATATTAACAATAAACGGAACTAGTAAAGGAATCGTTGACACCAGAGGACATAATTACAAGTTGAAGGCAGAGATGGAAAGGCCTGAAAAAGACAAAAACAATAATTATCGAATATTTTTACAAAGATGTTAAAACAAAAATGAGCGATACGTACAAAAGTGACGTGTCATTATCAAAATAGTCCTGGAAACTTCGTATTATTTTTCTTTTAAAATAGTACCGAGCCCACTGAAAGCAAATATTTCTTCAAAACAAATTTCTATCACGTGAATGAAACAATTTGTATCTCAGGAATAAATAATTATTTATCGCTCTTAACAATTTGTTTTCTTTTATCTTTTGTGAATATAGTTAACGTAACTTATTCCTATTTGGTATTTGGTATTTTGGGAGGTTTGTTATCCATCCGCACCTCCCACTTGTGAATTGAACGTCCGAGGGTATCCATTATGTTATCGTCGCACCAGTAATCCAATTTTACAGAATGACTTCGCGACATAAGAAAGACTCTTACCTTGGCTTTCCAAAAAACATTCCAAATCTTTAACAAGTTTGATTTTTCTTCGCATGCTGGATCTAAAGATATTTAAAGAAACGTATATATTAAGTTACAAAGTAATGGCCACACATTCATAATTAATCGAAGATCAATACTTCCGGCAAGAAAGTAAAAATATTAAATTTTATAAGGTCGCTCATATATATATATATATATATATATATATTATTTTTTTATTGAGTTATACTGAACGAGTTATTAATGTCACATAAATGGTAGGTAAATAAATAAGGTGTAAAAATACATTAAAGAAAAGGTGAGAAAGGTAACGATTAGCAAAAGGAAATATAAAAAGAAGCAAAGAAGAAGTAAATCATATTTCTGTAGTTCAGACATGAGCTGCAGACATAAGAAATATTATATTAATTTACAATGTAATTGCAACACATTTTCAAAGCAGAGGCTTTCAAAATCACCCCATCAACATCCTCACAAATAAAATCGTTCCCTTGATCGGCACCTGAGTAAAGCGCTTTTGCCCAGTCGAAAGTGACATATACCTCTTTGTACAGGTTCAAAGCAGCTACGTGCTTACGAAATAACCCGACCTTGTTACTTCTTGCTAAGTTGGTCTCTTGGTAATAACCAACTCTTGGTAATAACCAAGATGCACCTTTTCAACAAAAAACGAAATTAACCAAGGTTCTTTATGGTAATGAATGCGCTAAGATCCCCTCCAGTAACTTCGGGGAAATTTGTTAACAAATTGATTAGCTGTAATCAAGGTAATTTCAATACTTACTTCATAAATGGTCGTTTGAGGAGAAATAATAATTTCAGCTTTAATGACGCTTTTGCGATAAAGCATTTGGCCATTCCATTGCTGTTGAAATATAAGACAAAGCTCTTAACCCTTGGACGTAGATGCAAACTTATACCACCACCGTAGTACAAGGAATTTGCAAGTTTGAGAGTTTTTGCAAACTTTCGGATATATTTTACGTCTAATAGATAGTGTAACACAGGAAATCCACACTCTTTTAGGTATTCCTTGTGTATTTAAGTACGGTTTCTTCACAGAGTAAACTTTTACATCTCACAACGCGAGGTAGTTTTCTCTCTCTCCGCGACTAGAGCACATGGTTTTTTTTTTTTGCTGACGTGACATTTAGTCACCTGAGGCCCAGTCCCTTTTGGAGGGCGCGCGCGTACGGTTCCTATACAATTTCTATACCTAACAATAGCCTGTGTTGTGCTCTACAAGATAAGGTAAATATTATGGTTTTTGCACTGCTGGGGGTCCGTGACGTGATCCAAAATGGCCGCCAAGATGGCCGCCATATTGGATTTTACTAAAATTCAACTTTATCAAATATTGCAAATATTTTTTTGCTAGAGTTGCAATTCAAAATAACATACAATTAACCATTTTGATGCTTTTGGTAGCCTTTTATATGTTTTTCACCGAAAAAAGGCGAGAAATACGCAATTTTATCCAAAAATGGCTTGACATCATGCTACTTATGACGTCATATCTCGTTACCATAGCAACCGGTTGTCGCCAAACTTGTACCAAAATGTGTCTCAAGGATAAACGAACAGCTACTGAAGACGTCATTTACTACTCATAAATGGTCTTTAAACCTTAAGGGTTGGATGGGGGGCGGGGGGGGGGGGGAGCATTGAACATTCACAACCTCTTTAATATGTATTCAAACGCCATCAAACTTTGCGACTTTTCCTAAAATTTATCTGGAAACAATTTCATATGACAATTTTTGATCACGTGACTTGATGTTTTCATGGCAACAAGATTTTGACAGCCATGTTTTTTTAATTTGCATATTTGTACCTTTGAATTAAGAAAAACAATGTTTATTGGTATAACTTTTATACGTCGTTTAGTGTTTATTTATTGGTTTTGATTAATTTTGAGTCAAATTGGACGGTTTTTAAGAGGTTTTAAAAAATTTCAGAAATCCAAGATGGCGAATCCAAGATGTCGGCCGTATAACTAATTAAAAAAAACCGTTTAAAATACAAGGCTAGTACAACGGAAATTAATGACAGGTTTAATGGCCAATATTTCGACTAGTAGAACTATAATAGTCTTCTACAGGGCCGGCGTTGGAGTGAACAATAACTATGGTATATGACGTCATCATTGCATTGTGCGGGCCGAAAAGGAGACAGTTTTGGATGTACTATGTACCCCCTAGGTTTCATTGTCTTAATGTTCTTTACGAGGGAGAGGGGTGGCACCACCCCCCACCACCCCCCAGGCTGAGGAACTAAAAAAAGCCCAGGCCGAATAGGGTTAATACTGGTGTTTTTCGTACCCCAGTTTATACGACCGTGTCGAATGTCTATTGTACCAAATTATTAGATACTTTGTAATAGTTCTCGTGCTGTAAAGCGATTGCTCTATAACATTGCCCGTGTTCTTATAGTCTAATGATCAATACACGAGATGCCCATTTCTGATTCTTGCCTGCGTTGATATCATTCATTGTAAAAAAGATGATTTGTTCTTGTTTCACTGCAGAGTGATTACATCGAGAGAACAAAGATGGCTGCCATGGGAACCTTACATGTCATGAACACACGTTTGTCACACCAAAACGTTCTCGCATAAATTCCAGAACAATTCACAGAGTTTGGTGGTTTTAAATAACTTAAACGGTTTAAGTCAACACAGAAATCATCGCCTCCCAACCCCCTTCCTAGGGTTGAATATCGCTAAAAATCAATCGATCAGTACTTCAACTTTGTTTAACGAGGGTGACTCTTAACAGTCACGTGACTGACAAACCTGTGGAGTACCCAGAGAAAAAACCCTCGGAGCAAGGATGAGAACTAACAACAAACTCAACCCTCATATGACGCCGCGTCCGGATATCGAACTCGGGCCACATTGGTGGGAGGCGAGAGCGCTCTCACCACTGCGCCATCCCCGCTCCCCTAAAACTGGCACAATTGGAGAAAAGGTAATATATTGAATGAGCACCAGAAGATAAACTTCTTATTGAATAGGCCATTTCCGAGTTGCCTTTAGCCCCTCTACCAAAGCGAGGCTAGGTGCGAAACCTTTCATATGAAAATCAGTTTTCATTCACATGCAAATAAAACTTATTTGCGTTTTATTTGCATGTGAATAAAACTCATTTTCATATGAAAGGTTTCGCACCTAGCCTCGCTTTGATAGAGAGGCTAAAGGCAACTCGGAAATGGCCTATTGACTATAACAAAAGCATTACAGCTGTATACTGTATGTAGCTGTTGATTTCTAAATTTCATTGATAATAACTACCAGAGAAAACAATTCTATAAAATCTAATACCCTCAGCTTAATAACTTTTCTTACCGATCTTTCAGGAGTTTATAGAACTTGGTTGCCCATTTGGATGTTACACTCGAGCATTCGTCATTAGTAGAGTTGTACACGAGTAGCGTGTATTGCTCAGACTTGACATGGCTTTCAATAAAATGCTTGGTGTATCTGTCGGCATTTCAAATCAAGTATAATCATTTTTAGTATATACTTATATTCTAAGTTTTCTACAGCCCAAGAATAAGAATCCATTTTACTAAACGCGTGTCATGCAAGTTACGTTCGTTGGTTTCAGGAAGAAGCATGGTGACTGCTATTTGAAATTACATGTAAAGGACAAGACTTTATATTTTTCGGGTGCTCAAGCTACTTTGCTTCAGTCGCGTGACAACATAAGTGGTCGCTAATTCTTGGTTTTTACTTACGTCATATTGTATTTGCTAGAAGCTCCATTAACGTTAACTTGGCTTATAAGCACTTATAATGTAAACAACAACTTTCAGCTGAGTCAATTTTGTTTATTTTCACGGCTTATCTGAAATACACTGTGGCATGACGAATTACGTGACACATTTAAAACCTTGTAAATCGGAAGCAAAACATCGTTAAAACCTGAAACTGTTTGTGAAAGATTATAACACTGCTATCCACATACCATGTTAGAAACAGCTTTTTAGGATGTATACTTTAAATTTTTGATTTTTTATGACGTCATGTGAATACCAAGAATAAGATGAATACAACCTTGAAACCATTAGCTCTTTAAAGTCACTTTCGCTGTATTCCTGGCGACCTAATTTCCTTCCTATGGCTAGCAGCGGGCGCAGAGTTTATTTCACCATTCTCCCATAGACTATTTACACATTTTAAGAAGATGTTTGACTTGCAGTAAATAAATACTTACAAGCACAGTGCATTCATAGTTTCTTTATAGAGCCCATTTTTCTTGAATTCGCTTTTTAAGGGCAGAAGCGAGGTGTTTATGACTACCAAATCATTTCCATCTTTGATTTTCACACCTGAAAGACCTGAAAAACAAGAAATGGCAATAAACTAATTATTACATATGGATCAAATAAACGATATTTAACAACTATTCACCGAAGTGGAGATTGCTAGTGGTGGATATTTACACTGAGGTGAATAGTTGTATTAGTATATACTAAAACAGTGAGATAATATGGCACGGAAATGATTATTTTTGTCTCATTCATTCCTGTCAACGATTGCAATTTTCTCGCGCAAATTGCTTGGAGGTGAATAGCAGTTGCTTAATGTAGCTGGTTGTTTAAAAATTACGATTTAGGTCTGGTTTCTATATAGTTGTTATTGTTGTAATTCAGACGCCGATTTCCCCTAGCTAGCACTTAGGACTTCTCGGTTTAGCAATTGCTGATTTGTGTTGAAACTGTGCATGTAGGCGGTTTGGTGACGTGTAACTTATTCAGGCCAATTTGTTGTGGAATAATGTTCTCTGATCGAGCACGCTTTCGTGAAAACATTAAACGTTTAATGGCTCAGTTATTAGGGACACTGTCTCGCCAAAATAGCAAAATTTCGCTTAGCTGGCTTAGCTTATTTCCACACGTTGTATCGCCAATTGCCACCTAATATACAACTCTGTTGGATAAAAGGATTCTATAGAGCAAAACAAAAGCAATAGTTTTGCCATTCTTATGAAATTTTGGCTTTTCTACATTGTACCTGTTATTTTGTCTGTTTAGTTCATATTCCTTTGCTTCTATCACTTTTGGCGATGGTTTCTTCCAATTTCAAGGTGATAAAGTAAGCTTAACGCAATGCAAGCTAGCTCCTGGTCATAATCATGAAAACACGATATTTCAGCCGGGATAGTGTTCCTTTAAGTTTTTGTGGCAGTACCTTAAGGTATTGCTGCTTGCTTTAGCTGCCTGGGGACGCAACTATTAATGCCGATTGGTTCTTAACATCGCGTTGCACCTTCCTGCTGCTGGTAAGACATAGGCAACTATTGTAATTGTTGTAGAAGTTGATATTGTTCGACTTTGCAGGCCAACAGACGCTGATCGTCGCCGACTGAATTACAACAATTACAACTCGCGTTGCCGTTAAGTCGTAATTGTTGTAAGAGCTAGACTCGATGACTGAATATTACAACACTAATTACAACTATATGGAAAACAGGCTTAACTACACTTGTTTACAGTTTCATCCGTTTCTTTGGGCTACAGTTTGACGTTATGTGCAGGTATTTGACCGCGGTGGAATGGTACGCACCTTTCCTGTTAGAAGTTCCAATATTGGCCTTTCTTCAAGCTTCAAGACGCCCCGTTTTTCTAGGAATTTTCCGTTTAACACTTTCTTTTAATCTTACCATACACTTCTCAGATGCAATTTCAAGAAGTTAGGTGAAAAAGGTAAAATGTCAGTTTCTTGTCTCTTACCAATTTGGATGAAATCTTTGTATCGAGCGATCTTATCCCAGTCAACGTCTGGTGTAGGATTAGACTCAGACACTTAAAAACGAAGGAAACTTTAGATTGTTAGCTTTGATGGCGTGAATAATTTTTCTTGTTTGGATTTTCATACCAGTGAAATTAGCTTTCATTTCAGAATCTTCTGTCGCCAAAAGCTCTGTAACAGGATCACGTGGTCTTGAGGACCACGTGTTCTTCATGGTACTTTCCCCAAGGCGAAAGATATCTGTCTTCTTGTGGAAAGTACCTTGAAGAACACATTGGTTTATGTTGGTAGTGATGTCAGTGAGCGTTTTCAGACGAGGTTCTGAACTACATTTTGAATATCAAGATTGTTCTATGGAAAGCATACCACCAGTCAAGAGGAACTGAGTTTGTGTATTGGTTTAATTGAGCCACGTCTGGTTAGCCTAGCTTATGTACCTGGAAACCCTTATTAAATTGAACCGGGTGGAAGCACGGTTAACGTCTAGTGCACATCAACTGAACCAAACTCGATTCGTCAAAGTGATTTTCTCTGTCGCTTCTTTTTTATGAAATCCCATTGAAGTTTTTCATTGTCAGCTTTTAGTTCGTGAATTACTTGTTTCGTTAACGTTTTTTTTAACCCGTGAATTCGCGCATGCGTAATGAACAGGTTATCTGCAACGGGGAAAGATATGCAAATGAGCACTCACTCACTCGCTCACTCGTTCCTTCCATCAGCTGTTAACTTTTGTCACGTAATTAAATAAATTACATGTAGTTTTGTTGCGAATGCGTTGCGTAAGAAGAACAACGTGAATCCAGCGATAAGCTTAAAGTGTATATGACAGTGATTTTTTTATTTGCTTGATCGAATCTACATTATGTTCTGATAAGAAAATGGAAAAAAAAAATTCGATATCGATTTTCCTTCTCCGCGTTTTGGCCGTCTAAAAACGTGAAATTTCACTTCCGGTGTGCTACAAAACCGCGCAAGAAGAAAGACTGGAAATAGGCCGCTGTGACGTCAATACAGGAATGCCAGTGTCGCCAGTGCTAGTGTTTCTCAGTTCCTCCGTGTTTTGGTGCATGTTGCTACAACCATATACAACACACCTTAATAGAACCATGTTTCTTCCTCAGGGCGCATCATAAAATGTGAGGAACTGAGACATCGCGACATCGGCATTCTTGTATTAACTTCACAGCGGACTATTTCCAGTATTTCTTCTTGCGCGGTTTTGTAACAAACCGGAAGTGAAATTTCACGTTTTTAGACGGCTACAACGCAGAGAAGAAAAATCGATATCGATTTTTTTTTTCCATTTTCTTATCAGAACATCATGTAGCTAGATTCGATCAAGAAAATAAAAAAATCACTGTCATATACACTTTAAAGATATTTCATATTTAAGTCCTTTGATGAATAAACCAAATTTGTGTCTTTCGTGTCTTAGCTTGACAGTACAAATACGCATTGCTTGGTTGAAATAGAAGAGAACTGGACCCTGTTATGTGCTAAAGGGCAACTTTCATATGTCGACTGTGGATCAGATCTGTTCTTCAAGTGAAAATATACCCTTGCGATTTTCTACTGAACTGACAGAATATGTAGACCTTAAACATCACACGTATCATATATAACAGTTTCATAGGATTTAAGTCGTTTTAGCCTGGTTTGTATACCAGGAAAGTCTGGATAGCCTCATTTAATTTGTGAACAAGCAAAGCCTGGTTAGCCCGTTTTGTGAACCATAAGTCTGGTTAGACTGGTTTCTGAACCAGGAAACTCCGATTCTATCTATCGGGCTATAACAAGGATAAACCCGAATTTAAGCAGGTCTTAAGTGCACAGGAACTAAACCAAACTACTTTTGCCCAGAGTATTTTGTCGATCGTTTGGTTTGGTATCGCTTTTCATTGCCAGCTTAAATAAATTTATATTTGGGTTTTCTTACCAACTGAAACTTTCATTTCAGGACCCTCCGTCGCCAAACCCTCTGTGACAGGAGCATCTTTCTCCTCGCCAAAAGTATCTTGAAGAAAAAACAATGGTTTATATTGCGGTAGTAAGTATTTTTAGAAGAGGTAATAAACTTCATTTTGAATATCAAGATTGTTTTATAGAAAATAATAGAAATCAGGTTTGTATGTTGGCTTTATTGGATTTAAGTCTTTCTAGTCTGGTTTGTGAAACAGGGAAGTCTGGTTAGCCTGGTTTAATTCGTGAATTGGCCTGCTTTGTGAATCAAAAAAGTTAGCCTGGTTTGTGTACCACGAAAGTCTGGACAGTTGGCTAACTGGAACAAGAATAAACCCGCATTTAAACAGGACTTGAGTTCATAGGAACTGAACCAAACACCATTTAATTTTGTCCAGAGTTTTTTTTTGTCGATTGTTTTGTTTCGCTTTTCATTATCAGCTTGAATAAAAATTGTATTTGGTTTTCTTACCAACTGAAGCCTCTTTCTCCAGAACTTCTGTGACAGTATCACCTGTCACCTCGGGAAAAGGAGCCTGGATCGTACTCTACAAAAACAATTTTGTATTGTTTTTTTTTTTTTTATGATGAGGTGTCACATTGAAAGTTATGTTAAACATATGTATATATAATCTAGAATTTTGCTGTACAATAAACTTGAAAGTTAGAGTATAAACACGGTTTAAACAGTACCAAAACAAAAAATAAAGGATAGTGTGAAAGTCTGAAAACAATATAATAATCGTAATCACAATCTCACAGCGTGGTCAATTATTGTTTCCAGAATTTCAGTTGTTAGGGACGGACCATTATTTTTCTGGACGGGGGAATGAGAAATATTGAAAAAAAAAATTGTTTGCAGGGCCTGAAAGGACAAAATAAATTGATTGCAAACACAATATGTGTAAAAAACATGTTTGCAGAGAAGTCAGATAAATTGTTAAAAAATATTAGTTCCAAAACTGAATATTGCTCAGTGATGATTCTTTCCATTTGGCTGCACAAGACAACTCCTTCACCTTGCCTTCGCAAAAAGCAGCCCAAAAACTCTTCGTTGTGCCAGGGCTTAAGGTCAGAATCTCAACGGGTTTTCATTCAAGGAATGCCGCTTGCCTTGCCACTTAACGTTGACATTCTGTCCGAGAAATGGGCGAGTTTCAGAAGTCTGTCATCTTCCTGACGATATCACCATCAAAGCTAATGGGTCAATAACTGTTTACAAGCTAGTTATTTGGAGTAACCTATGGCGATGGGAATCATTTTAAATTAGCAATGTGCCTGCCTTCACCGCTGGTACCACAACTAGGCCAGGTGGTACGAGTATGATGGCCTGTGTGAACAACGTCAAAAGAGGATCAGGACTTCGGTACTGTGGAATCGCGAAAAAGCCTGCTACTCCCTTTGCCTGATTTCCTGTCGTATGCCCTCTATTTGCGCCAGTAGCTACGTAGGAATTAAAACGGTGAATCATGTATAAGGGAACAACAAACTATAAATTACAAGGAGCGTATGTGGCGAAAATAATTGGCTATAGCCCTATCGATTTTTGTTTTCGAAATAGCTTATCTCAATTATTTTTAGCACCAGAAGATAGCACTGTAAAAAAATGAAAAAAAGAAATGTTTGCAGGAAGGTGCTCTTGGAAAAAAAGTGATTGCAGAGGCGCATAAATTAAAAAAACATTGTTTGCAGAGGAAAATTTCTCATCCCCTCCGCCTCCAGAAAAATAATGGTCCGTCCCTTACCATGGATTGTTACAATACGAGCCAAACGAGTTATCATTAATTGTTCATACACGACATTTGATGTGATCCTCCGCTTCTATTACGAGCAAAAGAACATGAAATAAAATACAGTCGAACTTCTCCATACAGACACCTCTCTAATACGGACACCTCCCGGACAGTTCTCTTGCTCCCGAAGATAGCAAAATTCACACAATCCCTACCTCTATAATACGGACACCTCTATAATAGGGACACTTGGGTCTGTCCCTTTGGTGTCCGTATTAGGGAGGTTCGACTGTAGCTCTATGAGTCTTCTTAGTAAACCAAATTTTATACACTGAAATTGATCAACTCCTTTCCCATCCCTCGTCCTTAACGTTGAAAAAAAGTAGGAAATAAAATGTAAAAACCTTGTCTCGTGCCTTTAGCTGCTCAGCAACGCCTTTCAGAACTTGCTGAACTATCTGCTCGGCGAAGACGCGCCGGCAATGTTGTTTAGCGCCAAAAATAACTTCCTCGACGATCTGTTTCGCCCTGTCACGAATGTTTTCCTGTGGTCAGAAGTATAAAATCAAAATTTATGTAAAGTTGAAGCTATCCTTACGACCTCGTAGACGTAGACGACCAACTAGCTCCCCTTAACGACTAGCCACGTGAATCGCCGTGTTAGTTCTTGGCAAAACGTTTTGATTAACCCGTAAGCAACCTCAAATACTGGAGAGTGAAAATGTTTCGTTTCTTTCGGCCTTATTTTATTCCAAGATCCACATCACCATTGTAATTATATAAATTAACCCATTCACTCCCAGAGTCTATTATGGAGACAAATAGTGTAGTAATATAACGTTTGAGTCTCTCGACAAAATCCTGTGGAGTGACCATTCAAATGAAACCTCTACACCAGGCCCCGGTTGTTCAAAAGGAGGATAGCGCTATCGACCGAATTAATCTCTATCCAGTGGATAACACAATTGGTTTTGCACGCGTTTATCCGCTGGATAGCTATTTATTCGGTGATAGCTCTATCTACCTTTTGAAAAACCGGAGTCAGTACTTTTGCATGGTACAACTTGTTACTCATGCGCGTAGCGGCATGAGTTATAAAATGGTCTCCGTGTTTCTTCTTCTTATTTTTCTTTTTTGTGTGTGTGTCACGATTGTGCATGCAAATTTATGCACGCATATTTTAAATTGTGCTCTTCCGGTTCATAGCTTTGCCATTTACACTTCCTGTTTAGTGACTTCCGGCTACTTTCACTTCCGGTAAAACAGCGTTACTGAAGCATCACGATAGCGTCTCCTACAACCCTACTAGGTATGTATAAGACGTAGAGGAATCACTGGCTTCATTGAGGTACAGCCTTCATTTACAAAACATTCAAAGTAAACAACGTGGTTTGCAGGAACGATGACTGAATGAAAGCATAAACTCTTCTCCATGTCGGACATCTTCTTATCATGTTTAATAAAACTTTCATGTTTAATAAAACTTTCTTACGCATGCGCATGAGTATAGACTGCTTGCAGCCTCTTGTTTCTTTAAATACCTTACAAAATGAAACTTGGGGATTTTATATGAAGTTTTATCTTTGGCACTCTTGGGAGTCAAAGGGTTAGTCAGGGCGTTTCTCACGGCAAACTTGCAGTGCAAACTTGTTCTTGCAAATACAAGCTGGTCGGCGGTGAAAGTGGTAAAACAGCTTACAAATGTTTGTAAAATGTGTTTCCATGGTTCACAAACGTTAGCTTGTATTTGCAAACTATTTTTTGCCGTGTTGGAACAAACGCAAGGTTCTGTTGTGAATGTTGAGGTCATTATACTTTATGTCATATTTTTAGTGAAATTTGTGATCCTCGCAGTGTGCTCTCAACCGAAGCAGTTGAAAAAACAACCTGAAAAAATTCACGCTGGAATGGTTTCATTTCATTATATATTTTTTTCAGGTTGCTTTTTCAACTGCTTAAGTTGAGAGCACACTGCAAGGATCACAAATTTCCCTCATGCTTATCCGCAGTTCAAATATATGATTTCCTTATATTCACATTCATGTTATTTTTTTGTGTGTTATTTGTTATTTTTACACTATAGATAATGTAAAATTTTAAATTGATTCATTTTCATCTTTTTTTCTACCACAAACGATATTGCTTTTCCTTCCTTCAGTGTTTGAGTTCATTAATAATTAATCCGAGGACAGCTGATGAAATTGAACTTTTTGCCCAGGTGCGAACGCAGGTGTAAACCTACATGTAACCTGTTACTGCGCAAGCAACGGTCAGAAAACTTCTTGTAACCTACCTCCATGCTTGCCATCCTATAAAAATACTCCTTGATCTACGATCTTAATTTGATTCCTTTAAAAAATGCGTCAGTAAACTTGCTTGCATGGGCGCGGCAACAATAGAAAGGTTTGCAGTGACGTTGACGTCACAATCGTGTACTTATTCAATTAGCCACGTTTAATTATGGAATGGTTTACGAGATCATTCATTGATGACTGATTCTTATTTCAGGTGGTTCGAGTAAAAATGAAAGCCTGATTCATTGAAAAAAAAATCAATTTAAACAATAAGGACATTTGCTTGATTTGTTTATTTCATAATTCACTTGTAATTGTAATATTTTGGGAGGATTCCAATTCCAAACAGATGCGCGTGAGGATTTTAAATGCCTGCGGTAACTTTGATCAGCGGCATGCATACTTAATTAATAACAAGGATCAGAGTCCGATCCAGGGGCGCGATCCATTCGACTAAAATTTCCATAAATTCCGGTTAAAAATCGAAAGGAACGGAAATTTTTCGGTTGTCCTCTTTTTCCGAATATTCCGGTAAAACCGAAAATTACTGTTCCATTTGTCGCCGAAATTTTCAGAAATTCTAATTGTAATTTTAGGTTGAATGGATCGCGCAGCAGAATTCTAGCTCAGATCAGCCGATAAGAATGACATAAGCGTGACAAGTGATTATCGAAAACATGCGAACTGCAATAGATTCAGTTTGAAAAGCTGTGCTCGTTTTTTGATCGTACTCCTGATCAAATCGAAAGGACCCTAATATGTCAGGTGCTGATAACATTCGTTTTATAGTTAAAAACGGTATCGGAATTTCTCCTTCTCGGTAAGTATCTATTAGTCTTTTTACAAGGCAGTATCTAAGTCCTGATATTTGTCAAAGTCATTTGTAAATGCTGTTGACTTAGTTTTAAACGAAGTCACATTTTTGTTGTTTGTGAATTTTAGGTCTAACAGTTACTGAATCGCTCTGCAAAACCCCTTAATGGAAAAACGCGAAAACTCGCATAAAGAAATTTTATTTGAAAGCAGTTTTCATTACATTTCGACAGTGATTGATAGGTTTCAATCCTTGAAATACCTTAAGCTAAGCGTGACTGTGCACGTTATTATCAGTGTCATGATCTGGCATCCAAAAATGCACGTACTGACGGTCACGTGATCTCACTGAAATCCATTCCGCGAACAATATAGCTCGCTGTAGATTTGCCAAAAAAGGTTTGAAACCACGAGACAGGTCAGTTTTAATACGAAATAAGAAAAAATATTTTACTTTCTCGCTTTAAGCTCGGTGTAAATTTTGATCTACGGGGCTCTCCTTCGCCACTGCTATTGCCTTGTGTAGCCAGTCAAAGAGACAGGAAATCTAAGTATGAAACTTTTAACCCGTGAATACGCGCAAGCGTAATGAACAGGTTATCGGTAACGGTGGCTAATTCACTCACTCACCACTCACTTACTCCTTCCATCAGCTGTAAACTTAGTGACGTAAATGCTTCGTTACGAATGCGTTTCGTAACAAGAACAGCGTGAATCCAACGATAACAATAACTAATTTGTTGTAAACGAATATAAACAATAATAAGCTTAAAGATGTTTCGCATTTGGAGTCCTTAATGCGACATAAAATCGATCTAAAAGGATTTTCTAATCGAGACACGCGTTTTGATGCATATCTACCTTTAAATAACAAAATTTAGTCATAGTAGAGCATGAGTTTCTCGATGATCTCGTGGGCTAAGGCGCTGGAGTTGCAATCGGGAGCCCGGATTCAATTCACGTTGTTGTTGGAACTGGACATTATGAAAGTGATTTCCTTTTTTTTTTTGCGTTCGTCAAAAATCCTGAGGGTTAATTTAAAAAAATATATATATCGAATCGTGTCAGTGTGAAAACATAAGCTCACCGAAATATTGCGTTGCTTTTTAGCATTTCTTATTCACGGGTTGCCTCTTAAAAGCCATGAGCACGCGCGCCATGAGAAGCCGTTTTCAATATCCCGGATCTAAGTCGGAATACAGTTCCGGTTTCAATTCTGTTGCTAGTGCTGAGGATTTTGACGTGAAAACACGATACTTTCCCGTGGAACATCACGAAATTTATGCTTTTATCAGAGGACTGAAAGCTACACAAATAACTGGTTAGTTATGTTTGAGTTGAGAGGGATATTTATTCAATCCCGGAAGTGCGCGCTCAAGAGATGTGGATTTTCCTATCCGGATCGCGCGTACGGGCCGATCCTAATTTTACAGAAACGTTTTAATTTGTTGCTTAAAGCTGAATCACAAAATCTTCTCGTAATTTATGGGCCCAGACGACAGCTACCAAGACGAAAGAGAATTTTTATTGGTCAGATAAAATATTTATCGACACAAACAATGAAAACCATGAAGAAAACCAGCAAAGTTTTACCATGGCTAGTCTTGACATCGGCTGGCATGATCCAAAAACACGCTAAAGATCCTAACGCTTGAACAAGGTATCAAAAAAAAACTCAAAGAAGATAGAGAGATTAAACTAAGTGGAAGGCAAATTCAGCCGTAAAATTAAAGGCCGATGTTATTCCTTGAAAAGGCGAGTACAAGTTTGGATTTTATGATTTGTTGATTTTTTAGTTTGTTGGGCGTTTTTCATTGCTTTTTACAAGGCGGCATTTGTAGCTAAAAACTTACTGTAATTAGACAGCTCCGGCAACCTATGCGAAATTTAACAGATGTTGTTCAATGAAAAACAACCTTTTGTGAAAATGAAATTATTATTGACACTTCATAAAGTAAAACAATAACTAAAGACTAACCCTTTTACAAGAAATTTTCGCGACAACCTTTTTCAAGGTTTTGGAAGCCAGCGATATTTCAATACACATTGCTTAAAAAAAATAAGCAATCCGAATGGACCAAACTGCAATCCATTCATATCATTTTCTCAACAAAACGAAAACTCTTTAAAATATATATTAAAAAAACACTTTCTTTACATGTAAACGTTTTATTTGTTTTCGATTAGGTATGTTCTTGAGAACTCTTCACAAAGGTGTCTAATTAAACTCACGAAATGTAAACTGTGCCATTCATTTTTTGGCGGAATAATTGCATTGGGACAGTTGTTTTAATTGAAAGTGAGAAGTCCCCTTACCTGAAAATAAATTGAAGGAGTGGCAGATGATCTCGATCACGTTCGAGGTGATGCGTGGTAATAATCATAGACCGTCTCGATGTTTTAAAAAATCAGCTATTAACGCCTCAAATATATAAACGATGTCTCGGTTATGAAACTTTGGTTAGCTTCCTAGTACCGTTGCAGTCTTTGGAAATGCTATGGTTACTTCAAGGTCACGACTACACAACCAACCTAACTGGTTTGTAATGTCACTATCATTGGCTGACTTTGCTGTTAGTCTTGTTTATTTTCTCACCGACTACATTTGTCGAAAACTTGCAGTTTACGAAAGTATAGCCCCTGACATAGCTGTGCTAGCTATTTATTCATCTGGACCGGGTTGTTGAAAAGGTGGATAGTGCTATCCATCGGATAAATCACTATCCAGTGGATACAAAAGGATTTTGTCAAGACTTATCCGCTGGATAGTGATTTATCCGGTGGATAGCGCTATCCACCTTTTCAACAACCGGGACCAGCTGCTAATTTATGCGTTATGACAACTGATCGTTATGTGGCTAAAATAAACCTATGAGGTATAACAAATGCCTGACCTATATGCACATATCAATGTAGACACACATGCTTTACTATACAACTTTTCCAAAAGATTTCACTGCTGTATTTAACTTGGATATCTCTGGCTAGTGAGTGGTCTAGTGGGAATGTCAATACGATGTGTTGGTGTGATAAGTGAACTATCCTAAATCTACATGAGACACATATATATTTTTTTTCTTTTAAAGGATTCACCTAAAACACTGCGCTAGTCTCTGTCCATAAAAATATATATATCTTATTGGACGGTTTAGTGTGTAGTATCGTGGGATATTTTTACGAGTCTCGCTGTATTTTGGCGAGCCCGTAGGGCGAGTCAAAATACAAGAGACGAGTAAAAATATCCCACGATACTACACACTAAACCGTCCAATAAGAGATTTATTATTCAACTTAGTCATGAACACCGTTTTAATCTTTCTTACTTTTTCAAGTTTGTCGTGCGCGCGCTATTTGAACTTGTTTGTCAGCGCGCGCGCTTTATTCAAAAAAATGATGACGAATTGTCAGTCGTGTAGTTGTTTGGTCGCGTGTACTTTTTGTACAGCGAAGAAAGACTTTGTGTGGTTAAACGCATAATTATTTGGATTTGTTGGGTAAAAACGTCAATAGATCCCGTCAGTTTTCTCAGTAGTTTTTCTCAGTTTTGTCCGTTCTAGTTTGGGAACAATTTCAGCCATTTTTTCACCGCTTACGTAAGACTAATGCTCGAAGTGACGTTTGTGAAAAACCGGTCAAACCGGTCTTCTAGAGTACAAATACCGTGAGATATTTGTACTCGTTTTGGGTGTTATTTGTACTCTACTGAGCGCAGTTGAATAATAAAAACACATCTTCAAACAAGCAGTATAGATCCCAGAAAGGATCGGTCACGTGACAACGTTGTGTCTCATTGCTGCAGGCGATTTTCACACATGTTGTAAAATAGCAAGCTACATAAGAAATTCATCCTCTGTTAAGGTAAGCGTTAAGAGTGCAAATTTTTTCACGTACGCTCTCCGTACCTATGTTTTTCAGGTTCGCTGACATAGAGTGAAGGTAATATGAAAAATAATTTTTAACCTGTCTGATATGTTATACCTTTCCAACCTTGATTTGATCATATCTTAAGCCAACGACAACGATATTACCTACGAAGTTGATATTAGATTAGACATGGTACGTATTGTGTAAATATCAAAGCCCAACGTCATGAAAGTTAATATAAGGTGTATTAATCATTATGCAGCTTTTGGTAATATTTTTTTCACCAAAAAAAGGTAAAAAACACAATTTGATGTTACAAATACTGCTTGACCTCATGCTGCTTATGTCGTCATATCTTGCTACCATAGCAACGATTGTCACCAAAATCTGGCAAAATGTGTCCCAGAAATAAGTAAAAAGCAAATGAAGACGGTAGGTGCTGACAATAAATCCTCTTAGGAGAAACGAAGAAAATTTCGTCCGTTGATTAATCTCGTAATGTTTATACCCCAAAAAGGATACATTTATTAGACCTCACACGATTAGTTCATGTTTGTCGACTTTCACTTTTAAATAAAAGTTATTAAAAATTGCTTTAATTTACGCGGTTTGCCTTTTATGTTTTTTTTATTTAACTCTGGAATATCCTTGTTGTTAACTCTGGAACTTCCTTGAAAAAGCAAAAAAATAATAACACAATAATATGTTCACTCTTATTGGCAATGGAGAAGGAAAAATACGAATTGTTTTACTTTAGAGCAACTACAACCGACTTGATTTTACAAAACATGTTTCGACAATCCTTTGTCATCTTCAGTTGAAATTTAAAGTTACAAAGTTGAATTAATACTAAGTAAATGAAAATGCTAATGAGTGAAAACACCTTTAACAAATAAATGAAAGAATGTGTGACAATACGTGATTAAAAAGAAAGTTTTAAATTAACATGATACAACTGTCGGTTCAAAGAAGGTTGTTCCCATTTGATATGTAAAGCTTCCTTTATCTTAAGCTGAAAATTAGTGGAAGCTAAATATTAAAACAATTAGGTGAACATAAACTGTGGCATTCTTTGGAGTCTTCCAGGTGTTTGAATACGCGAGAGGCCCTATCAGTGGATAAGTGCTCACGAACGTCATCCAAAAAGTTGGGAAATATATTATACTAAATTGGCTGTTGATTTTTAATTACCATCACTTTCCTTCGCATTGCGCTTCCAAAGAAAATCAAAGCTTTATTTGTTGCTGCGGCTAAAATTAAAAGACATTAAAAATGACTTTGGGTTTAATTTAATATATTAAATAAATACAAGTAAATGAATACAAGTGAATGAAACAGCGCGAGTAGTACTGCTGTTGCGTTTACTTTTGCGTGGCTTGAAAAACTTCTCGGATTCACTTTGCATATGATCAATGACACTTTGCACGAGCTGTCAGGATTGACAGTTCCGGCAACCTATGCGAAATTGTACAGCTAGCTGTTATTCATAGAAAAGCAACCTTTCGTGTAAATTGAATTATTATTAACGCTTTGTATACTAAAACAATGAGACTAACCTTATTACAGGAAATTTTCGCGACAACCGGCGATATTTCAATACATGTTGCTTAAAATAAATAAGCAATCAATACACAAAAACTGCAGTCTATTGATATCATTTTATCAACAAGACGCAAGCTCTCTAACAAAAAAGAATCAAAAACCCTTCTTTAGACGTTTTATTTGCAGTTTTCGCTGTGCTTGAGAACTAAGGTGTCTAATTAAACTCAAGAAAGACAAACTGTGCCATTCGATTTTTGGCCGAATAATTGCATCAGGACAGATGTTTTAATTGAAAGTGAGAAGTTCCCTTCACTGATAACAGATTGAAGGTTTAATGACTTCCTTTTTTCTTCTTCAGGTTCCATTTGAAATGAAAGAGCTGACAGTTGATCTCGAGCACGTTCGAGTTGATCTGCGGTAGTAATCATAGATCGTATGTCTAAATGTTTTCAAAAATCAGCTATAAACGCCTCAAATATAACGATGTCTTGGTTTTACATCCTTGGTTAGTTTCCCAGCACTGTTGCAGTCTTTGGAAATGCTATGGTTGTGTTTATAATTGCTTCAAGGCGACGACTACACAACCCACCTAACTGGGGGTCGTACAGGGGTATTCTCGTGATGCGTGATTAGCTTTGCGAAGACAACTCGGACCCTTTCAGGTTTTAATGGATGCATCACCGGGTGGTGGGGTAGATACCACACTGGTCGGTCCTTAGGGTGTAGCTCATCAACCGGTACTTTCTCTGCTTGACCCTCCTCAATATACTCATTCATAGTTGCATTGTACTTGGAAAATAAGTCTTGGTCCCTGAGAAGACGCTTCTTTAGAAGTACGGCTCGACGCTCAGCCATTGACCAGTTGTTTGGCAAATAAGGTGGACTTGGCAATGCTACCTGATAGTGACCATCCACTATTTTCAGCGACTGATCCATCTTCTCTAGTGCTCTCTTGTCCTCGATTGAAAGACTCACACTTGAGCTCACAACAGAATCTGCAAAGTCTGTCTTCCATAGCTTCTCAAGTTGCTCCTGTAAAATTTCATCTTGAATTTGACGCTTCGTTACCATATCCTCATACTGCAACTCTCTGTTCACTGCCTCATTTGCCCTTGATCCAACATCTGACTCACTTGAC
Source organism: Cladopsammia gracilis (assembly GCA_022457155.1). Taxonomy (NCBI): domain Eukaryota; kingdom Metazoa; phylum Cnidaria; class Anthozoa; order Scleractinia; family Dendrophylliidae; genus Cladopsammia; species Cladopsammia gracilis. The sequence continues at coordinate 1,606,321 of JAJGOT010000094.1, read as the reverse complement.
TCCGGCAAATCAATATCCCTTAAGTGGGTCCAGTTCAAAAAATCTTCCTTCTTTGGAATGCAACTGACCGACACGGGTATTTGCTCAACAGTCCTAACATTGGACAGCTCTTTTGACACTCGGTCATCCATTGACATCACAACAATATTTACCACATGTCTCTCGACGTTCTTGGATCCTGTCACTCCTTGCAGCTCATAACTGCGTTTTGAGCCCCCATGACCCAAGTTCATTAAAGAGTTGCTCCTTGCACAACGTCACCTCACTACCACTGTCCAGTAGTGCATACGTTTCAACAACTCTTGCTCCTCCCTTAGCTTTTACTTTGACAGGAACGACTCCCAAGCAAATGCGCCTCTCACCGGCCCCAGTTGCTGCAGTCACGGACGCTCCCTTGACACTCTGATCCTCTTGACTCGTGCCTTGGGCTCCACCTGAATCACCTGTAGTTGCACCATTCTGCTGATGACTCTCTTCAGCTCTGCGAGGGGTACTGTGGTGGTCGCTATAACCGTTGGTACTCACTTTCGCCAATCGCTTTCTGGGTGTGGGATGTAACAGAGTATTATGATCCTCAACGCATCCTGGTACCTGACATTGAAGGTTCCTTTAGAGCAACGGTCTTTAAAATGCCCTCCATTGAGACACTTGAAGCACAGTCTCTTGTTCAGTGCCAATTTGTTTCTATCCCCATATGAAAGCTTCTTAAACCTATCGCAGTTCCATAGGCCATGTTGTCCTGAACAAGCTGGACAGTTCCTGCTGGCACCATTCTGTCCTCCATTCTGACCAACTTTGGTTGCCAAGGTAGTCAGCCTTGTTGGAGGTCTTCCCCCTTTGTCATCATTTCTCTTCTTCTCTCTCGAGGAACTTGAAACAAGACCTTTCCCGAATTCGTTATTTACAAGCTCTGCTCTGTCTTTCACGAACTTTAGAAAATCAATGAACTTAGGCCTTTCTCCAGCTTCAATAATTCTGCCAGCACGTTCTTCCCACTTTGCTCTCATGAAGAAAGGGAGTTTCCTGTTCAGCTCCATCAGGGTGTTGGTGTGGTTCAAGTCACTAATATATTCAGGACCCATACCCTAAGGGTTCTTTCTGTTACTTCAATGTGCCTTGAGAACTCCAACAGTGTTGACCCAGCGCTATTATTCAATGGTGGCAAATGCTCTAACTCTATTAAATGAGCCCTTGCAATCACATGAGGCAACCCAAATTTCTTGGCGGCTTTATAACCCTCTGACACTGACAAGTTTACACAACCTTCGATTGCCTCTCGGGCATTACCCGAACAATGCCGAATAAGAAGCTGCAGGTTTCTTGAATTGTCAGTATCGTCCTCTAAACAGGTCTCGAAGTTGCGCGTGAATGATACATAGTTAATTGGGTTTCCATCGAAGTGCAATATATTCAACCTTGGGGGTATTCATAACTCGACACAAGGCTTTAATTATTTGTTCTCCAGTATCTAACTTAGTTGAGCATTTGCTCTTGCCTTAACCTTTCCTGTTGCTGATCCACTTGAGTGCTCTGAATTGGGGGTGACTGTTCACATTCTTTCTTAACTTGCAAATGATTGGCATTGGGTGAATTTTCCGGTAAACATAACATGCTATCTTCTTGTAGAGGCGTTTCTGGTTGCTCATTTCCCTTTGGCAATGATGACTTTGTTACAAATTCTGGGGCAGCTGGCGACAAACTGGTAACATGGTTTGGGGACTCTATAATTTCCTTCTTTGCATTCGCCTGATCTATGACATGAACTTTGTTGCCTACCCACCCCAAGGTTGGAAGTCATCATGTAGATGATTTTTCTTTTTTTGCCAGTCGAACTGGTTCCCTTTACCTTCCCGGTTTCCCTGTCAAGGATACGAAAACTCACAGAGGCTCTCTCAGCTTCCATTTCGGCCTCCATTAATTCCCGCGCATAATTAAGTTCAGTTAGTTTGCGTTCAAGTTCTTGTTTCCTTTTCAAATGCTCCACATTTAGTTTTGCTAAAGCCATTCTCTCGCTTCGTGTTACAGTACTGCTATTTGAAAAAGAGCTAGAGCTGATAACAGTACTCACGGTTTTGGCGCCTTTCCTTTCACGTGACCTTGCCGAAAATCGGCTGTCCTCAATGGACCTTGACCCAGACGAGCCGCGACGTGGAATCAGTTTTACGCCACTGTCCAACTCCATTTTCTTCGCAAATTCTTCGTCGAACATCTTTTGAACTCTGCGGGTTTCAATTTCCGACTCAGTTAAATTCATGAAACGTTCGTGAGCGTTCACAAATTTCCTCCACGTCTCGTCGTAAGACGCCAACTTCGCTGTTAAATCTTCTGGCTGCAAATTTTTCCATTCGGTTAAGAAAGGTTCAATTACTCCTCGCAATTTCTTTAGCGTTCCAATGAATCCAGCCTTGGATCTCTTAACTGCTCAGCCTTTTCAGCTCGATATTCTTCCTCTTCTCGAAAACATATTCAATCGAGCTCCTTTTTCCGCAACAGGATACGAATGGGTAGGACATGTTTACTCGACTCTTCGAAATAATATTTAGCTGTCCACACAAAGCAAAAGTTCGAAAACTGTCACTACGAATCAAGACAAACTCGTAGTTGGTGAAAAACACTGTCTCGCTTTATTTCGCGCCTCAAACTTCAGAAGCGAAAACGCACAGCCAACATAAATAACACGGTTAAGTTGAAAACGACCGCACGGCATCGGTCGACAAAATGTCCACAATCAAACTCACACCAACTTGTAAACCTTGCACGTGTACGTGGTTTTCTGAAAATTACAGATATTGTCAAACAATGTTCTCAACAATCGACGACTTAAACAAGTCAACATACCGAACTGTTCGGCTTCAAGCGATGAAATAGAAAGACCCACAATATTTAAACAACCTAACTCATAATCAGCTTTGCTCGCGACAAATCTACCGAACACATGGAAAACCAACCTCGTTCCTAGTCACGTGACAAAGAACAAAAAATGACAAACTTTACTGAGGGGAGTCGGGAGTGACACTGGGAAAATTATAAAAAGCCCATTTCCGAGTTGCTCTTAGACTCCGTTTCAAACTGAGGCCAAGTACATGTTTTTTACATATCACATCATCTAAAAGAACTGGAAAAATATATTATACTTAATACGTCGCTGATTCCTTTAACTTCAAATGCCTTCGTATTGCGTTTCCAAAGAAAATCAAAGCTGTCATTTATTGCTGCGGCGGTCGTTTAAAATGATTACTATTTAGTTTTTAGACGTATTTTTAGGTTACATGCAGGCCTTGTGTGTCACCCGGGCAAGAAAAGGTTTAATAAATAATCGAGTGAAACAGTGTTTTTCATAATAGTATAGTACTGTTCAGTATTACTTTACTTTGCATGACATTAATTTTTATACTTAAACGCGGCTTGAAAACCTTTTTACCGATCGGATGCATATCAACATACATTGCACAAGCTGTGCTATTGACAGCTCAACCTGTGCGAAATTTTACAGATGTTATTCAATGAAAAACAAACTTTCGTATAACTTAAATTATTAATAAAAAATTATTACTGACACTTTATATAATAAAACAATAGGACTAACCTTATTAAAGGAAATTTTCGCGACAACCCACGGCGATATTTCAATACACGTTGCAAAAATAAATAAGCAAATAATGAACCAAACTTCAATCCATTCATATCATTCATATCACAGGACGCAACCTCTCTAAAATAAAAAAAAATAAAAACCCTTCTTTAAGCGTTTTATTTGTTTTCGCTCAGATTTGGTGCTTGAGAACTCTCCACAAAGGTGTCTCATGAAACTGACAAAATGCAAACTGTGCCATTCAATTTTGGGCGGTATAATTGCATTAGGACAGATGTTTTAATTGAAAGTGAGAAGCCACCTTAACTGATGACAGATTGAAGGTTTAATGACACCTTTTCTTTCTTTTTCAGATTCCATTTGAAATTAAGGAATGACAGTTGATTTCGATCACGTTCGAGTTGATCCGCGATAATAATCATAGATCGTATGCCTCAATGTTTTTCAAACATCAGCTATAAACGCCTCCAATCAGTAACGATGTCTTGGTTTTACATCCTTGGTTGGTTTCCCAGCACTGTTGCCGTCTTTGGAAATGCCCTGGTTATGTTTATAATTGCTTCAAGGCGACGACTACACAACCCACCTAACTGGTTTGTAATGTCACTAGCATTGGCTGACTTTGCTGTGGGTCTTATCTTTTTCCCTACTGACTACATTTGTGGAAAACTTGCACTTTGCGACATAAATATAGCCCATGACATAGCTGTGCTGGCGATTTATTCATCAGTTGCTAATTTATGCGTTATGACAACTGATCGCTACTTGGCTATCATTAGACCTTTGCGGTACGTGTCTTGGATGAGCTATCGCCGAGCGACACTCCTTGTAGCCATTGCCTGGTGTGTTCCATTTACCATTGACTTCATTCCAGCCTTATGTACTCGTCTGGGAAAATGCAATTTGGAAAACAAAGCGCTCGTATTCAGCAAGATGATTTTATTCGAGATTCTTCCATGTTTGTTTTTGCTGATAACTACAACAAAGATAATAATAACCGCTAGAAGACACAGGCGTCAAAATGCTCGTCTTAACGCTCAATTGCAATATAATCAACCCAATCATCGCCGATCTACTAGAGAAGTCTCCACTGCTAGAGTGATCGTAATAGTGGTTGTAATTTTTCTGGCCTGCTACTCAGTTGAACTGTATAGCGTTTTCCGTTTCCTTATTTATTCCTCGATTCCAACGGCAGAAGTTGTAAAAGTTATTAACTTCCTTATGGTCGTTAACTCGGCTGCAAATCCAATAGCATACGCTCTTTTCAAACGTGACATCCGAAAAGAACTTCAGAAAACGTACACAAAGCCCTTTGTTTTAAAACATCGCTCTAGCGCTAGCACGGCAGTTTAAGAAAATAATCTGACATATGTTTGACCTACATGTACATGTCAATGTCATCATTATTTCTGATAACTGCGCCAGGTTGTGTTCTCATAATGTGATTTGAGTCCAATAAGCTCCTGACACTGAACCTGTCGCAGTCGGGAAAAACAAGCTTTATCCAATGCATGGAGGCCGCCTGGCGATTCTTCGTTATATGTTAGTTTGGGTGACATGTTTCCCTGGATTGTTACAGGTTATTGAACGTATACACCTAAGAGCAGCAAAAATTAACCATAATCTACCAGACAATTCGAATTACATGGATGCACTGAGAAATGTATTTAATGGCACGACAATGCAAGGGACCGTGAACGAAAATGCTGCTGGTATACGCAGGATCTGTAAGAGGTCTGATTAGCCAAAAATAAACAAAATGCTATAAGAAGCAAGGGCCGACAACTGCGTAGAAAAAGTAACGCAACAATGGCATGATTGAGACCAAACCGAAAGTTTAAATGCAACTGTGGATAGCTATTTCGCCGTTATAGTATTAATGGCAACCTCTCAGTAATGTTTACAAACGGAAATTGACTTTTATAGTATACGGGGACAACTGTGCAAAACACATGTAAGTCATTGCCCACTGAGTAGGACATTAGGTATTTTAATATTTATGAATATCATATATATAGATAGGCTGAGCCTAACAGGGAAGCTCTCTGAACAGAACGCCGACGATGAGCTTAACTTAGGTGAAAGGTCGGGAGCACAAGAATCAAGATTGACGACCGGGCTATTTTTCAGTTTTAGTAATTCTAAAAAAAAAAAAACAGCATTACGCGATCGTCAGCACAGTACTTTTAGACCGTACAAAAGTTCACAAAAACAACTTCTTCTCGGTCTAGATATATAGTATGACTAATTTCCGAATATAATACACGAATAAAATACAATTGCTCGAGAAACTGATTTGGATACCAAATCTGCAAAAAATACACAAACATATTTGCACAAGGCGACGCGAGTGAAGTTAGAATTATAAAATCCAAGTCTTGTTTTGTTTACATCAAATCGCTTTTCAACCTATGTAATGAATGAACAAACACATGAAAATGGACAACAAAATTTTCTTTTAAAAATTTTATTGAAATATCTATTAGTTTATGTTTAAAAGCAAAACGCGTACCATTTTTAGCGCATCGAGGCCGAGCTGTCCTCGATGAAATTCAGGATAACAACACGATGGAATTTGAGCACGTTTTATACACCTAATTCAATAAAGGTTGCTTTGGAAATTGATCATTGGTAATTGGGCATTGGCATTTGGGCATATGGAACACAATGCAATGCTTTGCTTGAGTGACAGCCAAACAATAGCTTCCCAATGCCCAATTACCAATGACCAAAGCAACCTATATTGAATTAGGTATAAACATAGCTCCAAAACTAACGAGAACACAAAGAAAAAGTCAATCAAAAATTGATATCAATTGATATCAACATAAATTCCCATCGAAAAATTGCACATGATTTGCACATGATTTCTAATTTGCTGTAGCGTGACTTTTTAGACAGTAGCGTTACATGTTTATGTTTGCCATTTTGGAGGTTTTGGAGAGCGAGAATATCTATGTTGATGTCGAATTTCTTTGTACCAGTCTTCGTAATTTTAAAACACTTAATTGATTTTAAACTGCATTTTATTACCCCTTCTCCTTAATTTATATATATATATATTTTCATATTTATTTTTATTTCTATTATTAATTGATTTATTTGTTGTTGTTACAGTAACTAATCATAAATTATCCATTCCTTATTTTCGTATTTATTGTTATCTGTCAATTATTTTATAGTGAGCTCCTGTAATTGTTTAGTGTGCAGCAACCCGCCACGATTAACTTTAGTTATTTGCGGGTTGCTAATATAATTAGTTTTATTATTTGTAAATAAATCGTTGTTGTTGTTGTTGTTGTTGCCGTACGCGCACCGCGAGCCATGAGACGCCATTTTCAATGTCCCGGATCTAAGTCGGGATACACTTTCGGTTTCAATTCTGTTGCTAGTGCTGAGGATTTTGACGTAAAAACACGATTCTTTCCTGGTGGAACATCACGAAATCTATGCTTTTATCACAGGACTGAAAGCTACACAAATAACTGGTTAGTTATGTTTGAGTTGAGTGTTCATTTAGATATAAACTTTACGGAGGGATATTTATTCAATCCTAAAAGCTCGAAAAAAATAAAAAACTGACTCGTAAAAATACTCAGCCGTATTACACAACTTCACGCTGAATAACCGTTATGTGCGCAACTGATTTTGTTTGTTTCATTTTGTGTAAGCGCCCTGTGCGGGAGGTACTGGAAATGTTAACAAGAACAGAACTTAATTGAACTTTATTTGCGTGAATGATTGTACGTGCGTTACCACTACGCGCGAGCGCGCACATTGGTTACATTTCTATTTCAAATTCAAACTCGTATGACGTATTTAAAATGGCGCGAGTATCGCGCGAGCGAGGATTCGTGGTTAGGTTGTGAAAGTTTTTGGTGGACAATAGTTGTCAAGTTTGACCGTAGTTTTTTACGGTCTTAGTTTGGACGTTAAAATCCGCTGAGGATGTTTTACTACTGCCGTGTAGTTTCGTCTGTGGACCGTTGAATTCCGCTGCCGAACAGGAAACGAATTGAATAAAGAGAGTGTGAAGCACATGGAAAATGGCGTAGTGTTGTGCTTGAATTTTGATTGAATAGAATTGAATTTCCAACGCCGGAGAGAATATCCAACAACTTCACGCTGAATAACCTCTGTGTATTTTCCTTTTACGTTTCCCCAATGACTGTCAGATATTTTACAATTTGCTGGGATAATTATAAAAAGCCCATTTCTGAGTTGCTCTTAGCCTCTGTTTCAAACCGAGGCCAAGTACAAAACCATTCATGTGGATATAAGTTTTATTTGCATGTGAAACAAAACTCATATTCATATGAATTGTTTTGCACTTGGCCTCGGTTTGAAAAGGAGGCTTAGAGCAACTCGGAAATGGGCTATTGGTTTATATAATAGGGGCGAACCATTAGATTTTTTAGGGGGGGTGGGGGTGTTTGGTGATTTTGAAAAGAGATATCCTGCAAGCCAATTCTATGATAATAATAATTTATTGACTTACTACCAATTCTGTTGGAAAAAGAAACCTGCGACCACGAAAGCCTTGTAGCAACACAGCTAAAAGACAAATTTCGAGCACAGACTTAATGGGTGGTTGTGAACAACTATTGTTTCCGTTAAGGTGACATTCATTTTTTTCAATGATGTGACAAGATAGCAATTAATTCTGATGGGCATTAGATGCACATGCTTTACTATACCACATCATGTCTATGTTCTATAAAACATCTTTTAAAACTAAAAGATTTCACTTCTGTATTTAACTTGGATATCTCTGACTAGTGAGGGATCTAGTGAGAATGTCAATATGATTATTGGTAAAATTTGAATTCACCCTTTTCAGGCTTGTCTGATTGTTATAAGTTGGCTATCCTAAATGTACATGGGACACATTTATTAAAAGTATTTTTTAAAGGACTTACGCTAGTCTCTGTCCATAAAAATATAAACATATCTTCAAACAAGCAGTAGACATCCTAGAAAGGATCGGTCACGTGACAACGTTGTGTCTCATTGCTGCAGGCGATTTTCACACATGTTGTAAAATGCATACTACATAAGAAAATTGATGCTTTGTTGAGCTAAGCGTTGAGTGTGCAAATATTTTCACGAACGCTTTCCGCGCCTATATGTTTTTCAGGTTCGCTGACACGGAGTGAAGGTAATATGAAAAATAATTTTAAACCTGTCTGATATATTAGGCCTTTCCAACCTTTTAAGCCAACGACAACAATATAATCTATGAAGTTGATATTAGATTAGATATGGTACAGTACGTGTTTTGTAAATATCAAAGCCCAACGTCATGAAAATAGTTAATATAAGGTGTATTTATGGCGTCAAATCATGGACAAAATGTTTGATTCGTCGTTTCGAGTATCGTTTCGTCGTTTCATGTTGTCATTTCGCCACTTCGTTTCGTCACTTCGTTTCGTCGTCCCGTTTCGTCGTTTCGTCACTGCGTTGTTTCGTTTCGTCCCTCCGTTATTACGTTTCGTCTCTCCGTTATTTCTACTTCATGGAGGAGGAAGGAAAAATATATTGAAAGATAAAAATTTCTGCAATGCCCTCCCCCTTCCCAGTGGCCCCCCTCTTTTAATGGGTAATTTAATTTAGACCCTCCCCCCCCCCCCCCCTCCCCACCTTCCCCATAACTCTTAGACTCGTCAAGTCCTGATAAGGGGTCCTGATATTGTCTTTTCTTGATCATTGAGTTGTCTGAGATACATCCGTCGAGTTATGAGATCGATTAGTCTTGTTCTGAGATCAATTTGTTAAGTTGAGATATCCCTCAATATCCCTCCACATTTTTTTTGTGTGCAGTGTGTCTTATGTACAACCATGAGCCAATTGGCTTAATTGACCATCCTTAATCTTTTATTTTTTGGTCTTGAGGTCCTTGTGCATACATATTCTTCATCTGTGAGCAAAAATAGGTGGAATGTAACGGACTTACACATTCAAATACAGACTTTAGCATTGGCTAGTACCAATCGCAGTGTGTGCCTTCATTGCTTTCACATGTTGTTGTTGTTCTCGCTCTTAAAACCTTAGCTATAATTATCCTTTGTGATGTCCATTTAACATAGTCTGGGTCGGAAATATTAAAATGTGACCCTTTTGAATGAAAGGTCCCAACACAATGAAGAAAGTCTTAATTTTCCCTTTGATCCTTTCTATAACTGGAATACTTCCAAAATAAGGGAGCATTTCAGTGGGGCCATCGGTAGACCATGAGCTAGCTCTCTGGTTCAGCGACAGGTGTGGGGGAAGGGGAGATTGAAGAAGGAACGATTTCTAGGTAGCTGCTGGTATTTCGTTTGTATAAAATGTTCCTTCTTTAATCCTGTCATTTAATTGGCAATTGGCAAAATTTACCAGGCATTGCCTTTCAAACATAAAATTAGTTATCAATACCTCGTAAACTTTTCCAGAAACTCGAACGGAATTTAGAAACGAATGAAACAAATAACATAGTGGGACAGTTATGACAGTTCGTACAGGTTTTGTCTTATTAGAAAACTTATGTGTTTGTTTTTCTTTCTTTTATAATAAATAAAATAACAAATGGCTGCTTCAGTGGAGATATGGACTGCAAAACTGGCCCTTGGCCAATTCAGCGTTTTGGTATCTTTATTTCTCGTTTCAACTAAATGATATGTTTCATGCAGTCTTTTGCTTCATTGAGATATCTACGTACACATAGGCTCCTGTACGTACCAGTACTTGTATGACGCATTAAAAATGAAATCATGGTTATTTAACTAATAAACAAATTATGACATGTTAGGCCATCCCCATAAAATGTTTCGTTTCCCATCGCCCAACCGACCCATTTTTTTTGGAAAAGTAAAAAAAAATTCAGATACACTGTCTGACAAGCAAAATGTTACTTTTTCAACATGTGATCAAGACTTTATTTTGAATCTTTTATATTTAATTTATTAGCCTGTGTATTAAATCGGAAATGTTTTTGCGCGTCATTTCATATATCTCTCAGCATTGCATACTTGGAAACAAAGGTTTTCTTTAACAGCATTGTGTATATGATAAACTGGAACAAAAACTGACAGGCACAGTGTGCTTCCTCGGTCAATTTTCTTTTCTTTTTTTTTTTCTTCTTTGCCCGACCGACCGACCCACTTTCACGAGAGGGAAGGCGATGGGAAACGAAACATTTTATGGGGATGGCCTTAAGAGCCCAACATTCTCTTTCCTGATATGGTATTAAAATCTTGTGACAGGATAAAAAGCTCTTAACATGTCAATCTGTATATGCCAGATTTCTAGCTAAAAGAACAATTTATCTTGCAAACAAGCCTGTAAGAAATGATACAACTTGAAGGTAAATATCAAGTCCAAACGACTGGCTTTCATCGAGTGGATTAAACTGGTGAAGCTATTCATTGATACGATGTATACGTACATCACGTTGTCCAATTCTTTGTCGGTCAGACAGCTGTGCTTTTCAACTAGTGAGCTGAAATTCAACGACGCGTTGTCGGATCGTTTTTGTTGACGTGAAATCTGACAAGCTCGCCACCTTGGCAGATTATCAATAACCTCAGGGATAACCTTATCATGTTATCAAGATGTGAATTGTAGCCTTTCCCGTTCCTAGTCCAGCGCAGTCGATAAAAACCAAACGCAGTGCCGAAACGAAATAATTGGACATTATTCGTACGCTTACATGAAGTAGAAATAACGGGACGACGAAGTGACGAAACGACGAAACGAATTAAGTGACGAAATGAAGTGGCGAAACGACACAACGAAACGACGAAACGATACTCGAAACGACGAATCAAACATTTTGTCCACGATTTGACGCCATGTTTATCAATCATTTTGCAGCTTTTGGTAAAGTTTTCACCAAAAAAGGTAAAAAAAAAACACAATTTGTTTTTACAAATACTGCTTGACCTCATGCTACTTATGTCGTCATATCTAGCTATCATAGCGACCGTTGTCACCCAAAATTTGGCAAATGCGTCCCAGAGACAAGGAAAAGGCAAATAAAGGCGGTATGTGCTGACAATGAATCCTCTTAAGGCTGGTTTTCACTAGCGCATAAGCATAAGCACAAGCCAACATACGCAGACTCAGTAACATGTTGATCATTAGTGCCTATTGTTCTGTTTTGTTCAAACAATTGCAACTAATGAATAACACGTTACTGAGTCTGCTTATGTTGGCTTGTGCTTATGCTTATGCGCTAGTGAAAACCAGCCTTTAAAAGATAAGGAGAAACGGAGAAATGTTCGTCCGGTGGTTAATCTAGTGATGTTTATATCCCCAAAAGGATACATAAATTATTCGACCTCACACGAAGTTTATGTTTGTCAACTTTCAATTTTAAATAAATGTTATTAAAAATTGCTTCAATTCGCGCGGTTTGCCTTTTACGTTTTTTATTTAGCTCTGTAATATCCTTGCGAACAGCAAAAAAAAAAAAAAATGACACAATAACACAATAATATGTTTGTTGATGGTTCTCTCTTATTGATAAAATAAATAAATTAATAAATAAATAAATCCTCTTGAAAGAAACGGAGAAACGGAGAAACGTTCGCCCGATGGTTAATCTAGTAATGTTTATACCCCAAAAAGGATACATTTATTCGACCTCACACGAAGTTTATGTTTGTCAACTTTCAGTTTCAAATAAACGTTATTAAAAATTGCTTTAATTTGCGCGGTTTACCTTTCCGTTTTTTATTTAGCTCGGAAATATCCTTTCGAACAGCAAAAAAAAAAAAACATAACACAATAATATGTTTGTTGATGGTTCTCTCTTATTGGCAACGGAGAACGAAATATGAATTGTTTTTACCTTTGCACAGCTTGAAAAACTTCTTCGATGCACTATGCATATGATCAATGACACTAATTTTTGCACAAGCTGTGCGATCGACAGCTTAACATATGCGACGTTTTACAGATGTTGTTCAATGAAAAACAAGCTTCCGTGTAAATTAAATTATTATTGACACTTTAAATACTAAAACAATAAGACTAACCTTATTACAGGAAATTTTTGCGATAACTTATTTTCACGTTTTGGAAGCCAGCGATATTTCAATACACGTTTCTAAAATTAAATTAGCAATCAATACAACAACGTACTACAATCCATTCATTTTTTCAACAGGACGTTAACTCTAGATCTTGTTTTATTTAGATTATAGGTGCTTGAGAACTCTCCACACTGAAGGTGTCTAATTAAACTCACGAAATGCAAACTGTGCCATTCAATTTTTGGAGAAATAATTGTAGTGACAGTTGATCTCGACCACGTTCGAGTTGATCCGTGCTAATAATCATAGATCGTATGTCTCGATGTTTTTCAAACATCAGCTATAAACGCCTCAAATATAACGATGTCTTAGTTTTACATCCTTGGTTGGCTTCCCAGCACTGTTGCTGTCTTTGGAAATGCTCTGGTTGTGTTTATAATTGCCTCAAGGCGACGACTACACAACCCACCAAACTGGTTTGTAATGTCACTAGCATTGGCTACCGACTACATTTGTGGAAAACTTGCACTTTGCGACATAAATATAGCCCACGACATAGCTGTGCTGGCGATTTATTCATCAGTTGCTAATTTGTGCGTTATGTCAACTGATCGCTATTTGGCTATCATTAAACCTTTGAGGTACGTGTCTTGGATGAGCTTTCGTCGCGCGACATTCCTTGTGGCCCTTGCCTGGTGTATTCCATTAACTCTCGACTTCATTCCAGCCTTATGCACTCGTCTGGGAAAATGCAACTTGGAAAACAAAGCGCTCGTATTCAGCAAGATGATTTTATTTGAGATTCTCCCGAGTTTGTTTTTGCTGATAACTACAACAAAGATAACAAGACACCGGCGTCAAAATGCCCGTCTTAACGCTCAATTGCAATATAATCAACCCAATCATCGCTGATCTAGAGACGTCTCCACTGCTAAAGTGATCGTTATAGTGGTTGTAATTTTTCTGGCCTGCTACTCTGTTGAACTGTATAGCGTTTTTCGTTTCCTTATTTATTCCTCGATTCCAACGGCAGAAGTTGTAAAAGTTATTAACTTCCTTATGGTCGTTAACTCGGCTACAAATCCAATAGCGTACGCTCTTTTCAAACGTGACATCCGAAAAGAACTTCAGAAAACGTGAAAAAAGCCCTTTGTTTTAAAACATCGCTCCAGCGCTAGCACGGCAGTTTAAAGAGTCTGACCCACCTAGTGTGCATTGCGCGCTTCTCTTATTGTTATGATACGGCTCTATTCCATGCATATTTGGGCAAGCATATCACCTCTTGCACGAGTGAATACAGTATGGACTTTCGGGGGCCCTGAAAATGGCGGATGAACCAACGTATGCGCGCAATGCAAACTGGGTGGGTCAGATTCTTTAAGAAAATCGTCTGACATGTACATGTACATGTCAATGTCATCATTATTTCTGACCACTACGACAGGTTGTATTTTCATAATGTGATTTGAGTCCAATAAGCGCCTGACACTGAACCTGCCGCAGTCGGGCAAAACAAAAGCTTGATCCAGTCAGGGAGGCCTGGTGCAATTCTTCCTTATATGTTAGTCTGGGCCAGGCTGCAAAGCGCGGTTAAGCTAACCCAGGGTTAGAATAAATTTTGATTCCAGTTAAATAATTAATCCATGGAGATTTTTTCCAAAGTAGTTTTTGCCCTTTAGTTTCGTCTCTGACTTGTCTTCGCATGTAACTTATAACTAGGTTTTGAAAACACTTCAAACAAGAGAAATTCAATCCTCGGTTAAATTTTATTCCTGGGTTAGCGTTAACCGGCTTTTGAACAACCAGGACCTGGGGTACATGTTCCCCTGGATTGTTACAGGTCATTGAAGGTATACACCTAAGAGCAGCAAAAATTATCTATAATCTACAAGAAGCTACAAGATGAAGACTATTCGCCAATTACATGGATGTACTGAGAAATATTCAATGGCAACCTCTCAGTATAGTTTATAAACGGAAATAGACCTATATAGTATACGAGGACAGCTATGTAAATCATATCAAAGTCATTGCCCACTGAGTAGGACATCGGTATTTTAATATTCATAAATATAAGAAACTCATACATATGAACTGCGGATGAAACACGAGTGTTTTGTGATCCTCGAAGTGTGCTATCAACTTAAGCAGTTGAAAAAGGAACCTGAGAAATTCAACAAGAAGAAGGAATCAAAGAATGTTATTTGCCACTATAAGCCCGGCTATTATGATGATCATTATCAGTCAAAACCACCTATTGCTGCACAAACGTTAGGAGACCTCATGAGACTGGTCCTTAACAATTTAATGGCAAACACTATTTGCAGACCCACGGCATAGCAATGGGCACCAAAATGGTCGTAGCTTTTGCAGAGTCATCTTTATGGCTCTCATCGTAAAACAGCCACTCGCATCCAGCCCTGCCGATAAACCTATCCTATGGAAAAGTTTCATTGACGGCTTTTTTTCAGTGGGAACCATCAACGAAAACGAAATCAATGATTTCGTCCTATTCGCAAACAGTTTCCACCCAACTATTAAATTTACTTGTGAAATGTTATCTGAGCGCATTGTTTTCCTAGACACTCATTACTTTTTCAATGGGCCTCGTTTCACCGATGGCAAAATATTAGATGTCCAAACCAATTTAAGCCAAACGAAACTTTTCAATACACCCATTTCTCTTCAGTAGATTAAAACAACACATGCGAAGTTATATGCGGTAAGGAGTGTGACAAAATTGCAAACATTTGCTCTAAAAAAATTACACCGCCACCACACGAAGTAGACTCCACTCTGTATGGCTAACAAGACTTACAAAGTCTAGATTATAGCGACCATTACTGTTGTCATATCTGCGATATCTCAATTTTAACCTCGTTCAAATATTTCCTAGCGCGCCTAATGTAGCTTGTCAAAAGGGTATATCGCTCAAAGACTTTCTTGTCAGAGCTAAAATTCCTTCACTCGATTAATATATGAAGTATACAGGGTGACAACATTACAAATACGATCAACTCGGTGATAAACGTGATGCATCAATATGCAAAGTTGCAACATGACAATTTGCCTATTTTACCGACTCCAGCTGTAAACAAAATTCTGATGAATGCTAAACCTGCCAACTGTCTTTTGCTTTTTGAAAATACGATGCTCTAAACGGATGAGAACACTCGACAACACAATGATTGAACGTATATATTGTGAATATTTAGTGGCCAATGCTACCTTGAGTAAAATCTCCGTTTGCCAATATATTAGTTGAAATTCAGTTCAGCACTGCGTTTTTTGCAAATAGATTGCTCGTACCATTAGCATGATTAGGCGGTTTACGTCACAGCAGGAAGTAATTTTTACGTCAAAGAACCGTCAAGGATGACATCTTCAAATGGGTAGACCCTCACGTGGCTCGTAGAAATGGCGCGGTCCGTCTCCGATGGGGACGTAAAATAACCGCTGAGGACGTAACAAAACTCTGGCTGTGAAAACCCTCAGTGCCATACATTGTTGAAGGGTGGAGTGGCGTAGATAAGATCAACAATGGAACGAAAATGGCTGCCTAAGGCGCCTTTTTGAGCTGACGTCAGATCTAATACTCATAAATGTATGTAAAGCGCCATGAGGCATGTGATATGTGCGCTATATATTAAGTAACCCATTCATTCGGGCGACCCCGTAGCTGTCCAAATAATGTCTGTGATTGGCGAGTGATACAATTGATATATCCCTAATCCCTATCCCAGCGGGACAAATCTATTGTTTTCTTAGCGAATCACAGTCATCGTTTGGACAAGTGCTGGACTATTCATTCATTCATTGATTTTTGTTTTCATTCATTCATTCAAATAGACCACAGGGAGTCCAGGCTCACAATAGGAATCCTCAATGACAAAAATATAAGGATTTGTATTCTATCGTGAGTTGGACAAAATATCAAAATAACAAATAAACAGCCATTATAGTGTTCATACCTCATAAAATGCAGTCAATCAGTTGTTTCTTGGCGGCTTCATGGCCTCGTAACGGCATTTTAGCGAGTTTGTTTTTTCTTATTTGACTTTACCTAAAAGATTTAAAGGAAGAACTCGGATTTCGAAGTAACTTAAACGAAAAGCACCAAAAAGTACCTTCACACGATCCCAATCGCTCCAAAAGTTCGCTCGAGTGAAAAGCGAGGCCGTTCCTTTCTATTGATCTCACATTTATCTCCTTAACCGCAGTCATCCCCTCGTAAAGACGGTAAATACAACCAGAAAAATTCAAATTTCTCGCCTCCTTGGAACAGTTGTTGCACGAGTGTCGATGCGAGCGGCCGTTGGCTTTGCTTAGCAGCCAGGCCGTTCGGTTCAAAATCTTCTCGTCGGGGAGGGACAAGAGCAGAACACAGAACAGCCATTGCGAAAAACTTGATTCGCACTCGTGTCCCTCAGCCCATTGAATGAATTAAAGTAGACAAAAAAATGTCAGCAAGCAAAAACAAACGATAAAAACCGACGTTTCGGTGTCATCAAGACGCCATTGTCAAGGTAACTTGTGAATGAAATGTAAATGACAACAAGAATTTGAAGCAGTGTTGGCGCTAAAATTAACATAACAGAAAGTGCGAAAATAAGAATTTATGTAAGTACTTTCGCAGGAATGGAGTCCGATTGCACGTTCAGAATGGATCTTTCATGTTTGATAAACAACATTTCTGTTTATGCTGTTTACGTCCATCCACGCGATCGTGTCGATCGCGTGGATGGACATAAACAGCAGTCATCTCAATTTTTAAACCCTATAAGAACATGCACGAAAAGGTCCCCGATAACCTACTGAGGCGCTTCTCGGTACTTAAGAAGTGTACAAATAAGTTTGACTGTTTACTGCACGAAATCTTGTTCATCAAACAAGAAAGACCCATTCTGAACGCACAATCGGACTCCATTCCTGCGAAAGTATGTTTACATAAATTCTTATTTTCGCACTTTCTGTTATGTTAATTTTAGCGATAAATAAATAAATATGTATCCTGCGCAGCGTTAATTGTAGTTAGGTGAGAAAGTGTTAAGTTTAACGCTGTAAAAAGTGATAAAAATGAAACTAGACGTTTCGGCAATGCTGCCTTCATCAGTAGTAAAAATGTGTTCGTTGCTAGCGTGTGCGAAAATTCAAAAAAATTCAAATTCACGCGTGCCGAAGAAAAGCGAGCGCAAGGCTAGCATACGAGTTAATTATGAAAAGCCAAAGTCTTGGTTCAAACCATTGGGCGCCAAAGTCTTGTAATTGAAAATAAACCGCATTTCTTCGCGTCTTCTCCTGATCTGGTCACCTAGATTCGCTTTAATCACTGCTACCATCATGTCGCTGAGGTTGTGGTTTGGTCAACCTCGTTCCCAGGGTCTCTCTTCTTCCCGCCCCCTGGAGCGAGAGAGAGAGACCCTGGCTCAGGCTGGTCACGTGTCTTGTGGACAATTATAATCCTAAGGAGGGGTAGACAGTATTTGTAACGTTGTCTTGTTTTCTGAACAGTGGCTAGGCTCGTACTGTGCGCGACTGTTATTGTTTCGTTTCAGCTGTGGCTGTGAAATAAATATGTTCCATGTTCCATAACCTCTTGTTGAAAATAGGAATCTGTATTGCAAGATATATATAGTAATATATTTTCACTGGGATCCCCGGCAAACAATGCCCGGGCTGTGATGAGATATGGGGAGAATCAGCCCGAGGCGATTGGGAGCGGGTAGCTCCCAGGGGAGAAGAGTGGTTCATCGCTGCCGGGAGGAGGGTGGGCGAAGCTATGTGACGGTCGTCCCTTTCGAAAAGACTGAGGGATGTTTTGGCGTAAGACGAGCACTTTATACTGAACACAAAGTATATGGCTACGTAATACGTCCCCTTGGGCCACATACTGCACGGCGCATATATCTAATTAGGAATAGAGGGGCATTATGTGCGAGCTCCCCAGAGAAAATAGTAATATATTTTCACTGGGATCCCCGGCAAACAATGCCCGGGCTGTGATGAGATATGGGGAGAATCAGCCTGTCGGCGATTACTCCCCTAGTAACTCTAGTAGGGGACCATTAAATGACTCCAAAAGCTGAAGATCATGTATCCTCCTCCCATAACTCAGAAAATCCTCCCTCCTTGTGGTAGACTTGCCGCAAACTCAAACAAAACGGACTTTAAGAAAGTCTATCCTTGTGGTTATACTGACTTTATGAAAGGGAGCCTTATAATAAGAAACAGGACGGAAAGTAGTCACCACGCTGTATGCCAAATTTGAAGCACTAACGGCTACCACCGCTACAGGGGCACAGGGAAATAAAGAGTAACAGTAACGAATTGTTGAAAAGCAACCTGGGAATGGCAACAGCTCTAGTTGTAGAATGTTTTCCCACTTCTCGACATCGTAAGTCTGTGAATGTCTACCTCCAAAAACAAAAGAAACAGCAAAAAATTCTGGGTTTCCAAAAAGTACATGCTAGCCAAGTCCGTAACCAATAACTTGGAAACCTAATGTAATGAGGGCACCGGGGTCGCTGCGCTTTGGGATTAACCCTTACAGAACACCAGCCAGCAAGCAGAAAAACGAAGGCGCACAGCCTCATTCCGAGCACTGAGGAAAAACATTGAAAGAAACACCGCTAATACATGGGTATAACCCCAAAGCGAAGCAACCCCGAAATACCCCGTCCAGGGACAGAGCAATGAAGGATATTAGACAATCCCTTCGAGGAAGCTTCGCAAAAAGGTTACCCACGGAAACAGACAGAATACAAACTATTCGACGGGCACTAAAAGATAATACAAAACTAGAAAACAAACTAGAATTGATGTCCACTAAGATCGGGCCTGGGAGTGCTCTGCCTAAGATAAATGAAGGCTTTTCCCCGCGAGAATTTAATTCGCTCTTTACATAATACATTTAGCGCGAAAACTCGCTGCGCATAGCTGAGAAAACAAGCAGAGAAAGAAACAAGCTGGTTGCTACAGATGAGCCCGCTAGAGCAAATATATTAAACAGAATCGATAACCAACTATACAGAAATCAATCGGTGAATTCGGCGAAGCAACCTTGCTATATAATAATTGCTGAGACATACTTTCTATAACACAGAAATAGGTGCATTATGATCGCAATGTAATAAATTCGGTGAGATAAGTCACTTCTTGTTACATACAAGTATGTTCGGCGAAATAACTTCACCACCATACCTTTCATTAACTCGTGGAGATTAAACTCTCCAAATCCAATAAATTCAGCAAGAAGCTAGCAGGTCAAACGCGCATAACAATTTACTTTTCGGCGTAATAAGCTCGCAGCAACAAACACACGAGCAAGACAAATTAAAACTTGCTACATCATTATACAACGGCAACAAAATGCGGCTCGACAAACTCACCGTAACAAAGAAATTTCCTAAGTCAAACGACAAACAAATTCACTGAGTTGCAAGACAACTCGGGCCCCGTAGCAGACAAATTAAGCAAGACAAACTTGCTACAACAACAAAATTATACAGCAAGACAAATGACGCCCTGCAACAAACAATAACTTTCTGCAACAACCAGATTCGGCGTGACATACACACTGAGCTGTAACAAATAAATATAGTAAGACGAACTTGCTAAATTCGGCAATTAGGTTTTTTTTTTTAACTCACTTGTTGCAACAAACAAATTTAGCAAGACAAACCTCATGCAAAAACAAAATTCGCGAGACAAACTCGCGCGTTGCAACACTAATTTGCCACAACAACAAAGTTGCAGCAAAGTAATCTAGCAAGGCAAACTTGCTACAACAACAACATTTCAGTGGTGAGACAAAATCGCGCGTTGCAACAAAGAAATTTAGCAAGACAAACTTGGTACAACAACAAAATTCGGCGAGACAAACTTGCGCCCTGCAGCAAAGTAATTTTGCAAGGCAAACTTGCCACAACAAAATTCGGCAAGACACACTCGCTATCACACGTAAATTCGGCGAGACACTCGCAATCGCTAATTCCGCGAGACACACTCGCTATCACGTGTTAATATAAATACCACGAGACAAACTCGTAATCGCCAATTCCGCGATCGAGACACACTCGCTGTCACATCGACATTTGGCGAGACAAACTAGCAACCGTCAATTTGGCGAGACACACTTGCTATCACATGTAAATTCGGCGAGACAAACTCGCAATCGCCAGTTCCGCGCGACACACTCGCTATCACACGTACATTCCGCGAGACAAACTCGCAATTGCCAATTCCGCGAGACACACTCGCTATGACATTTTAACACTACGAGACAAACTCGTAATCACCAATTCCGCGAGACGCACTCGCTATCACATGTAAATTCCGCGAGACAAACTCGCAATCGCCAACTCCGCGAGACACACTCGCTATCATATGGACATTTGGCGAGACAAACATTGGCGAGACACACTTGCTATCACGTGTAAATTCCGCGAGACAAACTCGCAATCTCCAATTCCGCGAGACACACTCGCTATCACGAGACAAACTCGTAATCGCCAATTCCGCGAGACACACTCGCTGTCACATGTAAATTCCGCGAGACAAACTCGCAATCGCCCATTCCGCGAGACACACTCGCAATCACATGTTAATATCACGAGACTATCTCGTAATCGCCAACTCCACGAGACACATTCGCTTTCATATGGACATTTGGCGAGACACACTTGCTATAACGTGTAAATTCCCCGAGACAAACTCGCAATCTCCAATTCCGCGAGACACACTCGCTATCACGAGACAAACTCGTAATCGCCAATTCCGCGAGACACACTCGCTAAGACATGTAACTTTCGCGAGACGAACTCGCAATCGCACGTAAATTCGCTATTACAACAAAATTCAGTGGGACAAACTCGCTATGCCAGTAAAAACGTCGGCGACTACATAACTACGCTACATAACAAAATTTGGGCTAGAGAAAACCGCTATGACGGCTAACGACGAGACGCACTCGCTAAAACGGCTGTAATAGACGAGACTCCGGCTTGACAACTACGCCCTAACAGCGAAATTCGGCGAGACAACTCGTTATGATAACAAAATTCGGCGAGACAAACCCGCTATCCCAACAAAATAACATCGGCGAAACAAATTCGAGACAGCGTGTTAAAACCGACGAGGCATAACGCGTAAACAACAACTAACTCCGCCGAGACAACCACGCCCTAACAACTAAATTCGGCGATAACAATAAATTCGGCGAGACAGCACTCGCTCGCTGCAAAGAGCTAACTGCCCTAAAACCAACGAAACAAAAACTCGAAGAAAATAATAAAGTGGGAGTGACACACAAACTGGTGATAACAATCACACTTCACTCTTGTAAAATGAATAAACCAGATAGATACCCACTAAATTATCAGCCGGTTCTTTATCCCAGGTGGAGGAAGAACACTCTGCGCTTGACCGTCTGAAAGGTCGTCATTTCGCTGGGCCGGAGCAGGTTGGACTGCTTGGGCAGCTTGAGCAGCCGGGGCGTCGATAACTTGCTAAAGTAGAATTATCGATTGGGACGGGAACTTGCGACGCCATGAACTCTAAAGTAGAGGGGGCAGCGATGAACCTTGAGTGAATAAACGAAGCTATGTGACGGTCGTCCCTTTCGAAAAGACTGAGGGATGTTTTGGCGTAAGACGAGCACTTTATACTGAACACAAAGTATATGGCTACGTAATACGTCCCCTTGGGCCACATACTGCACGGCGCATATATCTAATTAGGAATAGAGGGGCATTATGTGCGAGCTCCCCAGAGAAAATAAAAGACGTAAACAATTCTCTGTGATTATAGCAAGACCCGGAATAAAACAGATAAAACATCCCAGGCTTATCGTCAACCGAATAGGGATGTTATGAAATCTCTTTGGTCGTAAAAAGTGCTTCATTTTTGCTGTTTATGTTATGCCTGCCGTTTATAACTGAATAAATAGGGACAAAAGATCTTGACAGCTTATAATTTTCGAACTGAACATAATATGAACAAAGCCCTAAAATTGAAATAACGAAACGGTTCAGTCAAACGATTCAAACAATAGCGAATAAACAATGCGCAAGGATAAAATTGTTGCTCAAAAAAATTAACAAGTATATAAATGAACAATGTATAGACATTCAAACGACTGGAACTGGTGAACATTGAACTAAACAACATGCCTCACACACGAAGAATAAAAGGTATCATTGCCTTCTCTCGATCGTTTCCTGTTATAAAAGTGACTGTTGATCAAAGTGGCAAACATTGGTTCCGTGGCGGCCGCTTCTCAGTTCTTGCTTTGCCATCGCCCGAGCACAGACGGCAGCACTTTAATGGGCCTTTCGAATGAAGCTTGAAGATCGCCTGTTAAGCAGTATGTAGCGATAATTCATCCCAGTTGGGGAAAATGCCATAAATCAAGAGCGCGAGTTTAGCGGCGTCAAGTAATAAAATTGGATTGCATTCCGCAGCAAGTTCAAAATTAGCTTTACTGCGGTAAATCTTTAAGCGCCGTGACAATTCCTCTGATCCTAAAGCAACTTACACTTTCAGAACCGGACCATGTGGATATGTTTTCGAAGTCTGCGGATGACCGCCGCTTCACATTTGTCGCGAGCCGCCGAACGCTTTTGCATTTGTTTCGCAATGCCCAGCTGGAGCAGACAAATTTCACACTTTGCCGCCCCTCCCCCGTGTCCTTTAATTGGAATCTCCCAGATTCTGGGAGACACGTGACCAGCCTGAACCAGGGTCTCTCTCTTTCTCGCTCCAGGGGGCGGGAAGAAGAGAGACCCTGGGAACGAGGTTGGTGGTTTGGTCTCGTAAAATGTTCAGGCACTGGCAGCGTAACTTTTCTGGCGGCCATTTTGGATGACGTCGCGGACCCCCAGCAGCGTCACAATCCATAATATTTACCTTATCTTGTAGAGCACATCGCGGGCTATCTATTAGGGTTTCTGCAACATCTGTCATCTGTTCTTGTTTCTAATAGTTATCCTTTTTCTTTCTTGCAGAAACTTACCAAGACCAGAAAACCCAACACCAGTGCTGAGCCCACGACCGAGTTCAAATCTACTGCGGTTTTACCTTATGTCAAAGGTCTGTCCGAACAACACAACAACAAGGCGTACGCGCTGTTTTCAAGTCGGAGACTACACTTAGATCACACCTAGTACGGCCTAAAGACGCTGTTGACCCGACTAAACAAGATGGCGTGGTTTACAGAATCCCCTGTGAATGCGATAAAGTTTATATCGGCGAGACTGGAAGACCTATGCAAGACAGAATAAAAGAGCATGACCGAAACATCCGATTCGCCCGTACCCAAACCTCCGCCGTTTCAGAGCACGCCAACAACACCGGACACCACCCGCTTTGGAATGAAGTAAAGTTTATTGATCGTGATCCTCATTGGTACACACGCAGGGTCAAAGAGGCGATCCACATAAGACTTAACCCTAACAACATCAACAGGGACAGTTTAATAGAAATTCCAGAAGCATGGATGCCCACGATCAAGAAACACAACAACAGGAGAGCCGTACGACTACGGACAGCCGAGGGAACAATTCGCCGAAACAACGAGGATCAAAATGCGCTAATCACAGCTGTTGAAAACCAACCAATTCAGCAGAACCATCGTGCTTCATAAGGTGACGCGTAACCAGTCGACCCCATCGCCTGAAGAAGACTAGCAGTATGCAGTCGAAACGTCGCGATCCACATCGGAAGTGACTACATCGTGAGACAAACGAAAAAATACTTCTTTACTAGATGTAAAATATTTCCAAAATATTGCAACATTGGAAATTGGAAATAAATTGTAATTTGGAAATAAATAAATTGAAATAAATTTGAAATCGGAAATTGAAAAACATTGGAAACACTTTGTTACGAGTTCTTCAACGTCCACCGAATTCGCAGCTTTCTTCGAGGTCTGTTCAACCGCCTCGTTGACCTGGTAGCCACATTGCCCACAAAACTTTGCCGAAGAAGAACATTCGGCACCACAAGAACTGCAAAAGATGACAGAAAAAAATAAGGCACCTTCATCTTATGAGTCGTGAGATGAGTAGGCCCTGGGTATAACTGTACCGAGTCCTCCTCTTTCCATCAGTGCGCGCACATACTTTCCTTTGCAGCAACTATTTTTAATTTGCAGCAACTATTTTTAATTTGCAGCAAAATATTTTATTTGCAGCAACCATTTTTTATTTGCAGCAACTATTTTTTTATTTGCAGCAACTATTATTTATTTGCAGCAACTATTTTTTATTTGCGGCAACTTTTTTTTTATTTGCAGCAACTTTTTTTTAATTGCAGCAACTTTTTTATTTGCAGCAATGACCCTTGTGGGCCACCGTAGGTTGGCTAACGGTGGCGGAAAGTGATTTAGATTGTCTTCTCGCATCATTTACATACTGTGTAGATGTTGCTGATATATGACTGTCTGCATTACTATTAACGACTAACAGCTATTCACTGAAATCAAATGAAAAACAACATTTCATATTTATAGAAAGTTTAAAAATATTCCTTATAGATATATCGTTTCGGGCAATTTTCCACAGATTAAACAATAATTTCGATTCCTGTTGAAAATGAGGTCAGTAAAGAACAAATATAAAAAATTCGCAGAATTCAAATTCGCAGAAACGAAATTTTGGAGGTAGTGAAGCTAAAAATAATGAAAATTTGAATCCTACTAAGTTAATTTTAATTCTAGTTTAACAGCTGAAGATATTTTGAAAAGTTTGTAGTTAAAGTTTTAAAAGAAGATTATAAGTGGACGTTATCAGTGTCTGGTGATAATGATTACGACTTCATTTCAAAAGAACATTAGGCAGTTCTTTTTTTTTATTAACCCTATTCAGTCCGCGCTTTTTTTTAATTCCTGAACCTAACTTCAAGAACATTAAGGCTATGACAATGAAACCTAGAGGGTACATAGTACATCCAAAACTGTCTCTTTTGCGATCCACATAATGGAACGATGACCTCATATGACGTCACATGACGTAGTTATTAGCTAATTAGTTATACGGCCGTCATCTTGGATTTCTGAAATTTTTTAAAACCTCTTAAAAACCGTAAATTGACTCAAAATTAATCAAAACCAATAAATAAACGCTAAATAAACTAATACTAATAAACATTACTTTTCTTCATTCGAAGGTACAGATATGCAAATTTCAAAAAACATGGCTGTCATAATCTTGTTGCCATGGAAACATCAGGTCATGTGATCAATAAATTGTCATATGAAATTGTTGCCAGATAAATTTTAGGAAAAGTTACAAAGTTTGAAGGCGTTTGAATACATATTGAAGCAGTTATGAATGTTAAAAGTTAGCGCGACAGGGATACTAATTAAAGGATACTCAGAAGCCGATTTAGTGGAAAAAGAAGAGCTTCTAGGGATAAAATCTTGACCAATCTTGCTTCGAAAAACATCATACTTTTTTATCAAAGCGGGGAGATGTTTGTTTTTATTACGGATTTCAGCACCAAAGAAGCGGAGATTTAAATAATTTTCTTAGCAAGCGAGGGACTTAAAGGTAAAACAGACTACATTTTTTCGATGGGATTGAATTTTTTGTGTGTTCTTGTGTAGTTTTAGAGAATTGTTTTCAAAACGTACTTAACTTCAGTTGTATCGATTTCTTGAATTTCATCAAAGGCAGCTCGTACTCGATGCGCTATAAATGGTGCGCGTTTTGCTTTTAAACATAAACTAATGCTGATTTGAATAAAATTTTTCGAAAGAAAATTGTGTTGGCCATTTTTATTGTCCATTGTCCATTTATTGTCCATTCATTACATAGATTAAAAAGCGATTTTATGTAAACAAAACAAGACTTAGATTTTGTAGGTCTTTCTTCACTCGCGTCGCCTTATGCAAATATGTTTATGTATTTTTGCAATTTTGATTTCCAAATCAGTTTCTCGGGTAATTTTTGATAAGCAACAAGTGTATTTTATTCGTAAAGTAGTCATACTAGTTATTCTAGACGGAGAAAAAGTTGTTTCTGTGAACTTTTGTACGGTCTAAATGTATTGCTGACGGTCGCGTAATACTGTTTTTGAGAATTGCTATAATTGAATAATAGCCCGGTCGTCAATCTTTGTTCTTGTGCTTCCGACTTTCACCTTAGTTTAGCTTGTTCAGAGAGCGACGCGTATAGGCATATATATATATAATTATATATAATATATATATAGTGTAGAACTGGATATTCGTAAAACAGTGCTCAATACATTAATGTAGAGCGAAGTATATGTTTATGGAGGAAAAAAACAAATAAACTACGCTTTCATCCCGACAAGCCTGTTTCGTGGTTGCCCACTCATCAGGGGACTCACTAATACCACTCAAGACAAGAAGACATGCAACTGCCGACAAAAGAACACATGCCCACTCGACGGAAACTGCCTACAATCATCAGTCATCTACCAAGCTACAGTCACGCGCAACGACAACAACACAACAGAAACATACATCGGACTCACGGAAAACGACCTCAAAACAAGATACCGAAACCACACCGCATCATTCCGCCACTCTAAACACAGAAACTCAACTGAACTAAGCAAGTACATCTGGACTCTCAAAGACAACAACATCGGATACTATATTTCATGGCGCATCCTGTCTTCGCATTCACCGTACAACAGCTCAAGCAAAAGATGCAATCTCTGCCTAAAGGAAAAATTTCTAATCATTTGCCGACCGAAACTTTCTACACTTAACAAACGTAATGAACTCGTGTCTTCTTGCGCCATAGAAACAAAGCCCTTCTACGCAACAGCTGAACTGTTAAACTTCGCGCCGCATAGATTTGTTATTGTTATTATGTAAATTATTTTGTATATAAGAAGCGATGGTAAAGAATATTCTTATTGAATCCCCTGATGAGTGGGCAACCACGAAACAGGCTTGTCGGGATGAAAGCGTAGTTTATTTGTTTCTTTCCTCCATAAACATATATATATATATATATATATATATATATATATATATATATATATATATATATATATATATATATATATATTAAATCCGTGATCAAGAAGCACTTTCTTACAAGTCTTGCACGCCGCAGGCTGTGGACACTTAATCACGGCCTATATTTCCACAGCGGTAACATAAACTTCAGCCGATTCATGCCATTTATTTTGCAACACGAGTCTGAGCCAAAGAAACCCTAAAATATGCCAGGACAGTGCAGCGAATACAAGAGAAATAAAACAATTAAAATTATGGCTATGGCATGAAATCCTCCGTGATCCTGTCATTAGAGAAATAGTAGAAATTATCCAAATATCAATGGGTCAATATTATCGAGCAAAGTGGATAAATAATTGCGACTTGTCACATCCTAACAGTGATTTATAGCAAGGGACAAATACCTCGTAAAC
This sequence comes from Cladopsammia gracilis, assembly GCA_022457155.1. NCBI lineage: Eukaryota > Metazoa > Cnidaria > Anthozoa > Scleractinia > Dendrophylliidae > Cladopsammia > Cladopsammia gracilis. Next base: position 1,578,307 of record JAJGOT010000094.1, on the reverse strand, counting down.
CTACTTGGGAAAGCTGATAATTTTAAATGCTTTTAAATACTTCTTCTGACTAGTGCGAGTTGTGTTTGGCCTGCCTCTTTTTATACCACTATATATAAAGAGCTTATGAAGCGTAAAAAAGCCATTTCACAGATTCGAATGCCAGATATATTGAAACCATCGATAGGAAAAATCTAAGGACTATCCGTACCACGATTATCTCTTTAAGCAGAGACTAAATCGGTTAACACTTATTTCCATCTGTCAAACTGACTTTTCCTTTTCACTTAAAGTTACATGAAGTGAAACCTATTTCACACTTTAGAGTAAAATTAGAAAAAAAAGATCAGAATAGTGTACGCCTCGAACCCGGGTGGTTTGCTTCATAACTAATATCCTTATCCACTACACTAACAAGGACTAGCTGCCGGGAACTGTAATTGTTAGCATATTTATAGTTACCCATAACAATAAACGAAAGCTAACCGTTTTCAAATCAGTGCTTAACCCTGAACACTGTAGATCAATACTAAACCCCAAAACGTTCTTCTTTGCTTAACCGGAGCTCTGTTCTCTCAGTTTTCTGAGCAATAAATCGGGTTTTGTTCCCGTATACGTCAGTAATACAACGATGAAGAATGCTACATTGTGTAAACCTCATAATGTGTCCAAAGTCAGTCTGCCACATGGAAAAAGGGGTTAACCGACTAAATCGGGCACGAATCTTCTGACCAAAATGAACCAAAATGAGGCCTAAAAAAGTAAAAACAATAATGAACCAAAACCCCCGAACCTCACTGAAACCTAACTGTTTGACACTGGTTTGTTTGACCTGGATAATCAACCAAATGGCAGTATTGCAAAACTCTGCTTAATCATTTCTAATGATATGGCTCAAGAAAATAAAACAGGTTTCATTAGTAAGATTGATTCTGTCTGTACAAACTTCAATATCAAGAAGACTGCGATAAACTTAAGCAAGCCATCTTTTTTCTTGTCAAAGGCAAAACAGAATATTTTTGCACGTCTAAAAAACAGCATCTCAATCTAATTAATGCAAATAAAAAACTTTAATTTTATTCGATCTTTAAAAGTGAAACGAAATACTCCGATTTTATTAACCATATCAAAAATCCCGAACATAGAAAAATTGCTTCTAAATTCAGGATAGGGAATCACGCCCTTAGAATTGAAAATGGTCGAATTACAATCCCTAAAACTCCTGAACACCTTTAGTTAGAATTTGCACCCACTGTACACTTAATTTAGTTAAAGATGAAATGCACTTTTTATTTCACTGCATGTTATATTATAAACTACGAAATACCTTTTTGACAAAATTAATTAAACAAAATAGATTGTTTATAATTTTGGATTATCATGAGGTTTTATTTCTTTTTAATAATACTGATCAACATATTAGCAGGCTAACTGCTGCCTTTGTCACTCAAGCAATGAAAACAAGAACAAAACATAGTCAATAGTACTCGTGATTGTTTTACAATTAATTAAATACATAAATTTAATTTAATAAATAAATTATTTTTTTTATTCTAGATTTCTTTATTGTGATTTAAGCAATTTAATTTACTTACTTAATGTAACTGGTTCGGTAATACCATGTATTTAGAAATGGGAATAGTGAAATAAAGTTGTTGTTGCTGTTGTATCGTTCAACATTTTGAGCCTATTTGACAAGCGTAGGTTTGAGCCTTAAAATTAACAAAAATTGGCCAACCGGCAAAATACATATAATCCTGGCACCGTACACTGTACGAGAATCAGAAGAAACTAAAATAATGTTTACAGTAAAATAGTCTCCTTGATAAAATAAAATTCTTTTATTCACATCTTACAAACAGCGTTCGTGAAATTGTTTCTGATCACTTTTACAAGCACGCTTAGTAAAACATTCTATATTCGTTTGTCAACCTACAATGAAATTGAAAGCACTAGTTCGTAAAACCTATTGTTGTTGCAAATGGGGTAAATTAACCGAGGACATTTTTAACTTAAAGGGACACTGTCCCGACAGAAATATCGTGTTTTCATGATTATGGCCAGGAGCTTGCTTTAGCTTGCTTTATCACCTAAAAATAGGAAGAAAAAATAGCCAAAAGTGCTAACGCAGAAAAATACGAATAAAAAGAGAAAATAACGACTAAAATACTCAAAATTCTACCAAAATCGAAACTTTGAATATTTCTTGACCACCTGTCACGAAATCAAAATTGCTGAACCGTAATAAACTTCCATTCTTCTAATCCCGCACGTTTTCTCCAAACTACTGCTTCTGTTTTTCTCCTTAGAATCTTTTTATCCAATTTGGTTGTAGATTTGGTGGCATTGGGCGATAAAACATGGAAATTAATAAACACGTTATTTCGACGCAGAATTGTATTGTAAACAAATATACAGCATACAACCATTCTCAGTCATCAATAATGTTGTTGCTTACCTCAAACTCTCTTTTCCCTTTCTTTAGAACGTAGTGCTATAAATAATACCAAATGTCCTGAAGCAACCAGTTTGACAAACCAGACTGGACAAACATTAAAACACATCGTAAAGGATATTAGCCAAGCGCGCTTCCAGCGTGCCAAACATCTATCCGAAAGAGTCAACACTTCTTGATTTTTTTCATTCCACCAATCGGTGAAACGTGTCCAAAAGGACACCACGTGGGAGCAAGTTACAAAAAGATGCTTTTGAGTTTGTTTCTCGGTGCAAAGATGGCATTATTCGCTTAAAATAATTAAATTTCTGAATAATGTAGCGTTTGTAGGCAGAATGAAATGGATGATTTTAAATTGGAAAATAGCAAGTCTAGTATCTTTTGTCACTTTTGTCACTTTAAAAGGGATACTGTAGATATGATGTCATTCTTTTTTCAGCTGTAGGTGTTTCGAATTCCATCTTCACATACATTTGGCCAGCTGACTTGCAAGAAATTTTATCTATTGACATTCCGCTATGATCGTTTGGTTGTAAAACCACTGGCGTATGTACGCTATGTGCCTTTAATTTTTTAATCCATTTTTTTTAGGAATTGCATGGCACAGGCCATGATATCTTAAGAGGTTCGTCTTTATAGGGAACTTAGAAGGAAAATCATAAAAAGTTAAAAAAGAGCCATCTTGGAAGATATGATTAATTTTAGTAATGCCTGCCTCATGCCACTGCCTATAACATACAGAGCAACCTTCAATTCTAATAAACCTGTTATTCCATATTATTTCATTTAGGATTTGCTCTTTCGTTTCAGGGTTAGTACAGTTTATTTTTTGCCAAGATTCTAAAGTTTCCTTATAACATAATAGTGGTAAATCAATTGGAAGATATTTTAAGTCGAAGTTGCACCCGAATAAAAAGCGACCGCCTACACCAGCTAGCGTCTGCAGTGCTATCATTTAACCGTTTGATCCACATTACTTTGAGAGAATTATTGATGATTTTAAAATCAGGCATGTCGAGTCCTCCTCTTTCTTTAGTTCCCTATCATAGTTTTATGCTTTATTTTGACTTTTTTTTCCCAGAGAAAGTTTTTGATAACTTGATTTACTCTATTGATAGATACAAGAGGAAGTGAAAGCATAGACGTATTGTAGACCAATTTGGACAGTGCAAGACTTTTCAAAATGGTTATGCGGCCGTATAACGTTAAATTCCTTGGATACCATAAATTTAATAAGGTTTGCATTGACGTAAGCCTTAGATCGAAGTTTTTCGTAAAGGAAACAGTATCATTATTTGAAAAATGGATCTCAAGCGCAAAAACGGGTTCAGAAGGCCACGCAATACCAAAATGTTTTGTCTCGTTTGATTGATTAGCGCCTAACCACATTCCTTTAGTTTTACTAAGGTTCACTTCGAGGCCAGAACACCTGAAAATTATGCAATAATTTAAACAAGTTTTCCGCAGATTGCAAGTCTGCCACAAAGGCGGTAGTATCATCTGCATATTGAGACACTTTAAATTCTTTATCAAAAATCTGTATTCCACAAATACTTGTATCTTGTCTGATAGCGTTGCCTAGTATTTCTGCGCACAAAACAAAGAGCGCACCGGAAAGCGGGCATCCTTGACGAACGCCTCGCTCTAATTCGAAAAATTCTGACGCATATCCGTTGTTCATCACACAACTTGAACAGTTGTTATAAAAGGCCTTTATCCAACTTTGAATCAGAGGCCCAAAATTAAACATTTGTAAAGTCCTTGATAAGAAATTCCAATTTACCGTATCGAATGTTTTTTTTTAATCAATGAATAAAGCTATACCAGTAGTGGTAAAAGGCCAATTCTGGCTCATTGCCATTTTCACCTAATTTTCACATCCCCTTTGTTACCCAAAATGAGGATTTTTCGAATTTTCTTCCGTCAAGTCCTAGCGCTTTTTCCTCACTCGCCGCTAATTCCAGCGTAAACAAAAATCCAAAAAATAAAGTCCTAAAAAATCTGTTACTATTCAGTGGCATTTGTATCGTTAATTTAGGCGATCCAAAAAACATCTTTAACATCCTTAATTATTAGCGGTTCTATTACGTTGATTTCAAGTGCCAATGCCCCCAAGCAAGAGTGTGTATTCCATCTTCACAAATAAATCTTTTATCGTCATCCGCACTCAAAGCAATCTTGTTGATTGTTTCTGAAAGTATTTCATGTTTATGGCTTCTTATGACGTTCAATTTTCTCATTTGCTTTGCTTTCCTGATTTTCCAAGTTTTATTCCAACTTGGTATTCTCTTATTGCTTTTTCAAGAGCTTTTCTTAAATATTTCGGAGTATCTTTTGGAATCTTTTTATTTTTAATACATTCTTGAAAATAATCGTCAAATGTTTTAATTTTCTATGGTTTTTGTTTTACTTTTAGCTTTGACTTTGGCTTTATTGATTTCTTTTTTAATTTAATATTTTCTTCTCTTTTATTTTTAATATATTCAATCAATTTTTGTCTCTTTCGTTTTTCTTTATTTTTTTCTATTTTCTTTAGTTTCTTTTTTAGCTATTTTCATAAGTTCATCATATGATAAGTTATTTAAATCTTTTGAAGACATCCTTTTTATTATATGTAAATATTATTTATTAAATTTCAATTTTTTTTCTATATCTACTAAAATCAATATTAACATTTCCTACAGTCCTACAGACAAAAAAAAATAATTAAATCCATAGTTTGTTTTATAATATCTTGCTGTTAGTTAAATTACACGTTTCCATCAACTGAAAGCAGGTGTTAAAATATTATAGTCATGTGATTACTTTTAATCAATCAAAATTGACGCATTTTACGTACGCATTTGCGTAAAACATTTGCGTTTGATGTTTGAGTTTTGTGTATTTCATTTGCGTTCGAGTTAGAAACATTTTCCTTCTTAACCCGTCTCAACTTAATATACCGTCTTCACTCAACTTAATATACCGTAACCAACTTATCGAAAAGATTAATACTGCTTCAAAGGCAATAGAAGATGAAAAAAAAACCTTACCTTATACAAGATCATACAGCAACATAATACAAAGACTTTTGACTTGAAGTGTAAGGAGATTCAAATGAAAGCAGGTAATGAAATATCATGAAACTATGGTTACAGTTTATAGTCGTGTGATTACTATTAACCAGTTAAATGCTTCACATATTTACATAAGTTCATGTTCTCGAACAGAACTTGTGCTTGTACATGTGTTTGAACATGATCTGTGTCTGTGTGTGAAAAATCATTTTATAGTAAGAACTAAAGGGAAAAACCCCTTCTAGAATATTCATTTGTTATAGTCATGTGATAACTTTTATCAATCAAAATGTTCATTTTTTTTCTACCAAAATGGAAACTAAATTGGTAAAAAATATATTTTTATTTCCAAAATGGAAGCAAGATTGGAAGCAACTTCTGCAAATCATTAAATATTAAACATAGTCAAAACAAACTGACAGGTGTTTGTATATAGAGTTTTTTTGCGAATATATAATTAGAAGTTGTAATATTATTACTTCTGTATTTTTCCCCAAATACTTTTTTTTCATATTTTTCTGGAATCCACCCGCGAGTAAGTGGAAGGAGTGAGCGAGAAGGAGTGAGCGAAGCGAACGACTGAAGCGAACGAGCCACTAACGTACTATTACTTATAATACTAGTATTAACAAAAATGGTATTAATCTTGTAACAAATATTCATATTATTAAGATTATTTATTTCGAAGATTTTTTTTTATTTTATAAATTTTAAAGAGTACCCGAAGCAAATGTGTTTATTTCTTATCATAGTAAATCTGGCTTCAATGCAAATTGGAAAAAAATGACAGAAAATGGAATTACGTTTTTAATCAGGTTTTGTAAACACTCGGTCATAAATTTGCAATGACGGTGGATTCCAGAAAAATATGAGAGAAAAAAAGTATTTGGGGAAAAATACAGAAGGAATAATATTACAACTACACGACCTCGTCAACCAGACGTAAAAATATTGCACTGCGAACCGTCTAGAACCTAACCATGAATGTGAATCTTGTCGACCAAAATCCAAAGCTTGATTAAACTCTTCTCACGATCACAGTCATAGATGGACGACCGTCACGTAAATAAACTCATGGCGAACAACTGGCAGGGATGGCTGGGTGAGAATGGCTAGAAAACCCCTCCCGACGTCCCCATTAAAACGATTTTTAAGAGACGAGCCTTCACTCATTGCGGTGAGTGGCATGAACAACTCCGAACTATAACATATACTTCATATACTTCATAACATATACTTCGCTCTACATTAATGTATTGAGCACTGTTTTACGAATATCCAGTTCTACACTTTATATATATATATATATATATTAGAAGACAGTCTGATCAACTGATTCGACTTGGCATTTTATTACTAACTAGTTTCGTACCGCACAACTTGTACGGCACTCATCAGATAAAATTGCCGAATACAAAAATTACAACGTTACACGGATAAGAAGGAAAGTATAAAATTACAACGGTTTTTTCGGAAGAATGGAACATTTAAAATCTGCGTGACAATAAAAATTGAAAAGTAACGAGTATGCATGATGATATAAGTTATAAAATCAACAGTTGCTATTACGTGACAGTTCAGTTCATTTCGCTTATTGAGTGAAGCAGATTATAAAATACTTCTCCCATAGGCACAAGTTACAGGGGTTGTATGGAGCAGCTTGCAGGCTGTTTTGAGCTGGTTCAACAGCGAGGCCCTGTTAGGGTTTTAGGATTATGGATTATTAGGGGTTTTTAGAGAAGGGATACGGATTATTGGCCACTAAATTTAAGGATTACGGATTATTTGTGTCCTCATTTTAAAATTACGGATTATTATCGATCATTATCACATAGATTGCTTTTTACATAAAAAGGATAAATGGTCATAAAGAGAGGTAAAAGTCATACAGAAAATGACAAATATTTATCTCCAGTGGCCCCTCTGGTGCTCCTAGTCAAAATTCCGAACCCGCGATGCCTCGCGGAAGTAGTCGCCAGTCGCTAAGTCGTCTGGGTAATATACTCAAGATGGCGGGTAGTTGAGAACTCACTGTAGGTGATCAAAGGTCAACTAAAGACTCGATTAAAAAAATGGCATCTCTCACATCGCTGTTGCACCCGCTAAATGAGACACTCCTCGAAGTTACTGGGGCAATTTATAAGCTTGAAAATTATGCCGAGCAGAATGGTTTAAGACGTTTAACCATTCTCAACAAAAATATGTGTTGCTACTGAAAGGTAGCAACTAGCAAATACAAACCCAGCAACTGATGAGATTGGAGAGGACAGAGAGGAGAACCGAAACCATAGGGTCTTGCCTGAATGAAATAGTGGCATAAACGAAGCAGTCGCTAGACTGCTAAAATTTCCAACGGAGGTTTTAGTATAAACAGCGAGCTCCAGGCAGCTATAAAGCGTAGCAAATGGAAGCTAAAATTACAGCCTAGACTGAGACAAACTTCAACTCTCTATAAGTTGAATAGCTTATTAAGCTACAACTCTCTCTGCAATAAAGCTTGGATCCTGAAAATTAAAATCCTGCAAAGACAAAACTAAAATAGCTGGGCCCAGTGTGACATTAATAGCAGGAAAGACATTCACGGCCAACAGATCATTTCAGATCCTGTCATGTCCGGTATTTCAGAGAGAATCAGTCAGTTAGAGAAATTCAAACCTTCCCTACATAATAACATGCCAATATTAATGGAAAAAACAACACACCAACTGCCAGGCAAATAAAGGACGCTAAAATGAGGTCAAAAAGCTTGACTTGACCTCAAATCAGTTGCATGCACATGGCCTTTGAAAGGTTTTAAACTAAGTCTACACTAAAACCCTCCTTAACAAACGGTTAAATATAGAATACCCGTTATGTTCAAAACATATAGAAGGAGCAAATGGCATTAAAAATATGAGGTAAGAGTCGTGCAGGCCTGCCAACCCCATTTTACACTCAAATGGTCATCAATACACCTGTTCAAAGGTCACAGCTTACATGTAAGTTACACCGCCCCTATGTTTCATTAGGATGCAACCCTTGACATGAAAAAACCAAGTGACACACTCAAATATCAACCTCGCGGTCTAACAACAACAACAACAACAACAACAACAATAATAATAATAACCTTAATATTTAAAGAGGAAGCCTTCTTCTTTTACACGTGGTTTACAAAAGGGACCTCGAGGGTCTAGCCAGTACCTTAAGCATGCGCACAGCCATATCACCTGGCAGTGGCAGCCATGGACAGATGTTTCGTCCTTATTGGGACTCATCAGCATGGCATAGCCGTCGACCCCCTTTTTTTTAAATAATTGAACCCCCATAGGGGGTGTTTTGGTGAGTTTTTAATTCGTCTGCCAATTGAAACTAATTCGAAACCAATTCTACGGGAGGCCGAGTCAACCTCGCTTACTGGGGACCTGTCACTACAACCCGCGGCCCCCTGGGCGCTCTATCAGGGGGACGAGGGGAGGCCGGGTCGACCTTTCCGCTGGAGGCCTGTCACGACAGCTGTGAAAGCAGAGCTTCCTAGTACTAACACAGACTGTCTCTACAACCGCTTGGAAACTAAGTCAAAGGAAAAAAATCTGCTGAAACAGGCCAGAAAATGTAATTTCTGGCGTTTGAGTAACGTAGTCAACGAATTAGACAGAAATTGATATTTCTACGGCACGGGAACAGCAGGGACTGGGCACTATTGTTGTAGTGCATTGTGGGTAGCATACTTCGTTATAAACGAAGTATCGCATGTGGTTAGTCATTCTAGGCCTGCACCATTCGGCGTCAGTTGTTTTCAAAATTTGTATATTTATTTATTTTTCTTACTGTGTGAGAACTTCAGTGCATTTTGTACTTATTGTGTAGTACTATATAGGGCCTCGTAGGATGGGCTATAGAGTTTGAGCCATGGATCCTACCCAGATTTCCTGCCACACATTTTCCCCTAAGGGTTTTTTTTGGGGGTGACAGGTTTTTTCTGGCCTCCGTTTAACCGCAGTTCGTATGTGAGTGGTTGCTCAGCTCTAGTTTGTCATTAGCATTGTATGATTTTCAATTTATGGATTTTGACTACATCGTTAGATTGTATTGTAATTGCCGTTGGTGTCCGGCCGAAATGCATCAAAATAAACCTATTGGAGCGTATACTGTTTGCTGTGTAGTGGAGTTGAAATAGTATGTTCTGAAACGTCTGCTTGGGAGAAAAAAAGCGAGAAAAACCCCCCAAGGGATACGCAACCCAGCCGAAGCTAGTAAATGCGGACCCATACATCCCACCAGAGTGCAATGGCCGAAAGTCGTTTTGCGGGTGCCCTTTACTGCCAAGGCGGATGCAAGCATCCCTTTAAGCGCCAGCTCCACACAACACAAGTGGTAGCTGTTGGCTGGGGACAGCACGGCCGTCCTCCCACGGTATGTGTATGGGGAGGTGGATCATCATTTTTGCCAATCGATGTGTCAGTAAATTTTACGTAAAACACTCAAACACCGACCCCGCGGTCTGGCCAGTAGTTTACGCATGCGCACAGCCATGGACAGCTGTTTCGTCCTTATTAGGACTCACCAACATGGCATAGCTGTCAATGATCTTTTGTGAGACCCTGTCTGGCTATGCCATGCTTATGAGTCCTAACTAGGACCAAACAGCTGTCCATGGCTGCAACTGCCAGGATGATATGGCTGTGCGCATGCGTAAGGTACTGGCTAGGCCGCGGGGTTGGTGTTCGAGTGTGTCACTTGCTTTTTTCGTATTTTTAACCGTTGACATGCTTGATATACAGTACGTAAGTCAATTCACGTGACACAAAAGGGTAATTAGGGGTTGCTATAAATAGATTGTTTTTACAAAATTGGGATACGGATTATTTCCAAAATTTATCCAGGATTATGGATTATTCATACCTCCCCTAACAGGGCCTCAACAGCGTAGAAAACAAGGAAACCTACTCGTTCATCGCTTTTGATGTGATCGATTTTTACCCATCCATTTCAATCGACCTGCTTAATGCCGCACTAGAATTTGCATCCAACTACGATAACATCACCGCCGATGAAAAGCGCATCGTCCTACATGCAAAAAAATATCTCTCTCCGATAGAAAGAATCGCCACAGATGTATAATTTGGTACAACCCCCCATTCAGTAAGAATTTCGCCACCAACGTCGGACGGACTTTTCTTAAAATCCTCGACAAAGAATTCCCAAAGGACCACGTGTTACACAAGATCTTCAACCGTAACACAGTGAAAATCAGTTACAGCTGTATGTCCAACCTGAAACAAAACATCGACGGCCATAATAAGTCAACCCTTCACAAAAAGATTGTGCCATCTCAAAGATGCAAGTTCAAGTTCAAGTTCATTTTATTCACACTTATTCAATTACAATATACCAACATTAAGGAAATAAAAAAAAGTAAGAACAGAGCTAACTAGACATTGAATTAAACATAACAAAAGAAGAGTGTGTAGTAGCCAAAGGAGCCAAGCTTTCGAGTTGGCTACTACCACAGAGCAGTTGCAAGTGGGTGGAGATTATACAATACTTTTAATAACTAGTTGTTATAATAACTATTTAAATTAAATAATTAAATAAATAGAACTAAATAATAAATTAGAGTTGTTTAACATGCTTGACTGTCAAATAGAAAGAGTTTGTATTCTTTTTTAAAACTATTAAAAGGGAGACACTTAATTTTCATCGGTATTGTTTCCCAGATCTGTGATGCCACTACGCTAAACCTGGCTAGGCCATAATTAGGTCTGGAAAACGGTCTATACAGGTTTAGGTTCTGCAACTGCAGAAAACCAGCTGACTGTCCTTTGGCTGGGAATTGCCTCATGGAATCCGTGGTCTACCAAACAACAGTAGCAACGGAGGACAACAGGCCTGACCAGACCTACGTAGGCCTTACTGAGAACTCTTTTAAGACTAGATTTACTAACCACAAAGCTTCTTTTAACAACCCGCCAAAGAGACTCAACACTGAGTTAAGCAAATACATTTGGCAGTTGAAAGACGCCAAAACAAAATTTAAAATATCTTGGACGATTCTAAAGCAAGCTGTTCCATACAACCCCGCTTCGAACCGCTGTAACTTGTGCCTATGGGAGAAGTATTTTATAATCTGCGGACCTGATCTGGCTTCACTCAATAAGCGAAATGAACTGATAACTTCCTGTAGGCACGCAAACAAGTTCCTGCTAAAAAATTTCAAGCCTGTCACGTAATAGCAACTGTTGATTTTATAACTTATATCATCACGCACACTCGTTACTTTTCAATTTTTATTGTCACGCAGATTTTAAATGTTCCATTCTTCCGAAAAAACCGTTGTAATTTTATACTTTCCTTCTCATCCGTGTAACGTTGTAATCTTTGTATTCGGCAATTTTATCTGAGTGCCGTACAAGTTGTGCGGTACGAAACTAGTTAGTAATAATCAGTTGATCAGACTGTCTAATATTTATGCTCTAGTTTTCCTATTGAGCACTCTGACAGCAGTTCTGCAAATCATCTAATATATATATATATATATATATATATATATATATATATATATATATATAATTTTTCATATTCAGAGATGATACCAGTTTTTAACCAGTGAATACGCGCATGAGCAATGAACGGGTTATCGGTAACGGAGGCAGATATGCAAACGAGCACTCACTCGCTCACTCCTTCCATCAGCTGTAAACTTTGTGACGTAATGTTTGTTACGAATACATTTTGTAACAAGAATAACGTGAATCCAGCGATAACAATAACCAAATTGTTGTAAACGAATATAAATAACAATTAGCTTAAAGATGTTTCGCATTTGGAGTCTTTAATGCAACGATAAAATCGATCTAAAATAATTTTTCAACCGAGACAAGCGTATCTACCTTAAAGTAATTAAATTTATCCTATTAGCCGAAAGGTCCTAGGTTCTAGTCTCGCTCCTGCCGTCCTTTTTTCTTCTTTTCTTTTTTTTTTTCTTTCTTCTTCAGACTGAACATTCTGAAAGTGATGTACCGTATTTTTCTTTTTGCGCTTGTCAAAAATCCTTACGTTTAATTTAAAATAAATATTGAACCGTGTCAGTGTGAAAACATAAGCTTACCGCAATATTGCATTACGCGTTAGCATTTCTTATTCACGGGTTGGCTCTAAGGAGTCTTTGATTTTGGTTATTTATTTATTTTTTTTCTTTTATAATAATATTTATTTTTTTCATGTTCCGGGATGTTCCGGAATGTTCCGGGATGTTCTGGAATGTTCCGTGTTCCTGGTTTTATCGACGCCCGCGAGCGAGTGAGTGAGTGAATTAGCCACCGTTACCAATAACCCGCTCATTACTTTTGCGCGTATTCACGGGTTAAAAATGAACGGTAAGCTTACACAGCAATTAGACTAATATATCCGGAAAAGTCAGTATGTTATGGCATGCATAAGAAACATTTAATATGCTATATTTTTATGTACTACGTATTTAACAATAGCAATTTGTCTTAAACAAAAATGACAATGTTAAAGAAGCCCGATGTAGCCAACAGTTTTTCCTTGCACTTTGTCCGCATTCGTGTAAATCACGTTACTTGCACTGTTGATTGTTATATAACGAATTCTCCAAAAGGAAACCACCAATCCTTTGTGATGGTGGTGTGACATCATTTTACGAAGTGGACACGTTGCCATATATATGGCAAGGACTCCCTCAACAAAGGAAGAGACATACTGCAACTACTAACAACGCAAGAAAACCATACACCCTAACCTAATTGCCCAATTGCAATATCAAAAACAATATTCTGACATAATGTGACAGCATTGCATGAGAAGAAAAAATTACAGAAGATAGCCGAAACGGCAATTTGATTCGTCAAATAACTTTAGAATTTTTGAGATCACTAAGGCCTTCCGAGCGGTTTTAGCCGACAAATAAAAAACGCTAAAAGGGCTATACCACTGTCGTTAACTCAGATGTCACTTTAAGTTTCAAATAAGATTTATTTTTGAGAGAAATAGCAGGAAAACCTCCAGCAAAATATTCGATGCAAGTTGTTTTGACGCCAAGTACATGAACTAGCTTGAACTCCGTCGTCTTAATTATGCAGGTGAACACGTGCACGATTCTTACGCAGCCAAGGCAACCAAATTTCAAAAAGCGAGGCAACGAGACAACGTGAAAGCGAGGTCAAAGAGCATATCAGTTTCTGGCCGACAAAAAGCCCCTGAAAAATCAGCCGTTCGGGTACATTGGTGTCGAAACCAAAAAAACTCCATTTATTCCGGCTATGGATGCAGGCACGACACCCAAAGATGAGAAAGCGTATCTCCGTCGTCGAACGCAAACATAAACATCCTGTGTATCCTTCGAATCAATCTCAAATATGTTAAGGACGTTCGCGCAAAAATCTTCTGATTTTTGCGAACATTTTTCTACAGCTAGATAATGAGTTACTCTTTTTTTAACCTTTGCAGCGGAATGATCCGAGATCACCGGATCAAAAGTGGACACACCAATGACAAGTGCATCATTCGATCTAGTAATCACAAGATCAAGGGTATGACCTCCAACGTGAGTGGCTTTAGTGACGTGCTGTATGAGATTGTAGGACTCCAGAATTTCCATAAACCTTTTTGCCTGGAAATTGTCACCATCGTCGACATGCAAGTTAAAGTCGCCCACTATCAGTAAGCTTCCAGGAAAATCAGCCATCTGTTCCATGAGTTTTGAGAATTCTTCTTAAAATAAGTCATATGATGAACGGCCAGGGGCGCGATAGATTACAAGAATCTTAATACTTTGCAGACTAGGAGGCGGGCATTCACGTATTCAAAAGATTCAAAGTGTCATTAATCTGGTTGTTGATATCCAGACTTTCTTTAAACAAAAAGCCAACGCCACCGCGAAGGGAATATCATCTCGGGACATGAAGAAATCGGTAACCAGTAGGGCACGGTGTACCGATTTCTATTTAGCTCTATTTTATCAATGTTGCCTGGTCGAGGCCACGTTTCAGTTATACTCAAGCAGTTTAAGGCCTGGGTTTAAAGTGTGTTCGGAAAATATGGTTGACACTTAATATCTTCACCGAGAAAACCTAGATCAAAATGAAATTTTCCATGAATGTTAATCTTGATGTTTTCTTTTGCCTTAACGCAAAAGTTTGGTCACGTGACATGTCACGTGATCAAAATTTTAAAATTACGTAAATCGGCGAATTGGTAGCGAATTTTCTTTGTATAGTTAAATAAATTAACTTTTCCGATGGAGGTTTAACATATTTAACCTTCTACGTTTGGAATGATTGTCCTCAAGTCTTGAAATTACAGTTACAAATAATTATAGGTAGAATTTGGGACTGAAAAATGACCTTTGTCCTCATAATTTTTTTTAAGAAATTAATAGACACTCATTCCAAACGTGAAGGGCTGGAGATATTTAATCTGCATCAGAAAAGCATTTTTATTTGATGTTTTCTCTTAAACCCGTCACCAATTCGTCAAATATTTGCTATTTTAAGAAAAATGGCCACGTGACATGTCACGTGACCTATGCCGAAGCTTATTATACTTAAAAATGTTAAGGACGATAATATCTTTCTATGTGCCAAATTACGATTCACTTCCATTCCGTTTGTAAAAGTTATTGCGAATAAACGGTTTTTTCCTGGTCAAAGCCCTTGACCCAGGCCTTAAACTACTTGAATTATTGCCAGAATATCGATATCATGATCAACAAAAAAAGTCTTTCACCTTCATGGTCTTGTTTTTCGCCGATCTAGTATTCAAAAGACAGAAATCAAATGAAAGAGACATAGGTGTTGAAACTTACGAGGGTCCTTTTGTTATAGGTACCAAGTTTCCTGATAACACACATAATGGCGCTGGATTCTTCTATATCGACCTCCTCTTCGTCCTCTAAACTTAAAAATACTGCATTGTCTTTAAGAAGCAATGGTCAAAGAAGGGGGAAAACAACAGTGTCGTCTGAGATCCATAAGTTGTTGTCGAGAATACGTCTGTAACGGTAGTATAAGCAAGTTTTCAGAGCGATGTTCAGTTTTTTCTCGGTGTTCAGTTCTACCTCGATTGCCGTTGAAAAACTTGTTTTCGGCCCATGATTAAGTGGATCATCGTTAAAGATCGTAATTTAAAGTGGTGGACAATGCCCAGGAACAATTAATGTCGTATTACCACGTTTATCCCATCGGATCGAAGCTACTCGCAGATTGTGGTAACCAATCGAGGTTAGCCGTAACTCTGATTTGCCGCACCATAATCCAACAGCAAAGAACTTCATATTTCGTTCGCATATCCCAATTTTTGGAGCAGTAGAACAGTTGTTCACATTAAACAAGTAAAATTGACCAGTTGTCGATTGAAAACATACATTGCTGACGGCATAAATAAGAAACAAACTAAGAGCTAAACACGCAATGGCGGCCATGTCGGCGCACTCTTAACTCTCAACTGAACTATGCATCTATAGCTCAAGAAGCACTCCATAAAGCTCCAGTCCATAAGAAGGATGATACGGCCAACATACACCAGGTGTGTCTGTTTGAAAAATACGAAAGTAACGGAAAGCTGACACATTTCCTTCAACCAACCAGGTTTGCAGATTTGTATGTTTCAAATGTACCAACGGCGTCCTAGCAATCTCAAGATTCATCCATTCGGAATCATCAGTACAGCCTTCTAGGATGGAACGCCACATCCTTGCTTGTAAGGCAAACTGAGTAGGAAACAGACGGTAGTTCTCACCCAAGTCAATAATAAAGCAAGAGTCCACTTCCTTAATTCTTCCACCACCGGTTTTGTTTTGTATATGGGCCAATACGTCAGTAGCTTTTCCTAGTCCATGTTTGTCTCCGCATGGTAATGAAATATCTAAATTAAAATCATACAAATATATGTTAAGTTACAGCAAAAAAAAAAAACATTTTTACGGACAAGATAAAGACCACATGACTGTTTACGTGTTCACTGTCATAACGATCAATCGACTCGTTACAAAATTGAGAAGCAAGTGCAATAGTGTACAGTTAGGAACGATTTTTACGCAAAAAAGAGTACAACGCTCTGGAATCAAATACACATACGGAACAAAATGCATATGCATGCTTCAGTGTTTCCCTCATTCGTAATGATTGTAAAGATAGAAACGGGACCAAGTTTGTCCATTTCGTTCCTTTCTAGGTCTGTAGAACGAGTAACGGAAAAGGGTAATGGTAAAGCTGAGATGCGTATAGTTAACACGAAAATATAAACAGAGGCATCTCAAAGAGGGAGAAAAAGGTATTAACCACCCGTAATGAATGAATGCTCTAAACCATGCAATGTTTGTTCCATATTATGGACATTATGCAATGAGAACATTGACGTCCTGAATATCACCTACGGCAACCGCTTTTCGTTTGAACATGTGTACATCATCGTGAAAAGCTACTGACGGAAACAAAATTACCTTTCATTTCTCTGGTTAGGTGTTTAACCCCGCGGAGCATTAACGACTTGCGGTTGCTACCGATGACGTAAGACGACAATGTAGAAAAGAGGTAAAACAAAATCACGGTCCGTGACAAATGAAACATCTGTTGTCGAAAAAACAATCATCGTAATCACGTTTCACATCTCCTATTTCACGTGGAATAAAAAGGCGATTGAGGGATAAGGGATCTTTTGCCGGATTATTTGTTATCGCGGCTCTGCTCCTTCAGGTGAATACAGTTATAAATTTCGTGCTACGAGTTGGTACTTACAACTCACGGTCCTGCTTTTCAATGTTTGTGTACGGCGAAATTGGTCTACTTCTTTACATCTTAAGTAGTATTCGTACTCAATCTTTTTACACTCGGCCTTTTTTTCCTCTAGTTTATCCTTAATTTCTCTAATTTCTCTTTCTTTAGCGTCGACTTCTGATGCGAGAAGGTTACTTTCCTCTTCCAGCTTCTTTTTCTCCTGCTCTAATTTAATTTGACGTTTATTTTCTGTTTCCAAGCTTTCGTTATCATTCTTTTGTTTGTTCTGTATTTCCTCCGCTCTTAGCTTTTCAAGACTGATTTCTCCCATTTGCCCATTAAGTCTGATAGCCTCTTTGGTGTCCTCTTTGTCATGTCTTTCGAGAAATTCTTTGGCGCATTTTTTCGCTTTCTCAAAGAGCTCCTTCTCCTCCACATGCTTGACTTCAAATTGACTTAATATGTCGTGTAATGCCTCCACTTTTTCCCTTGATGCGTCGTTTTCCATCTTACGGTGATAGCACTGTCGACAACGTTTTTCATCTTGTGGTAAGTCATTTGAACGTTGGATTTGTTCGTTGTTATCAGGGTATGTTTGCTTATTAAAGCTTGTGTCAAACCCTTCGTGGTCATTTGGCAAGTCTTTTGAGTTGTTCTGTAACTCATATACTTCAGATTCCGGCGAGTTCGTTGTTTCTCTTTCCTTGGTAGAAATTCGACGTTCTTCCTCCATTCGACGAATTTTTCCTCTCAGTCCAGCACTTTTTGTTCGTTCTTTGAAGAGTTCAGATTTTAACTCTGTGTTTTCTGCGGCAGAAAGAGAATGCATTCGGTTAGCTGGATCATGTTTCATTGTAATTACGACGACTGAGTGGTTACAAGTGAGCATGTATCAAAATATTTCGCTGATGTAATTATGATGCTTTACCTGACGTACTTATTTTATACAACACTCAATATTTAACCGGAAATAAGAGTTAACATATAACGAACACTTTTCGACTGCCTCTCTGGACATTTTTGAAAAAGCATGGTTCTCATATGCCACCGGTATAACTACGATAACATCAGTAGTCTGGTCCCCGGACCCCTTTTGGCTTTTGGGATTAGCTTGCCTCGCGGTTCGTCTGGAGGGTTTGCCAATATACATACTCGGTGCTACACATACAATCACTACAAAGATATTCGTTGGCCTTCATTTTCGGGGCGGCGGGCGGCGACGGTTTGCTTTAAGGTGTTTCGATACAGTTTTCTGGGGACCACACCTAAATTTTTCAATCGGCTTTTAAGCGGCATTCTCTAAGTCAAATCAACGTGAAATTTTCACCACTTACTGGTTTTGAATTAAAGTTTGGCAAGATCTATTTTCTGCTAAAATCGATATTACCATGACGACGATAAAAAGAAACTTCTAAATCGATAAAAGTGAATTTACGCGTTTTAGATTTCGCATGAAAAATCCCACATATAGACATCTTAAAATATGGTATATGGTATATATGTAAATTTTGCAAGAATAAAAAAAAATATGTATGTTTGATTTCAAACAAATCGTAGTAACACTGGTTTCTGATATTTTTTCCCTTAACGTAAATAATTCAACACAGAAATCCGTATATATAGAAACGTTAGCAAAACTAATATTTGCTCTGATGAGCACACGCTTGTTCTTTTATTATAAATACAGTCGAACCTCTCCTTACGGACACCTCTCTATTACGGACAGTTGTCTTGGTCCCTAAGATACAAAAATTCATACATTCCCTACCTCTATAATACGGGCACCTCTATAATACGGACACTTTGGTCTGTCCCTTTGGTGTCCGTATTAAGGAGGTTCGACTGTACCTAGATTTGTATCAACTAGTCGTATGAATTTGGTGAACTCTCAAACTCACAATAGCACTTATAGCAATAATAGCACTTTTTGAAAAAAAAAAGGAAAAGATAAAAGACTGATTAAAAACTGGCGCCCAATATCGCTTATCAATGTAGATGCAAAGATAATATCTAAAGTTTTGGCAAAACGTTTGGAAAAGGTGTTGCCGACAATAATCAATTCAAACCGGAACGCTTTCGTAAAAGGTAGGTAAACAATTGGCGATATGGTCGACTACAAAAAACGGAACTGTTTGTCGGGTATTTTAATAGCAGTTGATTTTGAGAAAGCCTTCGATACATTGAATTTCAACTTTTTAATTAGGACTTTGCATAAGTTTAACTTTGGTCCTTCCTTTATTCAGTGGATCCCTATTATGTATAAAAATGCATCTATAGTGCCGTAATGAATTGAGATTTTTGCCTTAATAATAAGAAACGAAAGCAAAATTGAGGGTTTTAAAATTGGACAGGAACAAATCAAGTTATCGCTATTTGCAGACGGTATGACTTGCTTTCTCAAGGACAAATCTTCATATACCGCAGTCTTTTGGGGAGTGTTCAGGTCGATCTGAAAGTTAATCATGAAAAAACAGAAATCTTTGCCCTCGGAAACAACACTTTACGAAAGACGGACTTTGCAAAGCATAATATTTGTGAAGTTATCAAGATTTTAGGAGAGTAGCTATAGTTTGGTTACAAATCTTAAAGGTTATAAAGAAATCGATAAATATGTGGAAATAGAGAGGCCTTTCATTATTAGGACAAATTCAAATCGTGAAAACATTCGCGGTCCCCAAACTTATGTATAGTGCAACTGTCATACCAATTTCTAAGGAATTCATTAGAGGCGTGTAGTGTATTTATCTTAATCGGAACCGGAACTCTATTGTTCCCGTGTTTATTGTCATGTGACTCACAAAAATATTATGGTATGTAATTGGACGAGGAGCATGTGGTCAAGATGTTGAGAATCCATTAAAACCTGTTTTGATTTGTAAAGGAGCTTTCTCTAGTCTTTGAGACGTATCCACCACAAGGCGAATTCTATCTTTTACGAATTTATTTGGAATGGAAAGAATAAAGTTAAACGCCATGCATTAATTTCGGATATCAAAAAAAGGCGGGTTAAAAATGTTAGATTTGTAGTCCATGATTAAAGCAAAACGAGCCTAAGAAAGTTTTGGAAGATTACCTAAGTCCCTGGGGGGCGTTTTGTCCGACACTGTAATTTTGGCACCTCTAAACTTAACCCTCAGACGTACAATGGGGGGGGGGGGGGTTCTCGGAATTTTTCAAGAGCACTATTTTATTGTTAGCACATGCTGTCTTTAGTAGCTGTAAGTTTATCTTTTTGGCACATTTTGGTAAAGTTTGGTGACAACCGGTTATTATGTTTACAAGATATGACGTCATAAGCCGAGACGTCAAGCCATCTTTGAATACAAATGCGTGTTTTTTACCTTTTCTCGGTGAAAAAAAAAACATATAAATGCTACCGGAAGCAGCAAATTGTTTAATTGTATTATATTTTGCAACTCTAGCAAAAAATATTTGCAATTTCCGCATTTTCCCGATAAAGTTGAATTTTTAGTAAAATCCAAGATGGCGGCCATATCGTCGCCCATTTTAGATGACGTCACGGACCTCCAGCAGCGCTACAACCCATAATATTTACCTCACCTTGTAGAGCACATCACAGGCTATCTATTAGATGTAAAATATTTCCAAAAAATTGTAAAAATTGTATGCAACCACCGTTGTACCACGGTGGGGGCATAAGTTTTGGTGTACGTCTGAGGATTAAGATCCACCTATTGGTCAAATTAAAATGAGAAAACGCGAAGCTCCGCTCAGGAAATTGTTAACAAGATTATTTGGAATAACAAGTTTCTTTGTATCAATCAAATATATAAGTATAGAAGTGATATATTTAATTTAGGTATATTAAAGATAGGTGATTTACTCTCCGTAAATAATTTATTTTCGTATGACGGCACTCCACCGGCATCTCCTGAACAAAGATTCTTTGTCATGAGTATTGTTAATTCAATCCCTGCTGAATGGCGCGCTCTTGCTAAAGCTTCCACCGATGCATCACCGATTGATCCCATTCCAAGTACTCCATCAAGATGGACAGCAAAACTTTGGTTTCAATCCTTGATACCTCTCCTACTAACAGATCTATCAAATATTCCACAAATTCCACCTCGTACCAAACAAAAATTAACAGATAAGTACTCGAGTACAGTTGTTGAGTGCGACAAAGTTTATTCCTTACCCTTTAGTACGACCCTAGAATCGAAGATTAGGGAATTCCAATACAAAATACTAAATTGTATCGTCTACAGCAACGAAAAACTATATCGTTTTGGTTTAATCGATTCTTCTTGCTGCACTATTAGTGAAGAGGTAGCGGATTCCATCGAGCATTTACTCTTCTCCTGTAGAATATCTTCTGAATTTTGGAAATATGTTTTTCCTGGCTAAAGGACAACGATATTCATATTGAAGTACTAAAGGAGACAGATTTAATTTTTGGAAAGTTTGACACTAGAGAACCACATCATACTACTCAAAAAAGCTTACCTACTCTTCAGGGTTTTATCGCTAGGACAAAAACAATTAATAGTATTCAACTCTTAATTGCAAGGAAGAAAGGTAAACTTTTAAAACACTTTCAAAAATGGGCACTGACTAAGGTATAAGTGATATGGAGGCTAAGTAAAATAACGGCTATAGCAGCACCGATATCGCTACTATTATGTGTGAGTATGTCCTTGTGTTTATTGTCATTATTTTATATTATATTGTTACCAAGTATTGTATTCTTTATTCTTTACTTTTGTACTATTAAAATTATCAAAAAACTATTAAATAAAAAAAAAATGGATTTGTGTTCTTGGAGCTAGATTGGATTTTTCTTTTATGGTGTTGTAGCATCAAACACTGACATCAATTCACTGTGATTACTGCATTGTTATAGTCTATTTAGACATCCGGCAATGATTACATCCGCAAATTTCCGGTCAATCCCGGGCGGCTGGCAGTTCAAAATGCGTTTCCAAAAGAATTCGTCTCACAGGAGAAGCCGACGATCTAGCACAGTTATTTCCGAGCTCGAGGATGTTGTTCTTTTGAATTTTAACATGCCTTCACAATCATTTATTTAAAAAAAAAATGCTCTTTGAGGTTTCAGAGATTGATCTGTAGCTTTCCAAGGCATTGTTCATAGATACATGGCGATGTAGAGTGGACAGCAAACTGTAGTGAAAACGTTCAGTTCAACGCGATCTTGAACAAAATTTCTGTCGTAACTATGCTTCACGTTTGCGAAAGACACAGCACACAATCACCCATGTTTAGTCGACATATTTCTGACATTTTGATCTGTCAATGGAATTATGCCGCATTAAGAGAGCCTTTTTTCCCTGACCGCGTGAGAGGTGGCACATGATGGAAAATTTCCCTACCCTCATGTTTAGCTCAAAGATAGCCCATGGTGAGTCAATAAACGTGGTGGTATTTTTTTGCTCAAATCTATTTTTCATTTCTAGAAAATCTCAAGAACTCTAACGGTCCCCCCATCGCCATGAAATAGCCGAAATAAGAGCGCCGAATATGAGCACAATACAGGTTCTCGTTAAAAGCGCACAGGGAAGCAAGGCTTTCCCCAATTTGAACAATCGTGTAGGAGTCATTAACAAATGATTTGAGCTAATAACAGGTTTTGTAGTTACATTTCTGAATTAACGGTGAGTGTTTGAAAATCGCTCATATTTCATTACCAAAAAATTGCATTTTGGAGCAGTTTTTCAAGAAATATTTTCCCTATGCGGTATAACTCAGAATCGCTTTAAATTGCGGTTTTGGAAACGTGGATATAGTGCTCTTTTCAAGGAAACTAAAAAACGTTTGGGCCTCTTAACTACAGCAAAGAAAAAGCCCGTGTCATTTCGAGGAAATCGCAACATCGACTTGTCAACAACCGCAAATAGTCGAATTACGCTTGCTGTTATTGAAGCCAAAATTCCGACGAAAACTTATCGCTTTACACCATACTAGATCAGAGACATAGTATAACGAGCTTACCTTGCATAGCCAGTGGTTGAAGGTTGGTTTTATCCCTATTTTCGTTTCAAATGGCCATCTTCGCTCGAGCAGGTTTATCAAATCACGCAATCAGTAAATGTTGCCGAAGCCACTTTCTCGGAAACATCGCTTTTCTCGACAGTTCCAACCATATTTCAGCTTCCATTCAGCTATTATATACATTGGACTTGATTGCAAAATAAAGCGTGACGATTTGAACGTTTGAAGTGGTAAGTGAGTTTAACAAAGTTGGCAGTTCAAAACGAAACAAGGAACTGATCATGAGCCGTTCATGTCACGCAACGCAGATTTCAATTTTGTTACATATTCCGTAACCAGTTAAAAGAGGTTAGAGCCCTGCTTGAATTTCCGAACTTGTTGTAGTCCGTTATAGCGTTAGTAGTTGTGGTATCATCGTATCTTATATAAACCACTGCGCAAGTGAATATATTTCTGAAATTTAATAAACCATTGGTTTGTTAAACAGCTGATAAAAATGTTGTCATCGTTTACTTAGAGTGGACTTAACTTCATTTATTATATGACCCGTCGGCCGGCCCTGCGAGCTTTTTCTTTGCAAAACCATTGATGAAAGTCCCTTATGAGGGCCGTACGCATTTGCGCGAGCGGGGCCGGAAAAAGCCGTAGGGCCCTACTTCAAAAGCGGAGGGCCTCGCGCGTTAAATTTTTAAGTAATTTTGTCTCCGAATTGGTCATATGATAAAATAATTATTGACTAAGTTAGGTCGGGCCGGATGGGAAAATATTTGGCTCGAGGTCATGGCGCACGGACCTCGCGCCAAATATTTTCCCATCCGGCCCTCCCACTTAGCCAATATGTACATATTATTTCATTTATATCTGGTGAATACCAAAAATAAATCTGCACAGCGGGGGTTTGTATTCACTTGTATGTTTTTATAACAAGACAGTTTTCAAAGCGTCGTGGGTCACTTTAGTGTTGCCAATAGACGATTTGTTTCACATTTCGTTAATAAGGGGTAATAAATTCGTATTCTTTAATAAACAGCTGCATCATAATGGTGGAAGAAAAGAAAAATACGAACAATGCCAGTTTTGCTGGGATTCCTGTGACCATGCTGTGTACACAGTCTCGTTGCGTGACATGAACGGCTCATTATCAGTTCCTTGTTCGTTTTGAACTGCCAACTTTGTAAACTCACTTGCCACTATAGACACTTCAAACGTTCAAATCGTCACGCTTAATTTTGCAATCAAGTCCAATGTATATAATAGCTGAATGGAAGCTGAAATATGGTTGGAACTGTCGAGAAAAGCGATGTTTCCGAGAAAGTGGCTTCGGCAACATTTACTGATTGCGTGATTTGATAAACCTGCTCGAGCGAAGATGGCCATTTGAAACGAAAATAGGGATAAAACCAACCTTCAACCACTGGCTATGCAAGGTAAGCTCGTTATACTATGTCTCTGATCTAGTATGGTGTAAAGCGATAGTTTTCGTCGGAATTTTGGCTTCAATAACAGCAAGCGTAATTCGATTATTTGCGGTTGTTGACAAGTCGATGTTGTGATTTCCTCGAAATGACACGGGCTTTTTCTTTGAAGTAGTTAAGAGGCCCAAACGTTTTTTAGTTTCCTCGAAAAGAGCACTATATCCACGTTTCCAAAACCGCAATTTAAAGCGATTCTGAGTTATACCGCATAGGGAAAATATTTCTTGAAAAACTGCTCCAAATGCAATTTTTTGGTAATGAAATATGAGCGATTTTCAAACACTCGCCGTTAATTCAAAAAATTAAGTATAAAGCCTGTTATTAGCTCAAATCAGTTGTTAATGCCTCCTACACAATTGCTCAAATTTGGGAAAGCCTTGCTTCCCTGTGCGCTTTTAACGAGATCAGTTCTTGTACTCATATTCATCGCTTTCATTTCAACCATTTCATGGCGATGGGGTCCGTTACAGGTTTTGAGAATTTTCTTGAAATCAAAAATATATTTACACAAAAAAATCCCACCACAGTTACTGACTTTCCATAGGGTATCTCTGAACTGAATATGACGGTAGGGAATTTTCGAAGCATGTGCCACATTTTTCTGATCTCACGCGGTCTCCAGAGAAATTCTCTCTTAATTATTTCGGCATTTCGGGATGACAGCCAATCAGAGTTGTTACAAACAGTACCTAATGTCAAGCGTCCAATCACAGCGCAGTCCTCCGATCTTAGAGAAACAGCAGGATTCGTGAACACGATTCGAAATGGCGTTACGGAGGCGTCCTTCTCTGCGTGAAGCAAAGAAAATAGGAGACGTCTGCGCGAAGGCTGCACCTTTCAAACCTTGTTAAGGTCCAATACATGTGTGTCAAGCTAGAAATGTAACACATACCGCAAGCTGTCAGCAAATCCGTTAACTCGAAGCTTCAGCAGGACCTCGCCTTGTCTTCTAAGAGCGGCTTTCCCTAATTTTCGCCTACGACTATGCAAGATTAAAAAAATCAAAAATTTTCAAACTTTGTCATAACAAAGGTCTTACTAAACCATTTGTAAAAATATAAGTTTCAGTTTGTTTAGTTAAATATTTTTCCGTTACGGCGACTTTTCCACTCAGATGACCCAGGAGCGAGGAAAACCGACTTGGAAGTGTCACTTGTTTAAACCTCTCGTCTTCAAAATATGACGCGTAGAAATGAAAATGAAAGTCATATACTAAAAGGAAAGTATTTCTTCTACGCGAAAGCGTTGTCAAATATCAATTTTATGAAAACCAGAATTTTTGACAGATTTTCAAAAATTAACCGTTTTGAGTGGAACTTTCCCATGCGAAAATAAGGCCAAATTCAAAAGCAAAAAAGACCTCTTGGTACATGACTTAGTCGGATAAGGCTACATTCGTCGGAATACGCAATGCTTCTTATTAACACAAATTGCAATTTGTGTTAATGTCTCCTAAGAGCTTTCCACTATGAAGCCATAAATGTGTTGTTTGTGTTTGTGTTTGTGTAAGTGTGGTTGTCTCAGTGGCCTAGTGGTTAAGGCATCTGTCCGGTCATCAGAAGACCCTGGTTCAACTCCCGGCTGAGGCACTTTTTCACTCATAATCTTTGTTGTGAAAATTTCTGTTCTCAATTTAACTGTCCATGTATATATATCAGATATCGCTGTGAATCGCTTCCTAACGAGAATAGGTGGGTGATCCAAAGATTATGAGGCAATTAGTTGTCCATATCTCGCTTCCCACACTAACTGACTGTTCATTAAGTTACGTTATGTTATTTAGTATATGTATTGCATTCAATGTATGTAACACTACGCATATATGTGGAAATATTAATAATAAAAAAAGAACAAAATTAAACACATTCCTTTTACTATGTAGAGGTACATAATTTTGGAGGTATCATTTTAAGAACAAAGGATTTCATAATTTCTTGAGTTCAATTAAAAAATTGGCCAAAAATACCCCTAAAAACAGTAAACAGTTTTTAAAGTAAGTGCATGGTAACTTGACGCGCTTTCATTGTTCTCACTTGTTGAGTACATGTCAGCTGACATGTATCGGCAAGGCAGACAACTTTCTCCCACGCTTGTTTGTGAACACTGTTTCACTTTTCACTAGACTATCTCTAAGAGAAAATAGAGACTATTCGTAATCGAAAGTGATAATAATACTTTAAAAGTTACTTCATTGTAGTTTCTGCACGCGCCAGCAAAAGGCTTGCCTCCTAATCTAGTGAAGAATCCCACACTTTGTAGCCGTTTAGCCTTGTGTATTGTAACGCACTGAATATTTGCAGGACTATTTGGGCTACAGCCACAAATTCCTCCAACAAATGTCCCATAACCACCCTGGGTGGTACACCCTATAATGGGCTGTACGGAGATGCTCCGCCAGAAAGGGGTACCTTTTTGAGGCTGGATGTATCTGAAAGGGTAGGGATGATCGTCTGCGTGGCTTGTAATTCAAGACCTTCGTATATTGCGTGACAGTTATGGTACTTTGAAAGATCACCGAAGGTGCGAGGCAAAGTTCGACGGTTTCGACGGTTGATTTTTAGCGACCTTCTCGTCATTTCTTGTACAGGTAGGGGCTCTCAAGGTACGATACACTTTATAGATACTGATAGTTGGGCGAGTAACCAATCTTGTTTTCTGTTGCCACCATTTTACAACATAAATGTAAATGAAAATTGTTCAACTGTCAGAAAAATAAACTCAATTTATTCAAATATTTTCACGCTAAAATACGTACTTACTTGTAAGAAAACACCGTTTATTTCTGATTTGATGACTTTACTTGACTTTAATGCTTACCAGAGGCTTAAAGTTTGGATTATAGCCGCAAAAAAAAAAAAAAAACAGAATTAGCGGGTGTTACTTGAAAACGCTGATCCCCTGTTTTGCCGTTAGTGAAGGTCAAAAGGTCATGTTTTGAGGATAAATACGGTGTACATATTGCGCTCTTAAATTTTTCCATTTAATTTACCCAAAAATTTTATTTCATAAAATCGTAGAAGAGACATTGCTTATTCCGACGAATGTAGTCTTATCTGGCTAAGTTATGTACCAAGACGCGTTTTTTGCTTTTGAATTTGGCCTTATTTTCGCATGTGACAATTCCACTCGAAACGGTTATTTTTTGAAAATCTGTCAAAAATTCTGGTTTTCATAAAATTGATATTTGACAATGTTTTCGTGTAGAAGAAATACTCTCCTTTTAGTATATGGCTTTCATTTTTATTTCTACGCGTCATGTTTTGAAGACGAGAGGTTTAAACAAGTAACACTTCCAAATCGGTTTACCTCGCTCCTGGGTCATCTGAGTGGAAAAGTCGCCGTAACGGAAAATTATTAAAGTAAACAAACTGAAACTTATATTTTTACAAATGGTTTAGTAAGACCTTTATTGTTATGACAAAGTTTGAAAATTTTCGATTTTTTTATCTTGCATGGTCGAAGGAGAAAATTACGGAAAGCCGCTCTTAAAATTCCTTTAAGAATCGCATACGAACACCAGATCGCTCTGTGCATTCATTATGGCGTGTCATGAATTGCATCATCATTCAAAAACATGTGCCGGCACGATGTTTTAACAAACTTAGAACAAATTTGAACGTATGTCGTTGATCAAATTCAAATCATTTAGATGAAACAAAAACAGTTTTGCATTAGTAGAAGTTGAAATAAGGCCCGGTTCAAACGTCGAACATTACATGTGCCGAACCTAATACCTATTTAGGTCGACCGAAACTATTAAGTTCGACTGTTGATTCAGACGGTCGAACTTTACATGTGCCGAACCTAATTCGTGGCGAAAAGAAATATCATCCTTACTGCTTGAAATTGGGAAATAAACCGAAAAAAGTAAAATTCACCAAGCCTGGAAATGCTTGTTTTGATTTTAGTGTGCTTTTTGTTCTGTTATGGCAAGGAGACAGCTGCGGAGATCGTGATCGTGATATTTGGACAAAATAAAGCAACGCCATAAATTTTAAAATACATTACGATTTGTTTATGGATATAAAGAAAAGCAACTTTTTAGAAGACCGATTTAAGCTGTCCAGTTTCAGTCTAAAAATCTACAATGTGAATGCTGGTAACCGTCGTTACGCTTCTGTGAGTTCTGTCTGCAAAGGCGCGAAAACCCACTAAATAGCCAATCAGAAGCGCGGTTATATTGAAAAATACGTTAACATAAATTATGCATTAGGTTCGGCACATGTGAAGTTCGACGTATGAATCGAAGTCGATCTTTTGCCGTTCTATTCGACAAGCTCAGTCGAATAGAACGGCAGAGTCGACCCAAATACGAAAGTGCCGTTCCTAATTGATTCATACGTCGAACTTTACATGTGCCGAACCTAATTATTAGGTTCGGCACATGTAAAGTTCGACGTTTGAACCGGGCCTAAGACAGACGAGTTGTTGCTTCAAACCGATGAAATGAGTAAAAAAAGAACAGAGACGAGTCCATTCACAAAATCCTTGTCTTTTTGATACTCTGAAGGGCTTGTTACCTAGCAAAGAGCGTTCCAATTTACAACATCGTTTTTATGTGCTTGTGTAGTATTTCTCATTGCAAGTAGAAGTGTGCTCAATGCTGTTTTGGCCGAGGGAAAATGTAATAAATGGATGTCTGGAGCGAATGACCGACAGAAAAAAAAAATGCATTTTATGACGCGGGCACCGGTCCGCTTAAAACATATTCTGTTGGGTAAAACCGTGGAAACTCATTTCACATTACTAGATCGAAAGTCAACATTTCATATCTATACACATGGGATATAAAATCATAGTAAAAATAAATAAATAAATATTAAGATAACACCAGGACACAAGAGCAGAAAAAATGCAATATTATTTTTTTAAAAATGGTCTTACTTCCGGTCAGTAGTCATGCTTCTTGCATTTCCGCGGTCTACACGTTTAAATTTCAACAACAACAACTTCTTTGGCTACTTAGCTACGCCGACTCGACTTTCGCCAAATATTTTATTCTGGATTGATCATAGCCTGGCGTAGTCAATCGACAAAAATCGGTACCGGTAAATAGAAATCGTAAAAACGATTCGGCGTGACAAATCGATATTATCGATTTTGTATGATTTTATCAATTTCTAACGGAAAACGTTCTTTGTTTGTTTTTTGGTAAAAAATAGCTGATATACAATAAACAAAATGTACTTCTTCAATTAAACAAATTTACCGTGTTCACCATTTGTAACGTAATGGAGTTAATTGTCACGTTCACGAGAAATAACAAAACAGCAATTACGATTATTCACAGGTAAATATGATGGAAAATATTTTAATAGGTTTACTGAAACTAATAAAAGGTATATATGAATATAAAAATACTTGTACCTAGTGAAATTGTGGTAAGATTCGCTCAGCTCCTTTTATTTTCCTTGGCCGAGCTAACATGGATGCATCACCATGATGGCTACAATTTGGCACCGAATAGAATAACAAGAACAATAACGATAATATAACAACAATAATAAAACTAACAATTCACTGTTTAGATTAGCTTTAGATGGATACGTACTAAGCTCCATAGTCAGCTGAAGCGGATTGCGTTGTGCCTTCGAGACGAACACAGGCAAGTTGGAAAGAAATAGCTGAAAACAGTTCTAGTACTGCTCCGTATCAACAGAAAAGGAACAATAAGAAGTTCAGAAAGTTTACAGTACAGTCCAAGTACAGAATAATAATCGAACAAATTGCGTTAATGAAAAATATTAGTTCAACTGGTAAGAAAAACACGATGTCAAATAACATACTTTCCCTAACAGCGGCTGGTAGTCGAGCCTAGTGTAATACAGGTTCTTTTTATGTTATTGATTTGGAGACTAGAAAAAGGAAAAGAGACTGATTATTTTGGGCTTACCTAATAGGTAATAGGTAATAGGTAAGAAACGTCGAGTTTTAAGTCCATTGCTGTCGTTATTTCACCCCTGACTTCGCTAATGGTAGGCTCGATTTCCGCCGCTTTCTCGCGTCCGGTCTCTGAGATCAAAAGATCAAAAGGAGGCGAAAAAAGCCGTTGAAAGGGGAGACTGCGAGTTCGTCTTTGGATCACCGGAGTCATTTTTGTGTTGTGATAGATGGAGGAAGATGTTGTCGAGTGAAGTCTATGAAGAGAAATTGTGCCTCATTGCTATGGATGAAGCTCACTGTATTTCACACTCATATACATATAGACATATTGACAAGATCTGGCGCTACATCACTTGTGTTTGACATATCCGGTGATCAGTAGCGATGTATAAATTAAATTTTGAATTTACGTCACAGACACAATCAGTGGCCCACGCGTCCAGCCCGTTCTTCTCGGGGAGGCTCAGAGACCGGACGCGAGAAAGCGGCGGAAATCGAGCCTAGTATTACACGTACTTGAGCTAAAGAATTAGTAAATATGTGCTCGGCTACATTCTGATCATTTATCTGGCTTTACATTTATTTGTACCCTTTACATTCTGATCTGTCTTTATTCTTCTGTCGGGCTTCCTTATCCTTTAGAATAAGTTATTTTGTTGTTGGAACTGGCCTTTAACGTAACGTTTAACTCGCGCAAGACTTCCTTCAGTAAGACTACAGTCATGCTTTCTGGAGGACCATCCTTTTTTGCACGTTTTTCCTTTCCATATCCTTTATTTCTTCAATTTGTTTTTCCTTTTCCACCTCTTCAAGTCTTGGTATAAC
Organism: Cladopsammia gracilis; assembly: GCA_022457155.1. Taxonomy (NCBI): domain Eukaryota; kingdom Metazoa; phylum Cnidaria; class Anthozoa; order Scleractinia; family Dendrophylliidae; genus Cladopsammia; species Cladopsammia gracilis. The sequence continues at coordinate 1,546,947 of JAJGOT010000094.1, read as the reverse complement.
ATTTAAGTAAGTAAGTGAGTGAGCGAGCGAGCGAGCGAGCGAGCGAGTGAGTGAGTGAGTGAGTGAGTGAGTGAGTGAGTGAGTAACAGCCCTATGTTACTAAAAGATAAAAAATTATGTACACGATTTCAAAAATAAAATAAAAACTAGATTAAAAATTAAAACTAAATAAAAAATAAGTTAAAATTTGGAAAAGACTAAGCTAAAAAACATTCTTTGAAGCAAATTTAAAAGAACCAGTAGTGTCTTTTTTCCTATCTATCGGAATACTGTTCCATAGCTTTGTTCCATTTACTTTGACAGTTCTTTATCCTTTATCTTTATAAATTTTCCCTTATCATTCTTACATCTTCTGCATTGACACTATCCATGCCATTTCACTTGTTGTCCCTTGATTTTAATAAATGAGGCGATTATAATCGATTTTACAGGCCAAAAATTCCCTCGTTAAAAATCGATAACAATCAGAACGATAAAACAAATGAGTGTGTCATCGATTTCTACCGATTGATCGCGATACAATCGATATCAATCAAATCAAATTTACCGATTTTTACCGATTTATCGATTGATAAATCGGTACCGATTTTTATCGATTGACTAGGCCGGGATCATACACATCAAAGGACTGAATTGTGTTTCTTAGTACTGTGATCATGATACATTGATGAACTCCCTGAGTGGACGATATGGGATGATATTGAGTGCTTCGACGGCAGAAATTACAACTATAATTACTATACAATTGTGTTTTGACGTGGTCAATTATTTTTTACCTACTATATGCGGATTAATGAATCATCATCTGTGGATTAAAATACCACAAAGTATATATGCGAAGGGGCAAACTGTTAGATTTAATTTTCTACTGGAACTTGTGCAGCGACTGACCGAGATAAGAGGCCAATGCGATAAAAAAAAATGCTGTAAAAAATGCAAAACGTGCAAATTAGGCTCTGTATCAATTTCATTCTCATCAAATTTGTTGGCTTCAGATCTTATACATCAACTGTACATAACAGACAAGATAGTGAAAACTTCTTCTGAAGTTTAAAATATCTCTTCAGAGGCTTTTTGGGCGAAATAATGAAGCCTCAAAATGGTCATTTTTTCAATGTTTTTTCAATTTCTCTCAGATGTGTTGAATGCCCATGGAAAAACTAATTTTTCTGCTTGTCAAAATGGCTGACAGACAAAAGGGTAGAGTGACCATTTTCTCCTTGGTCATGTGAAATAAAATATTTTACAGTAAATGTTATAAACTAGGGGAACGGCTCTACTCTCTGGTGGAATTTCATTTGAATTTTTTTTTTTTTGCACCCGAAAAAGCAGACTCTGATACTACTGTTTTCAACTTGATAGTAAAATTTTTGGTCAAAACACAGTCCTAAGGCTGGCATGATCATTCACAGTTACCATAGCAACGATGCATCTGTTGACTTTATTGGGGGTTATAATTTTCATTTTCAACCTTGCACTTTCTCAGACTCTTAAAGAGGTAGTGTCATTGTGATTTTTCAGTTTATCTTTTAACAATAGTAGTGAATATTCGACTTAGCACCTTTTATTATGCACAAAATCCTTCTAGAACATCGAGAGGAAAATGTTAACAAATTTTCTAAGCCACAAAGGAAGAACTTGACAAAAAGTTGGCCTGATTTTTTTTTTTAAGTTGTGACCATATCCATCCTGACCATCCGCAGTAAAAGATATTTATAGTTAGTAGTATGAGACGCTCAACCCTGCCCCTAACCAATCAGGAGCCAGGATTTAGTACACGTGACTTCGGTTAGCCAATCAGACGACCACCGAAAATCTGTACACGTGCAATGACATCATGGGTTTTTTCATGAAAACGGAAGTGACCTTGGGTGGCGCTTGCCTGAGGGTGGGAGACCGCTGACCGGAAGTGACCCCGTTTGGATCGCGGGCTCAGGAAAAGACCGCTGACCGGAAACAACCTTTTTTGGGATCGCGGGCTCAGGCATTGGAGTGGGTCCCAGATCCCACTCGGGGGATGGGTTCGGGGGTCGCTCGGGATGGGTTCGGGGCTCGTTCGGGGATGAGTGACGGGACGCACTGGTTCCGCTCGCGGGGTGGGTCCTAGATCCCGCTCGGCCATAGAGACAGAAAAAACCCAGAAAATAACACAAAAAAATGACTTTTTAATAGTCACACAACGAAACAATAAAATACATGTGGGAACATGAGTTCACTCCATGAATGGATTTGTTCGTGTGTTGTAGATTTCACCCCAATAGCTTCTGGGTGGTGGCGGTTTGTTCTTTTCGAGCCAATCGTCAATGGACCCGAGAGTAAAATACCGAATGCAATGGTTGCATAGAATCCAGGGATCGGCGCTGCGGGTGGTCCATTGTCGGAAGCCGCACACGATCAGGGATTTCAATTGCGTCATGACCTGAAACGGAGGAAACCACTGTCAATGGAACCACGTGTTTTTTTCGTAAACAATGTTGGCATAAAAACACTCGAAGATTGGGAGTGATCCATTTAGGCACCAAACGGGTGGACCATAGGGTGTGACCGCAAACAAACAGGGATGTCAATTGCGTCATGACCTGAAAAAATGGAAAGTCACGTTGAGTGGTTTTGTCGCTTTTTGTATTTCAACCAATCGTCAATGGTTCCCAGGCCCAGTCCCCGCACGCAATGGCAGCATGGATAGGAAAGAAAGAAGGATCGCGTGGACCATAGGTACATGGGGCAAACGCGAAAAGACAGCAATTGATCCAGAATCTGAAAAAACAACAACAACATTTATTCACGATTGTTTTTTAAAAAATAATTACACGTGTTGATAAAAACGTAAATTTAAACGTTTGTCCGCAAAAGCAACGAGATGATCATCGTTGTAAACGGCGTCGTGTCTGTCCATAAAGTCGTCGTGAGCCCAATCGAGGGAATGGGCGACGAGAAAATCGAGTCGCCCAAACAGTTCTATGCGTCGACAATGTTGACAATAAGGCAACGCGGGATTGGTGACCCATTTGGTGCACGGACACACGACGGATTGCCCGAGTTCTTGCATCAACTAAAAGAAACGGAGAAGAAAACGATCGTCAATGTCCCCGTCTGTCCATCGTCGCAAACAATGTTGACAATACGATGACGGAGTGGGATCGCCCCAAATAGAAACGGCGCAAACGGGCAAGTCTTGTATTTCTAAAATCAACTGTACAGTGTGAAATAAAAAATGAAAATTAGTGATCTCCGCGTTTCCTTCTTTTAATCAAACGATCAATTTTGCCCTTGAAGACTTTACGGTTACAATGTTGGCACACCGTAGGATTGTTCGTATGTTTTTCGGTGTTCAACCATAGCGAGCGTGGGCAGAGGTACAAGTCCCGTAACTGTCCCGTGATCTGTGTTTGTGGGGTGAAAAAAAAAAATAACAGCGTTACAGATTAACAACACGTCGCCGGCAGTAGAGGCAAGAGAGGTCCCACACAATAAACGATCGTCGACTGGGAGAGGGTCGCACCCATTGCGTGACAGGACAGCGAAGCAAGGTGCGGATTTCGACCATCACCTTGTAGTTAAAGAGAAAAAATGAAAGGTTACAAAGTTTCCGGGATTGCATCAAATCGTCGTGGCATTGATTGCAATAGCCATTGGTCCAATGGGCGGAATGGGGGTTTTCGATGGAACGCACTTTGGTTAATAATTGATCGATGCTCCCGTAACGCCGTCGTCGCGAGCAATGGTTGCAACCGACACATCTAACTGAATATTTGACCCATTTATGAAGTTGGCAAACACGATGAAATACAAGGTCGAAACATACCCGTGCCATGCGTTCGCGGTGCAATTGCCTGGCCGCCAAATCCAGGATGCGTTCTTGGAGGATGATGGGTAAATAATCCCAATAAGACTCTCCATGGGGAAGCGAGGCAGTCTGGGATGGATCCTCACCCACCGGTTCCACTTTCACGCGTTTGGCGGCCCGGGTTTCCTTCTCATCCATGACACGTTTTCGCTTGGCACGCATGACTTCCACCACCGAGGGAGTGACCACTTTGTTGGACGCCATGTTTGTTTTTCACTAGAGCTCGTAACAACTGAGTGAAGGGTGAAAAACGGTGGGAACCCCTTGCTCTTATTATACCCTCGGGAAGGAGGACGATGCATGCCGGGAAGGAACGGGGTACCCATGGGGGGGTATGGGTCTTGATTTCTTCACTCGTCCCAGGGTCTCTCGCCACCCCACCCCGTTCTATTTAAATTACCTCGAGAGATAGAGAGAGAAAAGGACGGGCACGATGTTGGGGTACGCGATGGATCCGTTGTCCGTGAAAAACGTGTTATTGACCAAGGAATTGAACGACGTGAAAAAAGAAAATCTGTTCCTGCGAAAGGCCATGGCGGATGTCACGTGTCAACTCAGTGGGGTACCCTGGAGCCAGATTCCGAGTTGCGTCGAGGCCTTGAAGACCGACAACTCGTCCCTCCGCGCTCGAATCGAGACCTACCAACGGGACAAAATGCAGTGGTCGACAGACATGAAAGAGGCCCGCGCTCGAGTCGAGACGTTGCAACGGGAGAAAACGCAGTGCTTGAAAGACACGAAAGAGGAACGTCGTCGGGGTCTGCAATGGCAAGTGCGCTGCGATCTCTTGTTGGACCAAATTTTGTGCAGGGAGTGCGAAGAGGAGAAAGATGCCGCCTACCACACGGGACACGGTTACGACTGGGAACCCAACTGTTGCGAGGGATCCTGTAAATTGGCCAAATACAATTTGCAGGCTGGGATGGACAAGCATGCGGGCGAATTTGTTATCCCCGAGTATTTCGAGAAGGATCCCCGCTTACAAGCCCTCGAAAAACAATTGGTGAACGAAGGCGTCCAAGTCTCGACCTCGAAAGACAAGGCGTGAACTGACACAAAACACTTTTTTTTTTTTTTACAAGTGGTTGATTTTATTAAACTTTAAACGCAACGTTGGATTTTTACAATAAAGTGTTCTTTCACAATTTTAAACGTTTCTTGACTTGCATGATTGTTTTCACAATCTTCTCCGTCAGGGTGTGTTTTCCCGGCAGGTTGGCAATCCCTCGGATCATTTTTTCGTCCGCTTTCCACTTGTCCTGCAACGTCTTGGCACGACCGTAATCGATGTCGTGTTGCTTGGCCAATCGATCCAATCGATTTTTTCCGGGATCCCCTCGTTTCAGGCGTTTGGCGAGATGCGTTCCGGGGCCCATGTATTGATACCCCGGCCAATGAAATTCGATCCCCGTTTTGGCCAGTAACTTTTGAAGGTCGAAACTTCCTCCGCGAATGGCTCTTTGCCGGCGGGGAGCCCGTTGCCTTTTTCGTTTGGGTGTTTGACCGCGTCCCATCACTTCCAATCCAACCAACTCGTCTTGAGTTTCTCCAATTCCCTTTTCGCTCTTTTTTCGAGGGCCGCCTTGGCTTTGTCTCGGATCACTTGTTGGGTTTTTTTCGCGACACTCCCTATCGTCTGTTTGGCTCGTTTCTTCAACGTCCCGCTGAGAGACGAGGAGGACGTCGACGGACCGGGTGCCGACGCCGGCGTGTCAAAGGGAAGTTGCCTCGGACGGATGGGTCTCGGAATGCCCGACGGGGTCGTGAGTTTCTTGACGCTGACCTTTTTCGGGGTTCCCGTCGGTTTGGCCGGTTTTGGACCTGGCGCGGGTGTGGACGGGGTGCGTCCTTTTATCATGTGTTTGAGGAAGGTGGAGATGGGTGCCTCGGCCAGATCCTCCTCCTCCGCCGCCGGTACCCCCACTCCCGTGCCCGGGGCCGTCATGCCCGGTTGTCGGACGCGTTTGGTCCACACGCGCACTTGACGCGCCAAGGGTTTGGCCAACGCGACTTTGAGCCCCGGGTCCAGGTCAGAGTTGAGCAACACGTCTTCTTCGGCTGCCAAGGTCGCCGCCTTATTCAATCGACTGTCTTCCATCAACCGTTGCTTGTACTGTTCTTGCAATTGAAGAAACCGTCGAGGGTCGGTGACGGCTTGGGCCTGGAACGCGCTCATGCTAATTCTTTGCCGCTTCCGTCTCCCAACACGTCGGCGTAGACTCGACAGTAGCGGCAGAGTTGATGATCGCGTAGATTCAGCAAATGTTGACACAATACCTCCACGTGGTCCTCTTTTTGCCTCAATCGCTCGCGAAGCGTGTCGAGTTCTTTTTCGAGCCTCTCCACGTCTCGATTTCGACTTTGCAAGGTCTCCACCACGCGTTGTAAGGTGGCCTGACGTTCTTGTTCCCGTCGTTCCGTTCTTCTTATAAGGTGCGACACGCGATTCATCGCGACTTGAGGGCTCTTTCGCAGACGCAATTCAACCCGCGCCAGAGACCCGCCCCCATTTGCGATTGCATGGTCTCTCGACGTCTTTTTATCGAATTCTTTTTTTCGCCATCTCGCGCAAGGCCTGGCGGTGGGGGAGTAGCACGCGATAATTGGCGCGGGAGAGGGGGACCGTGCCCCGTAACGTGTTCATCGCCAATTCGCTGATGGCATTGATTTGATCCGCATTGGCTAATTGCAATCGTTCTTGTCGTCGATGCTGATCGGCTTCTTTCAAGACACTCTTCAAGAAGGGCAATTGACGATGGATGCGACGCATGACGCACACTCGGTTCGACCGCCGTCCGTAGGCATGGTGCTCGCTTTATACTCGACGACGGGTTTTCTCTCTCTCTCTTGTTTTCTGTTTTTTTTTTCACCTCCGTTTACGCGTTGCGGCTTCCAAGGCTTTTTTGGCCCCGAACCCCGCCGCGCCTCCCGCTGCACCCAAGGCGGCCGCTTTTCCCGCGGCGATCAAGGCGGGCACGGCCAAGGCCAGTAAAGGAAACACGCCTCCGTGTTGACGACTACGGGGTCGTCGTCGTGTTTTGACTCCATATCGACGCAGGGCACGTTGTCGTCGTTTTCCTTTCGGCATGATCCAGGTCCCAAGTGTCGACGGCAAGCCCTCTCGGTCGTTTTTTTATAGTCCCGGCAGACGTCGTTTGACGCGTTGCGCGGCTCGCGTGGCTTTCCGTTTGATGCCTCGCACAGTACTGGACATTTTACGGGCCACCCCTCGCGCCCCACTCTTGACGGTTTCTTTGGCCAATTCTTTCGCGGCTTTTTTCGCCAAGGCTCCCACGGATTGACCTCCCATGAGCGATTTCACAGCACGCAGGATGGGGGGAATCAGTTGTTCCAAAACACCCCCGCGTTGAAGCTCCCTGGTCTGCCGCCGTCGACGTCTTTTCACGGCCCGTCGTTTTGGCATCCTGTCATCCCACAATGACGTGGGCAAGTTCCCCTTTCCGTTTTTTTATAGGAAGAGCATCTGTCGACGTAGTTCCGGCGGAATGCGTTGTTTTGCCCGTTGATAGGCTCGTTTCATCTGTTTTCCCACGGCGACACTGCCTTTGGCCAACGCCAAGGCTTGCGCTTCTTTAGAGGCGCCTTTGGCCAAAGTGCCCACGGTTTTTTTCCCAAAGGTCCGTTGCAAGTCGCGAAATAACACGGGAAGGAGATTTCCTCCCCGTTGGTGTTGGGACCTTCCACGCCGTCGTCGTCGGATGCGGGGAGTCGTGCGTCGACGCATCCCGTTGCCTCGAACCATGGCGATCACTGTCTGCACCAAAGTATGGGTGTGTGTCTATGTTTTCTCTCTCTCTCTCTCCCTCTTTTTTATGGATTGGTGATGCGGGAGGAGGTCCGTCTTACGGTGGGCGCTTCGCCGTTGTCTTCGTACACCGTGGTCACGGTATTGGTATGCGTGATGTTGCGTATGCGACGGTTGCGGGCTTGCTGTCTGGCATCTTCCGCCAACAGATCCATTTGTCGACGCATCTCCTCTTGATTCCGTGGATTGGTCGGGCCGGGACCCCGACGTCCTCTGGGTCGTCTGCCACGTCCGCGAGGGGAACGAGGCGGAGAGGGCGATGACGACGAGGAGGAAGGGGACCCTCCCGGTCCGCCGGGAGAGCCTGCTGCCGTCCTGGTGGCCGAGACGGTCGTGGGTGGGGCGGTTGCAGGTGACGCGGGGGAGCCTGCGTCGTCGTACGGGGGGAGGGTGGCCATGTACCTCTCCAAATCGTCGTCCGTGATACGGTATTGTTGCCGCAATCGCGTTTCTTCCTCTTTCGTCATGGGCGCGTTGAGGATCCGATGCATGACCAAATTCCTTCTCGTGCCAGAGACGGCTCTGGACGGGGTGGGCGGCGGAGACGGCGACGGAGACCGAAACGAGGAAGAGGAGGAGGAGGAGGAGGAGGCGGCACGACGTGGCGGGGATACTGCCAATCCCAATTCTTGCAACAACTCGGTCGGGTTCAGGTCTCGAGGGGACGAAAAGGAGGTCGACACCCCCACTCCCGCCGGACGCGCCGTGGCAGCGGGTTGGGGGCTCGTGCCTACTCCGGCCGGCGACAGTGTGGCCAAAACTCGCTGCATCTGTTCCAGGTATTCCGGATCCAGCAGGGCGTCGTCGCTCTCCCGCGCCTCGCGAATGAGTAGCGGGGAGGGTGAACTTTCACGACTCATCTCGTTTCTTCAAAGACCACCGGAGGCGCTTCTCGTTCGCGCAGATTCGTCCACAACCGAAACCGATCGTCGGACGCCGGGTGGAGATCCAACATTAAATAGCCAAAGGGATTCTGCGTGCAGAGGTTAAACACGTCCATCACCCCCTGCCATTGGTCCGGGAACGCTTGCAACGCCAAATTTCGCATGCCCGTGCGATCGCGCGGATTCTTGAAGGCGATGACATAATGCGCATTTCGGTTGATGGTCTTGGCAAATTTACCGGGCGTAAACAAATCTTGCGTCAAATAAAACACCGTGATGTTGCGATGATGGGAATCTTTGGTGAATAAATCCAACACGCGCTTGTCGTTGCCCCCTTCTTCCATGAGATCGTCCAACACCAGAATATCGCCCCCTCGACCCTCGAACCATTGTCCCAAGTGAGAGGGGGTCGGGATGCCTTGATGAAATCGAACGCCTTTCTTCTTCATGCCAGCAAAGCGGGTTGCCACACCCCGTAACAGTACACGATCCGAGCCGGGGTCCGTTGAAACGCGCGTTGTTCCGTCAACAGGTCGTCCAACAATTGGGTTTTGCCGCATCCCGAGGGGCCGCCGACCATGACGCTACTCGGCATACGAATCATCGTGCTAGGTAGTGATCGTACCATCGAGGGGTGCGTTGTTTTATCGAGGTTGCCACGCTTTCCCTGACGCGGGTTTCTCCGCAAGTTTGAAGCGCGGTCACTAGGGCATCCCAGTCACCTCGTTCGGCCAGTACACGCAATCGACGATACTGACGATAATCCCATCGATTCCACAAGACATCCTCGGGATGGCATAGAATTTCTCCCCATTCCAATTCTCTCAGGCATTGAATCACGTGTTGCGCATCTTGTCTGGTGATCATGGTTTTTTTTTCACACTTCCCACGGTTTGCGTCGACCGCGATAATGACCCGCGGCTCCCGTTACGCCCATCCTTTTGTAAGAGTTCATTTTTCCCAGTTGGTACCCCAGTTTGGCCGCCGAGGCTAGCACGGTGAAGATCCCGCCCGTCTGCTCTCGTTTGCGTCGCAAGGTCTCGCCCATCTGCCCGCGTTTTCCCAACACCTTCAAAAAAGAGGGATTGGGTCCCGATTTGCCCGTATACCCTCGGGTGGTGCGTCGTCGTCGTCGTCTTTGTCGTTTGGTTGGAATCCCTTGCGGCATGTCGTCTCGAATGAATCCCTCCCCAGCCAGGGATGGCTCTTTTAATGATGAAAAAAGAAAAAGAGAGAGATGCAATGACCAGGATTCGAACCTGGGTCTCTGCGGCCACAACGCAGCGTCTTTACCACTAGACCATCAAAGCATTCGCTGTCAAATGGGTCTGTTTTTTAATTATTTAAATTATTAAAAATTGCACCGGAAACACTTTTTTTCAACCACTTGTTTTATTTTCTTTTTTAACAACAACCATAACAATAATAACAACAACAACTGTTTTCTTTTCTTTCTTCTTTCCTCTGTATTACACGTGGAAATGTTCCTTGTTCTCTTGAAAGCTCACGCTGCATTGACGATTGGGAACGGCATTGTCCACTTCGCTCAGTTCTTCCTGGATCAAGGCTTTGACTCGTTGCGCCACTTTGGCGTCGTTGGATACCAGGTCGTGCGGCGAAAAGTCGGCCAAAAACTCTTCAAACGAGACCCCTCGTACTCGCGCTTTGAGAAACAGCAAGGCGTAATGTCTGCAGGTTTGACTCCGGAGGGCTTGTAGGGTGACGCCGCTTCGAAACACCGTGGGCCATTGCCCCAACCATTCGTGCATGCCCGGGGCTGGGTACGTGGTCAAGGGCAGCCCGTAACTGTCAAAGACTTCGCAACCTCGTCCCGGTTCGGTCCACACGGCCAGCCAATGTTTGCCCGGTTCCCCCGTCGGGTCCGTGTTCACGATGTAGCCTGCTCGGGTCGTCACGGTGGGAGGTTTCGGCAATCCGTCCGACGGGACCACGTCCCAAAACACGCGTTTCAAGGCGTCGTCGTCCCTGGCCAAGTAGCGTAACACGGTATCGCTCAGCGCTACAAATTCCATGCTTCTTCTTCTTTCTTTCTTTCTTTTCTTGTTTTCTTCAGCTAACGGTGCAGGTTATACAAGACAGCCCCGTTGCCATCCACTTCAAATAGATTTTCAAACTCGCCCCAGACCAACACGGTGATATTGGTATCCAGAGCAGCCTGGAAATCAATTTCCACGCGCAAATTGCCAGCTTGTTTCGAGTTTCGGTACTCGGGGTCGTCCGCCACGCCCGAGGGGACATTGTTGAACGCGAACAACGTGCATTGTCCATCTTGCCCCCAATCCTCCGGTCTCACCATGGAGGAACCGTGGTGCTGCAACCGTCCACAGGCTTCCAGGAACCGACGGTAGCCCTTCAAATCTTTCAAATTATTGTTTCCATTCAATTCCAGGGTGGGGTACGGGTATTCTTCGCCATCCACCACTTGCTTGATGCGGGTCACCCCAAATTTTTGAAAAGCAAACGGATACCATTCCACATCGCCGTTAAACGCTCGACTGTCCACCAACGCCACGATCATCCGATCGGGCACTTTTCCCACAAACACGTTATCTTCCGTGAATTTGGTGGTCCGTCCGTCGAACGAAAAGGACCGGATCTCGCTTCTCACCACCGGCACAGATGCAGATCCTCGTGGTTCAACGTCACCATCCGTTTCACCCCCGTGTCACTCGTCTTGGAGCCAAACGTGAAAAAATCGGGGGCGTGGCAAAACAGTTCCAAGACCATTTCTACGCCCGGGGTGAGAAGACGTCCCGTGTGAAAGGCTTCCAGGTGCGGCTTGATCAGGAACGTCACGGTCTAGTTGCCGCGAAATCGCACGGAGGCCGTTTTCAGGGCTTGCACTGAATTGTGCAACCATCCGGCCGTGGTAGGCAGGTCGTCGTTTTGGCCGGTGGCTTCGATCCGAGGAACGACATCCAATTGATTCACCCACCCTTGCGCGGCCAGCAAGGTCTCTCCTTCCTCTCTATTGAAATTCAAGATGGTTTCTAGGAATGCCTTGTACGCGTACGTGTCCGTCTGTTCGCTCATGAGGGCTCCGTTGAAACGCAGGTTCATTTGTTTGAAGATGGAATGCGCAATGTTGTTGACCGCGTACAGGAATCGGGTGTTTTCGGCGTCCGAGGCGGCATTCGCGTCCGCCACCAGGCCGTTGGTGGAGGCCGAATGCAAACGCAGTTCCAGTTCCAAATAACTTCGATCCAAATCGCAAAAATCGTCCAATGCTTGCACCGTGAAGGTGATGGGTCGGATGCCCGTGGTGGACGGACTGTACTTGACCATCCGATACCCCTGCCGAGCAATGTCGGCCGTGGGAATCGTAAACAATTCCAACGACATGGTTGCGTTCAGGGACGTGGACGTTTGCGTTGCCGTGGACGCGCGTGGACCCTTTTTATGTATCTGGCGAACCGAACCCCGGTGGAGGCGCGACGTCCGACGAGATCCAACCTCCGCGTTGACGTAGTCGTCGAGTGAACCAATACCCCGGGGGAGGTGCCACGTCCGACGAGATCCAACCCCCGCGTTGGACGGGACGTTTATACCGTCCCCTTCCCGTCAGATGCTGGGGTCGCGATTGCACGACCAGGGGGTGGACCATGGTGGTGGTGGTGCTGCTAGTTTTTTTCTTTAATGTTTCTGTCTTCACTCGCCGAAAATGTCTCGGGCTCGTTTCGCCGCTTTTTTATAGATCCCTTGCTTGCTCGTCAGGGCTTTTCGTTTCACCCCTCGTCCCAAGGCGCCAAACACCGCTTTTCCCGCCTGTTTCCACGATTGACCTCGGTCCAGCGACGCTTTTCCTTCGCGCAACGACGACGCGAGCAACGGGGTGGCCAATTTGATCAAATCTTGCATGAAGGCACCTCCGCCTTGCCCCGTCCCCGTTCTCGTCGAGGGGGGATGATAACGCGTTAAACTGCCACCCAACATGACGACACTCGAGGATCGACGAGGGAGGGAGGGAGGGCTGGCTTTTTTATACCGTCACCTTGCGGAACGAGAAGGTGGCGACGGTTTGGCCTTTTTTTCATTTTTGCCAAGGTCCCGGTCGGGTCGGCCAGTTGCACTTCGACGATATCGATCCAGGGGCGTCGTAAGGGGACCCATTGGATGTGCAAGGGTTCAAAGAACTGCACCCCTTCTCCGCTTTTGGGAAAATGCGCTTCTCGAATCAAGGGGTGGAGTTGACCACCCATCCGATTGCTTTCCACCAGATCCGTGTACACGAAGAAGCGTCGTCCCGTACTCCCCACGTACTCGGCAAAGGCATCGTTGAGATTCACAAAGTGCCAATTCACGGTCAGCGAGAGAGACAGGTACCCTCGGTTCGCGTGCCAGAGGATGGGCGTTTCCGTTGTCTCGTCTATCTTGGTCGTGCCCAGTTCCGTGTCCTTGATAAAAAAGGACTGCTTGGATTCTTGAAACGGGAGGGAATAGTAAAGATTTTCCCCCAGTGCCGTCCCCTCGGCGTTCAACCACCCCATGCCCACCGCCAACTTTTTATTCACCATCAACCGAATGCCGGGTACGGGGTTGGTGGGAACGGGTTTGATGTGCTCCAACAGTTTATGTTCCACGACCAAGGACGGGCCTTCCCAACGAAAGGTGGGTCGACGGGCCTTCTCCAAACGACGTCCCAGTGCTTGCGTTTGGGCAAAGGCTTCCCGCTCGAAGAGTCGAATCATGGAGGCCATCATGTCCACCCCATTCTTGATGAATTGCTCGTCTTGCAAACGATCGCCGTTGATCATGTAACTGTGAAGGGTCGGTTGATCGAGGGTATCCACCAGGGTGTAAGACAGCACAAACATGACATCCTTCTCGAGCCCGGCGACGTGCGTCAATGCCCGTCCGCTATCGGGGGTGGAGAGGGACAGCAACCCCACTTCCCAATCTCCATCCAACGCCAGCGGTTCCGCCAATCGTACCTTGAACGCATCCGGGGTGTTGTTGGGAAATTCCGGGGAGACATCGCTCAGGAGCACCACGCGATTCATGACGTCGACGACGATGACGACGACTTCGTAGCCAGTCTGGGTGTGCGATGCCCCTCTTTATAGCGAGGTCATATGGCGTTTGGGGATCCAACTATCGTATTTGCTGGGCCACCCCTTCCAACGCACCAACACGTTCCGTCCTCGTCGTCGAAGCACTTTTTCCACCCGAAACACGGCATCGTCCGGCACCTGGACTTTTTGCACGTCTTCTTTGTAAAAAGTCCCTTCCACGGGCGTCCCGTCCCACTCTTGGATCTTGTAGGTGGGCACGGGGCCTCCTCGGGCGCGTTGCACGATGAACACTTCTTCCGTCCATCCGGGCAAATACCCCTTTTGGAAAGGACGATGTTTCTTGTTGAGTCGAACGCGATCTCCCACCTTCAATGTCGGACGTTTCCGCCGTCGAAGCCGTTTCTCGTACAAGCGATCCCACACGGTGCGTTCGTTGGCGCGGGTCACTTGGTTCGGGGGCAGGCCAATACTTTGATGCGGGGTGGCGTTGTACCCTCGGACCAACAGCGGCAACCGATCCTCGTACCGGAGCGTATTCAGGGCGGTAAACATGCGGTACATGCGTTCCTTCAACGCGCGATTCCATCGTTCCACCACGGCGGCTTTGCTATCCCCGCGCGTGGAAAAGAGCGCAATCCCTCGCTCTTTCAGAAACGTTTGGAAGGTCCGGTTGTAAAATTCTGTCCCGTCGTCTGTTTGCAACCGCAAGGGTTGTCGTCCTTTACTCCCTCGCAAAATCGAGGCAAAGGCTTCCGTCACGGCTTTGCCGGTCTTGTTCTTCAAAGGCACCGCCCACGCGTACTTGGACAAGACGTCGATGACGGTCAAAATGTAGCGGTACCCCTTATTCCGTTTCTTCAAGGCCGACACGTCCACCAAATCGGCCACCCATTGTTCGTCGCGGGCAAACACGATCACGGGGGTGGTGGGAAACCGTTTCCGACGCGGTTTGTGCAGGGTATAACTCAAGAGCCCTTCCAAGACGCGTTTGGCCCGTACCAGAGGCAATCCCGTCTGCTGGGCAAATCGTTGCACGCCCCCCAAACTGCCTTTTTTCTCGGGGGATTCGTAAACCTCTCCCCAAGTGACCGAGGTTCGCTTTGTTTGGGATTTGGCACGCGGGGCCATGTCGTTCGCCGATGGGATCCGAAGCACTCGTAACAAAAGGGGGAGGGAAGGGGACTTTTATCGTTAACAAACAACAACAACCACACCGTGAATGTTCGTGACAACATGTTTTTTTTTTAATCAACCAAACAAGATAATATTTTTTTACATGAAGAAAAGCAATGTTCAATGTTCAATCCCGTCTGACACGTATTTGTACTTGCCACGGGGTGACTCTTCCGCGGCTCTGGCCAACCTCTCGGTGACTCGACGCATCCAATAGTCAAAGAGGGGGGGTAGAATCGTCGGGCACGTACTTGTCTTTCAACCACTGCACATCTCTCAACATCTCCAACGAAGGGTCTTCTTCTTTCAGGTACCGGCTCAAGGTGTCCAAATAAATGATCTTTTTCCATTTTGGGACCCGTTTCATCTCCTCGTACGCCTCCTTCAAGTAAGGGCGAGAACTCAAATTTCTGAATTCTTCGGCGATGGTGTTCTTCGTTCCCGCCACCACGAACCTTCCTCGCCAAAACTTGTTCCACCGGGGAATCTCTGGCTCTCTTTCTGGCTCTCTGTTCTGCTCTCTTTCTCTTTCTTTGTCGACCTGGGGCGGTTCCCAAGAGGTCCACGGCACGGGGTGGTACGCCTCTTTCCTGACGCGGGGTTTCCAATGGATCCACTGGAAATACCCGCAGCGTTCTTTGCCAAACTGTTCCACGCCTTTCTGGTTGACGCCGCAGGTCAGGAACACCTTTTGGTAATTGTTGGGGGACAAACTCAGTTTCATCCTCGGTCTCAACCCGCAGTCGCAACGCAAGGAAGACCACTGGGCTTTCAGGGCGGGGGTGAAGATGGTCTTTCAATTCTTTCAACGTCGTGTCCAAGTGACGGGTGGGAATGAACACCAGACATCCCTCGTGACCGCAACGTTCGTACGAAAAGTCCCCGCAACTGCCCGGGCACAAGGGTTCCCACTCGTGAATGGGGCACGACAAGTCGGTGACGACGACGGGGGACTGGGGTGGAGGGTCCGTCTGCGTGGCCGCGTCCACCAGGGTGGAAAGAACCGGGTCTTTGCAAAGGCTCGCCAGAAACGCATCCGCTTCGTTCTCTTCTTCCTCGGTCAACAAGAGAGGTTCGGGGGAATGAGGTGGCAAGACGTCCACGGGGGCATTCAAGACCGCCATGTCCTCGGGGCTCAATGTCTCGTCTTTCTTCTTCTTCTTTTTACTCCCTTCGGCATCGCTCTTGGTTTTACGTTTTTTAGGTGCAGCGACAGGAGTCGGTTGCGTGGCCACTCGACTCATACTCATGACTTTTCTTCCTTTCCTTCAGGTCACTGCAACTGGAACGAAGAGAGGGCGAGAGAGAATGCGTCACGCCTTAAATGCCAAGTCCACGACCCCCTGTAGCGTGACGCTGTCGTATCCGATTGGCCGGCCTCCTCGTGACGTGGCCTCGTTTGATTGGCTAAAACATAATCCCACCACCACCACCCCACCTGCCAGTCTCTATAAAAACCACACCCCCTTCCCTCGCACGTATTCAAACAAAAACAAAAACAAGCAACATGGAAAAGGTATGCGTTTGCATCGACCTGGAAGGGTTCCAAATCCAGGGATGTTTTCTGTGCCGCGAAATGGGGTACTGCGATTGGACGCGACAGCATTCGGGCGTCGTGCATTACCATCTCCCCATCGAGTACGCTCAGTTGTCGGACAAGGAAAAGATTACCGCCCGTTGGGTCATGCGCAACATTCACGGACTCCACTTTCAACCACCCCCCGCCGCCGCGCCTTACCCCCACCGGCTCTTGGACGTGCAAATCCGAGCTCTGTACGAACGATTCCGCACCGACGAACGAGATACGGTGGCCTTCAAAGGGGGGCACGTGGAACAAGATCTCTTGGATCGACTCGGCATCCCCCACCTCGATCTCGAAACTTACGGGTGTCCCCCGTTTCGTAAAATGAAACGTTTGGATCGCGTGGAAGGTTGCGGTTTTCACGCCGACCCCCTACGTCATCATTGCCCGCAAGTCGAATGTCATCATTTCGTGGATTGGATGCGACGACAATGCGGGATGACGTGTCAGTCCACGTACAGATTCCATTGGTCCACCAACCGTCCCGTGTGGACAAAGTCGACGACGGTCTAAATAAAAAGACCCCGCTTGCCCCGGCTCAGACTCATTTTTGCGTTGATTTCTTTTCACGAGCGCTCCTCCTCATGTCGATGGCCATGGATATTCCCGTTTTGAACGATTACACCATCATCACGGGTGGAGAACCGGGCGTGGACGCCGAGGCGGAACGTCAAGCCGTCCATTTCGGGACTCGTTTGGACGTGGTGATTGGACCCCATCACCCTCGCCGTCAAACCATCACGCCCTTGACGGAAGAAGAATTGAACCGAGCCGACAGTTACTTTATCACGGCCCAGACTCGATTGGAAAAAGGGGTTTCCAACGCCATCACGGCCGAATATTTGAAACGCAACTTTCACATTGCGGCACGGGCCGGCAGCGTCTACGCGTTTGGGTTCTTTACCTTCAACCATAAACAGATGAAAGGAGGGACGGGGTGGACCGTGGAATATGCCAAACAATTGCATCGGCAAATCTTTGCCTACGACCTGGAGAAATCGCGATGGTACAAGTACAACTATGGCACCGCCACGTTTCACGCGATGGGGAACGGCAATTTTCCCCTCTTACACACCCAGAGTGCCATTGTGGGTTCCCGCTATGTGGACAATTACGCCCGATGGAAAGAGGCCCTCGCCGGATTATTCGAGCGCACCGTGGGCTGTCTACAATCACTGCATTGACACTTTGATTATTATTATCGTTTGACGCCCACCCGTGAGACAATGAGAACACTGCAAATGACAGTTTGAACCACAACTTTGTTTATTTTTGATTCACAAAATAATTAAAATGTTCTTTGTAAAATAAAATGTTTTCTTGAAAATAAATGTTCCTTTTTTAATAAATGCTTCTTTGATTGTCTTTGTTGTTTTTTTTTAAAGTTCACCGTCACGAAAAGCTTCCATTTCCTGAAAATCACACCCCAGTGATCTGCAATGGGGGCACTTGAATAATAGCATCAGCCTCCCGTTCTCCTCGACCCACTTCAACAGGCAACTGTCGTGGCACCAGCCACTGCAACAAAACAATTTGTTGGCCCGCGCGCGGTAAAACTGTCTGGCCAGCGTCCCGTCTCTCTTTCTAAACTCTCGCACACTGAGCTTCTTCTCCTCCAGGCATATGATGCACTTGCGGTCCTCCTCCTTCTCTTCCTTCTTCTTCTTTTCCCACTCATTTCTTCTCCTCTCTTCTTCATTCATCTCGATCGAAAAAATGGTCACATGCTCATCGACAGCATTCATCTTGACAGTTTTTGGTGTGAGTTTGAAGCCAAGCCCTCGGCCTTTATATAGATCCCCGCGCACCTCCCGGCCGGGATCTGGGGCGAGTGAAAAATCAAGACCCATACCCCCCCATGGGTACCCCGTTCCTTCCCCAGCATGCATTGTCCTTTATCCTCGAGAGTATAATAAGAGGGCGGGTACCGCCCGACGACGACCTTTTTCGCATGGAGTGCTTTCACTGTCGCGTCTCTCGCATCAGGGGCCGAGATCCATTGACCCTACTGCAGACCTATCGAGGGGAAACCATCACCCTATTCGTGCGTGACGTCAAGGAAGCCAAACGCCGACGGTTTAACTCGCGGCAACTCCATTTGTGTCGGTGCTGTAGAACCCTGTTCAACCTTGCCGATCGGGACAAGTTGTTTTTCCTAGTCCTCTTCGTCGAGTGTTAAAACCCTTCAAAATGGCCGACCTCGAGGAGGAAGAATTGGACGACGATGTCTTGTTGGAGGCCATGGAAGCCGCGGAAGAGAGCAACCGGGGCCACCTCTTCGAGTTTCGACTCACCCCGGGCACGGATCGACGCGTGCAAAAGTTTGGGTTACGTCGTCGCGTGTTCGATGCCACCCTCCACGCTCGCACGGAACTCTTACAACCCCCACAATACGATGTGGGCTACGAACTCGAACAGGCGTTGCGTCGGGCCATCGATCGCCAATTGGAGGAGGAACAGTTAGCCGACGATGATCACGTGTTGTTTACCATGCAACATCCCAGCTTTCTGCACGCCTTTCAATTGTTTCACGTGCCGGTGCGGGAATGGCGCGAACAGAGTGAACGGGTCACTCTCCTCTTGCAAAAAATGGCGGAGAAATTAAACTCGAACGAACAATTCAAAGGGGACGATCGTTTGAAAGTGCAAATCACCACCGTGAAGGATCCCGGACGGGGTAGCGGTCGTCGGAAGGAAGCCGTCCCGGGCAACGTGCCCATCCTGACCTTTCTCCAAAAGAAACAATCAGTCGTCAAAATCAAAAATCGGGACGAGCTGTGCTGCGCTCGGGCCCTCGTCACCATGCAAGCGTGGGTCGACGAAGATCCCCCGCGTCGACGGAAGCCGGAGATTGGCTTCAATACCTTGAGAGGAGGAGGAAAAGGTCAAACCCGATTGGCCAAAGCCTTGCACGCGTTGGCTCGCGTTCCCGAAGGGCCTTGCGGGTTGGGGGCCCTCCATCAATTCCAAATCGTGTTGCCGGACTATCACATCAAAGTCCTCAGCGCCGATGTGGGGTACCAAGTGATCTTTGGACGAGGCGAGAAACGTGCCGACCAACGTTACCTGTTTCTCTTGAAACAAGAGGATCATTATTACGGGTTGAAATCCATCCCCGCCATTCTCGGACGCAGTTACTATTGCCACTTGTGCGACAAGGGGTACGACCACGAGGATTTTGCGCATCATCCCTGCGTGAAACGACGTTGCGTGGCCTGTAAACAGAAAGACTGCCGCAATTACCTGGCACTCCTCCCGGGCCACAGCAAACCCCCACGACCGACGCAACGTCCCTGCCCGGACTGTCGACGCTGTTTTTACGGAGACCGTTGCTACGAGAATCACCGGGTGTTTTCGCCCAACGGGCAAGGGGCCGACACCCAGCAACATTCCGTCTGCGCCAACCTCCAAACGTGCGAGGATTGCTGTAAATCCCTCGACTGGTGGAAAAATCGACGCAAACGTCAACGTCCCCACAAGTGCGAGGAATATTTTTGCAAGACCTGCAAGGATTATGCGGACGTCACCACCCACCGTTGCTACATTGACCCGGTACACGATCCAGACCCGGAGGAGGAAGCAGCAGCGGGACCGCCTCCCGCCAAACGCGCCAGACCTGCCCCGCGTCACGCCGCCCACGCCGTCCGCTTCCTAGCCGCCAACGAGCCCGAGTCGGGGGAAGACGAAGACGAGGAGGAGGAGACTCGGCCCCGATTACCGCCCTATTTCGTGTATGCGGACTACGAATGCACACAGGACGAACAATTGCACGTACCCATCCTCATCTGCGCCAAAGGGGAGGATCACCTCGACACCGTGCCCGCCCTGGTTTTTTACGGTCGCGATTGCACCGGGCAATTTTACGATTGGCTGCTTTCCAAAACGGAGGTGCTGGGCGAACCGCGGGAAGTCATCGTGATCTTTCACAATTTCAAAGGTTACGACGGGATGTTCATCCTCCAGTACCTCTACGACAATCGCATCGAGGCCAAAGATCAAATTTGCGTGGGATCGAAAATCTTGAGCCTGAAAGCCGGACGGTTGACGTTCAAGGACAGTCTGTGTTTCCTCCCCTTTGCCCTCTCCACCTTTGCCGCCACGTTCAATCTGACGGAAAGCAAGAAAGGTTTCTTCCCGCATTTCTTCAACACCGAGGCCCATCAAGAGTACGTAGGACCTTGGCCCGAGGCGCGCCATTACGACCCCGAGGGCATGAAACCGGGCGTGCGAAAGGACTTTGACAAGTGGTACAAAACCGTGCAACATCTCGAGTTCAATTTGCACGAGGAAATGGTGGCCTACTGTCGATCGGACGTGCAAGTGCTCAAAGCCGGCTGCGAAATCTTTCAGCGGGAATTTGCCGCCAAAGCCGATTTCAACCCCATGGAGAAATGCGTCACCATCGCCTCGGCCTGCATGCGGTATTACCGCAAAAAACATTTACGTCCCCGCACCCTGGCCTTGGAACCCCCCTGCGGATGGAATGGAAAAAGGGGGCACCAATCCCTGAAAGCCTACCAATGGTTGGAATGGCAGAATTCCCAACAAACCCAAGGGGTCATTGCGCATGTGTTCAACGGGGGCGAATGTACTCTCCAAGTCGGGGGGCGTCGGTATCAAGTGGACGGGTTCAACGAGACGACCCGCACCGTGTACGAATTTCACGGGTGCTTGTGGCACGGATGCCCCGTCTGTTTCAAGGGGAGCATGAACAAGACCACCCGTCTCCACCCCGATCGCACCAAGTGGGAAATGTACGAAGCCACGATGCAAAAACAGCGGCAATTGGAAGCCGGCGGCTACCGCGTGGTGGTCCTCTGGGAATGCGGTTGGACGAGATTGTGTGAACGAGCCGACGTCGCCGCCTTTCTCGAGTCGCACCCGTTCACCGTCCCTTCGCTGAACCCCCGCGACGCCTTCTTCGGGGGCCGCACCAATGCCGTGCGACTTTGGGACGAGATCGACGAAACGCAAGGGGAAGAAATTCGGTACGTGGATGTGACGTCACTGTACCCCACCGTCAACAAGTACGACGAGTACCCCATCGGGCACCCCGTCATCGTCACCCAACCGGTGCAAGACATTCACCGTTACTTTGGCATCGCCGACTGCACCGTGTTACCGCCCGAGGGGTTGTTTCATCCCGTGCTGCCGTACCGTTGCCATGGCAAAATCACGTTTCCCCTGTGTCGAGCCTGCGTGGAAGAAGAGATCCCCAAACGGATGACCGAGCGAACTTGGGTGTGCGAACACACGGCGAGTCAACGCAGCATCCGAGGGACGTGGTGCACCCCCGAGCTCGTCAAAGCCGTGGAAAAGGGGTACCGCATTCTCCAAATTCACGAAGTGTACCACTTTCCCCCCGCGCAGCGACGTACCGGATTGTTCGAGGATTACGTCAACGTGTGGCTGAAAGGGAAAACGGAAGCCTCCGGGTGGCCGCCGAACGCCGACGGCAGTCTCAAAACACCCGAGCAGCAAACGCTCTTCCGGGCCCAATATGCAGCGCGAGAAGAGATCCACCTCGACGCGAACAACATGCAATCCAACAAGGGGAAAAAAGCCACCAGCAAGCTGGCCCTCAATTCCTTCTGGGGAAAATTCGGCGAGCGAGAAAACAAGCGGAAAATCCAGCAAATCACCGTGCCTGCCACCCTGTACGAATTCATGAAAGACGAGACGATCGTCATCCACGATCTCCGCATCATGAACGACGAGTGCCTCGAGATCGCCTACGACAAAGTCGACGACGACGTCCCCGGCGGTCAAACCACCAACGTCTTCGTGGCCGCATTTACCACCTGCTGGGCCCGGCTACGTCTCTACCATCACCTGGATCGCGTGGGAGACAATGCCCTGTATTTCGACACGGATTCGGTGGTCTACAAATGGAAACCCGGCGAACCCGAAATCCCCCTGGGCAATTTCCTCGGCGAGATGACGGACGAATTGGACGACAAGAAAGGCAATCGTGACGTCATCATCGAATTCTTGTCCTGCGGCCCGAAAAACTATGCTTACAAGACGCGCTTGGGAAAGACGGAGGAGAAAATTCGCGGGTTCACCTTGAACATGCGCAGACAACAACACCTTCATTTTCAAGCCATGAAGGACACCCTGTTCCTCGAACTGCGTTCACCTCTCCCCAAACCGCGCACCGTCAACGTACCCAACCCCCATTTCATCCAGAGAGACAAGCGCACGAAAACTTTGACCACCGTTCGCAGGGACAAACGATGGGGGGTGGTCTACGACAAACGCGTCATCGGCGACGAATTCACGTTCAAGACTCTCCCATACGGCTTCAGTTGGCTTCGACCCGACGACGATCTCACCGTTTAATTAAAAGGGGCGACCGCTAAGAAAAAACCGGATACGAATCCAGGGCAACGTGACTTTTGACCGGACGAACTATCAAAGGGGCGTTCTCCCATTCGGGGATGGAACCCATGTCCCCGCTTGTTAACTAGCTTTTGTTGTTGTTTTCGTTATGTGACTACTAACAAAGGGGCGTTCTCCCAGTCGGGGATGGAACCCATGTCCCCGCTTGTGAAACTAGCTTTTCGTTGTGTGACTATTAAAAAGGCATTTTTTTGTGTTATTTTCTGGGTTTTTTCTGTCTCTCTGGCCGAGCGGGATCTGGGACCCACCCCGCGAGCGGAACCAATGCGACCCGTCACTCATCCCCGAACGAGCCCCGAACCCATCCCGAGCGACCCCCGAACCCATCCCCCGAGTGGGATCTGGGACCCACTCCAATGCCTGAGCCCGCGATCCAAAAAAGGTTGTTTCCGGTCAGCGGTCTTTTTCCTGAGCCCGCGATCCAAAAACATTTATTTCCGGTCAGCGGTCTTTTCCTGAGCCCGCGATCCAAACACGGTCACTTCCGGTCAGCGGTCTCCCACCCTCAGGCAAGCGCCACCCAAGGTCACTTCCGTTTCTATGAAAAACCCATGATGTCATTGCACGTGTACAGATTTTCGGTGGTCGTCTCTGATTGGCTAACCGAAGTCACGTGTGCTAAATCCTGGCTCCTGATTGGTCAGGGGCAGGGTTGAGCGTCTCATACTACTATAGTTTTAGTGCAATGGAATAGTAATTTTTAACGGCAAAACGGGTCCATTATCTTTAAGTTTCTGTTGATACAAATATGTTTTTTGGCTCGTCATAGTGATACCAAGGTACGTGACATTGTCCCTTTAAGAAAAAACAGAATACAATCACTTACCGGCTTTTGTTAAAATATCCGCGAGAAACTTTGTATTACCATTTTGAAGTGCTATTTTGAAGCTGTCATAAGCTGTCTCTCCTCTATGAGGTAATATTTCCAACAATTTTATATTTTTTTTTTCTCTGGTATTCTCCGACCTAATTTTCCCTTCGTCGGCTTCGTCAAACACCATTGAAGCTGCCATCTTTAATAAAACTACCTCTGCATCCATGTCTGTCACCAGCTCCTCCCTGGCGTTCAGTAAAATATTTCTAAATTCCTTCTTCATTGCCATGATGTTTGAGTCAGCTCGTTCTGAAATATCCGAAAATTAGTCATCAGTGGAGGTTGTTATAATTATACCTGGGATATCATTATCTGATTTACACTCCTAAGTACACAAGTGCTTCATTGCAGTTGAGTCTGGACAATTCAAAAAATTTGAATTCCATAATTTTATTTGAGATATTGAGCTAATCCCCCGTTCCTTGGTAGAATAATCTATGATTTTACAACACCATGGGAGCTCTGGAAGAAATTCGTTCTAAAACAGCAATCGGAAAAAAAACTGATTGGGGATTTAAAGAGCTCCCTAATTGACTTCCGACTATCATAGTAAACGGCTAATGTGGCAGAGAGATCGTCACCAAGGATCAAACAAATTCATTCGAATACAATTCAGGTTAACCATACTATAGGCCTTTTGCATCAATTGGTCACGTGACTTACATTCCTAAAACGTAAAAACCCGGCAAGCTAAAGTAAAAACATTTGTCAGAATAATAAGATCGTCCAAAAATAGGTTAGTATGCAATTTGTTTCAAGTTTATATCTTCAAAGTGGCAATTCTTATCGCCGTTTAACTGTTTAAAAATTAGAAGGATTTGTATGGGACTAGCAACCATTAGAATACATCAAATATTTTTTGCTTCCGTGCGATTGGATGAACTTCGTCACGTGACGCAATATGCTCAAATTGATATCCCCCAATTTTAAGTCTACAAAAATCTGAAAATATGAAAAATATGAAAAAGAAAGAAAGAAAGAAAAAGAAAGAGGATAAAGCGGTTCCAGAAAGCACAAGTAAGTCGACGTCCTATGCACATAAGGTGACCGTGAAAGGATTGAACAGGGTCATTGAAAATTGACAACATTTTAGTTTTCGATCAGTTTGCAACATGTGATACCAGTTTACTTAATTAAAGTAAACTAAGTAAACTGCTTTTACATGTTTAAGAAGCTGCGCACAGCTTGAACTCGTGGCGTCTTTATTAAACCCAGTGCATTATTTAGTGCTTTAAGTGCTTTTACGGAGAAACATAAAATTATATCTTAAAGGCCCAGTATCCGCTTTGCGGTCGTTTGTTTTTGTTTTGAAATGACGAGCTCGCTCGTGATTGGCTCTTTGCAAGTTGCGGTTTCCCTGTCTCGCTTGTGTCGACTCTCGACTCAGGGTTTCGAAGAATTTTGTGTATACACGATTATTTTTTTTTCATGGACAGCTTTCCACACGAGGTCGGAAATATAAAATTCTATGGCTCAGCTTTGGGAGAAATATCTATAAACGAAGAAGAAGAAGATATCGACACCACTGCCGAGGTTGCACTGCCGAGGTGACAAATGGATACGATGCGACTCACGGGAGTCACGTTCCTTTTTTATATTGGAACTTGCCTTTATACCCTGTGTCCTTCTATTTCAGGAACCAGAAACTGAAAGGGTTAACTGTTCTTGTCCAGGGCAATGTGTACGAAAAAGGGGCAGGGGAGCATGCCCTTGCCAAACGGAAAACCTCAAATGCTTGCAAATGTATTAAATAAGTCGAAGTGCAAGAACAAGGTACAGATTTGAATGATTATGGTGATCTTCATTTTATTCCACTTGCATTTTGCTTACATATTACCGTCTATTTGTAGACTTCAACAGCAGAAGCCACTCCAAGTAATCAGCAAGTTACGGTGCCGATCGCGGTCGACGGTGCCGATCGACGGTGCCGATCGCTTTGAGGCTTATGTAGAACAGTCTACCACAGAAATCCAGGTAGAGTGATTTTCTTCAAACCGTGAAATAGTTACTAAGCTAGTAGGCACTATTAGATACCAATTCTATTGTTTTCTTTTGTTTAGTTTTTGCTAATTTTGATTAATTGCTAGATACTGTTTCACGGTCTTCGTAAAATCACACTATTGTCATTAGGTGTTGACTTGTTACTCTTCCAGTGAACTATGGAGTTGTTAACCTTCTGTTGGACACTGATTTACATTGCTTACTGGTATTTATGTTCTGTGGACACTGTACTGGTTTCATCGTGGCAGTGTGTATCATTTATATATATAATATATATATATATATATATATATATATATATATATATATATATATATATATATATATATATATATATATATATATATATATATATATATCCCATTGATCCTTATTCTAAATTTACTGTCAATAATTGTTAACTAGGAATTTGTTCAAGGACTGGAAAACTCTACAAAGGATGGCTTGTTAGTACAACTATTGAGCATGGGCAGAGGTAGTTTGGATTTTGCTAAAAAGGTGATTGCAGAAAACTTAACTGAAGAACCTCCAGAACCAAGTTACCTACCATGGTGCAAATGCCAGGTTTGTTTACCAATGGAAACTGAACAGGAAAATGTTTGCTGTAAGAAGCGCCATTGCATCACTTCGTATAGAACTTTTAATAACATACATGCATGTCTGGACAGAGACATACTTGAAGTGTGCATTAAAGGCCCATCTACACTTACCGTGATGCACCGCGCATTGTTTATTTTGATTTGGGCCCAGATAAATGCGATCTCTCGCGAAGTGAAATTTTTGCCTCTCATCTCCAGGTAGAAATGAATACTGAGTTTGAAATTTCGTTCGACATTAATTTTAAAATTTATAAGTCCCGAGAAACGGTCCTGTTAGATATCAAAAGCCCGTATAACATGGCTCGCATTTTGTCTGGGGCCGCTCAACCTGCCTTAGTGTAGCTCCAGTTAACTCCAGTCGCTAAGGCAGTTTCCTCTGTTTCGAAAGTTCGCATCGAAAACATTTTCACGTTGTGGGACGCGGTAAACCACCTGCTATTTTTACCGAAAGTTTAAGGTCGATACCGCTTAAAAAGAAACCTCCAGCGAGCCGAGAAGTGTTTGTATTTTGTGGGCTGTTCTGTTGGCGTATCTGATTTGCATCGGGCATAATTAATGAGCTCCGCCGGCGGAGGACGTTTCATCGGCTTCAAGAAGTTTGCATCGAAAAAAATTCGACGGCTAGGGACGGGGAAAACCGCCTTCAACTTCCATGGAATATTTCACATAGTTGCTGCCAAAAACGACTCCACCGGCGACCCAAGAAGTTCAAGTTTTTTCTGGTTTTTACATCTGCAGGGGGCATTTTCCGGTCGAACGGTCACGGTTATCGATGGTAAGATTCAAATGTCAATTCACAGTATCTGGAAAACGAATGTACTAAAAAATTGCAATGAAAAAATTCGAAGATAAATCTTAACTAGTAGGCAATTTAATATACCTATTTCCTTTCCACGGACGACCGAATTTCTGAGCCAAACCTCCTGAAGGTTCTCGTTTCTTGACGGCCGGCCTCTAGCCTTCGGCGGCGATGCTTAAGACGTATCAGTAACGATTGAAAATAAAAGAAAACATACAAAACCAAGATGCAATGCCTTGAATATGAACTAAATATTT
The DNA here is from genome assembly GCA_022457155.1 of Cladopsammia gracilis. Taxonomy (NCBI): domain Eukaryota; kingdom Metazoa; phylum Cnidaria; class Anthozoa; order Scleractinia; family Dendrophylliidae; genus Cladopsammia; species Cladopsammia gracilis. The sequence goes on along the minus strand of JAJGOT010000094.1, from coordinate 1,519,670 downwards.
GAAAGAAATGATCTTGAAGTAAATAGACGATACAGATTCCCCGATGTGAACGGATTATTTTAGGAATCAAACTTTCTCGCCACAAAGTGGATTATCGTGGCCCCAGAAATTCTAGAACGCCCGCAATGAGTCACGGTAAGTGCAGATGGGCCTTTAAAGCAAGATGTGATATAAGGGCTGATGAATTTAACTTCTCCATGGTGGAGAGCTTCCGCAAGGCTGCATATTGCCAGTTTGCTCTCTGGACATATTTATTCTTTTATTCATTCATTCATTCATTCATTCATTCATTCATTATTTGCCATATATACAACATTTTACAGCACAAGATGGAAATAATAAAGGATTGGACAAAAAAGTGAATGGCGAGGAGACTTGAAAGAAACCACGAGGCTTACGATGAGTCAGGTTTCCTCTCTTAAAAATAAACTAGTCTTAATGTAATAATTACAATATGGGCTTATGATAGCTATATGGTAAATTGAGAAGAGGGAATAGAAGAGTTTTACCTGCTTGTGCAGTTAGGTTGATTTGACAGGCATACCCTTCTCCAGATGGAAGATACATGGGGTTTAGAAACAGCTGAACCCATGAAACACCTGTCAATCATCTTATATGTAGCTGCTCATAAAGTTGGTACCAGAAGAGAACTTGTTTCATGCAAGAAGTCCATGCAATACCCATGTTTGTCAGAAAATCTTTTTTTTCCTTGGAACACGTTTGTGCCATGAATGTTCATTGGTTTAAATTTGGGGACTTACCCCACATATGAACTGTCCACGGAAGTAGTGCAAGCAATAAAAAAACCCCGAACCAATCAAAGTCCAAATCGGACTGCATCGAAAACCAGTCCCCTTGTTTGTTTAACACTGAAGTGACTTGTCCTAAAGACAGTATTGCTACACCGTACTGATCCCCTCATACAAACGAAAACATTACAGTATACTGTTCTCTAGTAGTCTTGTTAGATTCAAAATGAGATCTGGTACAAAACCTTTCATTTTCCAATATTCATTAACCCTGTAAACTCCATTATAGACATCTTAATTCTCCTCACTGGTCTCTAGTACTAGTTGGGAGAACTTTGCTACACATCCTTTAATTTTCCTGACCTGTTTGTGTGATCATGTATTGATATTGCAAGGAGAAAATACTGGTCACTTTGGGGCTTATGCAACACACCACCCATTTTTTTATTTCATTACACCATGTTTGTACCAGGCCTCATTTTGAAGTAAAATATAAATAGTACCATATTTCCTTTATTGAAGCCAGGGGCACTGTTGCTACGGATGGCAAGGATGAAAATGGATTGCAACTTGAAAAAGTTGGCTATTTTTCTTTCACGTTTTGTGACAGTGTCTGCTCTCCCTTCTATAATTCATTTTGTATTTTCCCCTTACATGTAGCTTTGCAGGACCATTTTACATGACTGAAGGTAATAAGTAATGATTTTAGCACAGAATTGACCAAAATAGCAATGAACCCCCCTTGAAACTGTCGTTTTAAGCCCCCAATTAAAGGCAAAATGGTAACTGTCTTGTCATTCATTGCCTATTTATTGTAAATTAATTACTTAAAGACAAGGATAGGAAGGTCCCTCACTTGGTTGTGGTTCAAACATTTTATTGGTTCACTGCATAGCGTACTTGTGAATATGCCAACATAACGAAATGGCAAAGTTGTGCACTTATCCTTAACATCAATAACTTCAATTACTAAGGTTATTTCCAACTACCAGTACATTTGTGATTTCATCACCTCACCCCAAACCTCCAGCGATGGGTAAAATTTTGTTCTAGTTCTAGATGTGTTCATGAGATCTTTGGTAAACATTGTATATTTTCCAAGTTGTTTATGTGATTCATTTCTACAAATGATTTGATACTGTTTGTGACAGAACAGATATTGTCACTTTTGACGGGAAATTTATTAGGATAAAATAGACCATTTTATTTACATGTTGATTATTACCCCTCAGTTACTAAAATTTTCAGTTTTTTCCTGTCATATAATAAACACTGTGCCAAATCACACTCTCCCGTTCCATATGTAAATGAACCAATAGTATTGAAATAAAAATATGTACTACAAAGAGTGAAAATTATCAAAAAACAGAGAGTATGTTATATGTTTTCACTCATGGGACTTTAGTAATTATACAGCAAATTATACAGCATGGACATGTTCCTTTCCTTTCATTTTGTTTCCGAAATACAGTTACAGTGTACTCAGATTACATAACAACAACTTCAACTTTATTCTCAAAACGTGATGGACCTTTCATGAGCTCTTCGATCAGTTGATGGGGGCTCCTTCATACCAATGGAAGTCAGAAATCAGTAAATCGCATGACCTTACCTTCGATGAAGAAGATATTATGCGAATTCACTGTCTGAAGCCTTCCCGAAACTTTATTTCCTCTCCATTGACACTACAAATTGACACTGACCTACATTGACACTACACTACAAGCCCGAACTAATCAATCAAAATAACATAAAATAACAAACGTCGATCAATTATATCGATGAAAAGCAAAACTATAATAACTAACTTATTTCAACCAAATCAAAAACTGAAATCTAATTTTAACCGCGGATGGAAACGGATTTTCGAAGTAACTCGATGTATCAGCGTCGAGGCATTGGGCATTTAGGGTGATACTGGGCCTTTAAGGCCGGCACACACTAGAAGACATGTTGCGGGGACATGAAGCGGGGACATGTTGCAGCGACAGGTTTCCTCGTGTGACATCCCTGTTTTTGCGAAAAAATTATGTTGCGGGGACACAATTTTGTCCCCGCAACATGTTGCACGAAATTCAGCTGGTTTGAATTCGTGCGTCATGAAGCGGGGACAAAATGACCCCGATTTCGATGTCGCATCGTGTGCACTGCTCTTGCAAACTGTCCCCGCTACAAAATAGGTATAGTAGGCTCCTTTTTCTTGTCTTCCTTTCAGCCACTTGCGTATCCATCGTTTTCGGTCAACATAATTACACATTTCTTCATCTAGTAATATCATTGACAGTAGTAGAAGCTTCTTTTTCCTAACCATAGAGTCCGCCATCTTTCTTTGCCCGTATACTAGTTCCCAGGCCCTTAGTGATTTCTGTGATTTTTATACCTCAATCCGCTTTGTTTGCACCAGCTTGCGTACTGTCCCTGCAACATGCGCCAGTATGCTGTGCACACTAAGGGGCTTGTCCCCGCTTCATGTCCCCGTAACATGTCCCCTAGTGTGTGCCGGCCTTTAAATGACAGAGGTAGCAGATTCTCAGATTTTCAGGTGTCTTGTTATGCCTGCCAGTTTCAATTCTTAAGTTGTGGTTTCCAAGGCGAAATTTATTGATTTGTTTTTTGTGAAGCCTATTTTTTATTGAATCCAAAAGGTCAGTTTTGTGACAATCTTTTTTAAAGACTAAATTTAAATTTAACAGATTAAGTTGATGGCTAGTTGAAGTTTTATTAACAGTTGGTCGAATACGTGCAATAATGTGATTACAATTACTAATGTCTAAATTTGAGATGTTTAGATTTGAAATGTTACATAACGAATTTACTCTTTGTATTAGATTCAGCTGATTTTTGTCTGCCATATCGTTAGACAGGTAATAGCATTGTTTGGCAATATTGTCTTCTGGTAAATTTTCCAAGTGCAACCAAAATTGAACTATATTTATGTCGATTTTTCCTTTTTAGCGATAGTCTGCCGAGTTTATTTCTAAATGCTATTGACTCCAAGGAAAAGTTTGCAGAAATAATCATGGGTTCGTTCAATGATGTCTTTTTCCCATGAGTTATAATCATTTTTGTCATAAATTCCCCAAACCTCTGAACCATATGTGAGAATCGGGAGGATTAGAGAATCAAATATTTTGTTGACAATGTCAATTGGTAATTTTGAGAAACCTAGGTAACGTCGTGTTACAAATAAAGTTTTCTAGTTTTCTCTTTTAAATTTGTTTTGTGATCTCCGAAGTTTCCGTTTGCTGAAAAATTAACACCAAGATAGGTATAGTTACTAACAATTTCTATTTTGTCACTGTTAATGTAGAAATTTTGTTTTTCTAAAGTTGATTTTCTAAGTTTCTTTTGGAAAATAAGCACTTTCGTTTTCTTTGGATTTATGTTCAGTAACCAGTCATTACATAACTGGGATAATGTATTTATTGCTGTTTGTAATCCTGTAGCTGTGTGAGAAATCAGAACTAGATCGTCAGCATAAAGTAGACAATTAAGACGCGATCCATCAGGTAATAATATTGCATCCGTGTTCATTGTATCAAGACGAGTAGGAATTTCATTTAGATAAAGGTTAAAAAGCATTGGTGAGAGAATGCAACCTTGTCTAACAGCATTTGCATAATCAAAATATTCTGTCCTTTGATGATTAGATTTAATAGAACATTTTGAATTTGAATAGAGATTTTTAATTAAGGTGTTTCCCTCCAGTTTCCATGCAGCCGCATCGACCATTTTTAAGCAGCCGTTTAACTAACTTTCCTTTATTGAATTAGAATGAAACTTACACAAAATATTGTACTTAGTTTGAAGTTTATAAGATTGTAACAATTTTAAAAATCGGATTTAAAACTGCGGAGATAAACGAGAAACGTTGAAATCGCTTGAGTCTAAATTCCGAGCGATTGCGATGGCATCTAGAAAAATCAAAACTATTGCGATAAACTATGACATATGGCAAACAAAATATCTAAAAATTAGAAAATTTTGTCAAGCCGATTTTGAGTAAATCAGAAAAACATTTCGAACTTGTGATTTTGCATGTGTATGAGCATATCAATAAGTTCCTCAATTAAGCTTATAAAAGTTTAATTTCTCAATCTCAAATTTACGCCAAAATGTGTGTTTAGAGCATGTAGAGTATGAGATGAAACTATGAAAGTTTGAAAGCGTTTCTTGTTTTAGTTTTGGAGATTCGATTTTCTATAGGAAACCATAGTATTTTGACTGAGTTATTGATATTGTAGTTTTAGCGCTTTTCTATATATTTCAAAAACCGCGAGATAGATTTTTTTAAAACTTTTTTAGCCGTTTCTTTATAATATGAACAACATTGTCTCGAAGTTTCATCTTGATTGAAACATTGCAACATGGTCATATAAAATAATAAAGTTCACCCAAAACGCGATTGAGACTTTGTGCTTCAATTGCATGGTTGAAGGCGCACAAAGACGCTTTAATTAATTAATTCAGTTGAAGCGCAACGCATTTCTGCGTGACCATCATGTTTTGCGAAGTAACGTTAGGGGCTGTGTTCCACGTTATTTTTATCAGTCCCACGAATTTCAGTGGGACGTTTATTTGAAAGCAGGTTTTTTATTCGCATTTGACGTGCACTGGACTCTCTCGACATTTTGAATTGTAGGGAAAAGAAAGAAGTCATTGCGATTTGCATAATTCTCAACACGCAGAAATGCGTTACACTTCACCTGAATTAATTAAAGCGTCTCTGCGACGTGCGCCTTCAACCGTGCAATCAAAGCACAAAGTCTCAATCGCGTTTTAGGTGAACTTTATTATTTTATTTCACCATGTTGCAATGTTTCAATCAAGATGAAACTTTGAGACAATGTTGTTCATATTATAAATGAATGACCATAAAAGTTTTAAAAAAAATCTATCTCGCAGTTTTTGAAATATGTACAAAAGTGCTAAAACTACAATATCAAGGACTCCGTCAAAAAACTACGGTTTCCTACAGAAAATCGAATCTCCAAAACTAAAACGAGAAACGCTTTCAAACTTTCATAGTTTCATCTCATACACTAAACACGCATTTTGGCGTAAATTTGAGATTGAGAAATTAAACTTTTATAAGCTTAATTGAGGGATTTGTAGATGTGCTCATACACATGCAAAATCAAAAGTTCGAAATGTTTTTCTGATTTACTCAAAATCGGCTTGACAAAATTTTCTAATTTTTAGATATTTTGTTTGCCATATGTCATAATTTATCGAAATAGTTTTGATTTTTCTAGATGCCATCGCAATCGCTCGGAATTTAGACTCAAGCGATTTCAATTTTTCTCGTTTATCTCCGCAATTTTAAAACCGATTTTTAAAATTGTTACACTCTTATAAACTTCAAACTCTGTACAATATTTTGTGTAAGTTTCATTCTAATTCAATAAAGGAAAGTTAGTTAAACGGCCGCTCAAAAACGGTCGGTGCGGCTACACGGCAACTGGAGGGAAACACCTTAAGTCGTAAAATTTTCCTCCGATTTTGTTTTTCAATAGTTTAAAAAATAGGCCTTCATGCCAAATTGGATCAAAAGCTTTTTTAAAGTCATTCAAAAACTCATTAATAATTCATGAGCATATCAGCCAATCACACGACGCAAATCGATCACGTGTATGAGCCTTTATACCTGGTAATCTACCGTCATTATGAAAAGCCTGGTGGCGGCTTTGATTTCAGTCACAGGGGAGTTCGGGGTTGAATGGGCAAACAATGCAATTATCGCTGAATTTTTAATGAGAATGATTTTAAAATGACCGTGATATTTATATTAAGATCACACGTAATCTTTATATAAAGATTACTTATATGGGAAGTAATTGTTCAGGATTCTTAGTGCAACAAATGGTGACTTTAATATTTTTGTGCAGTACTGTTTTACGAAATCTGGTCTTTCGCCATTCTATTTGGAATCTTCTCACCAAAATAAACAACCAACAGTTCAACAAGTGAGCCGTTATTTGAATGACACCAGCGCTCTCGTGTAAATTGCCAGGTAAGCGACTGGTTCGCAGATGCAAGCTGCTTATTTCTACTCGTTCTCTAAAAAAAAATTGTCAGCCGTTTTATCTACCGTACCCGACAACTTTAGTATAGCATTTTTCAGTAGATGTTTTCTCTCAGAACTATAAAATCCCAAAACTTTCGACAGGAGCCGGGAGGCAATGGTCACTTCGTCGAAGACGTGGCGCATGTGTTGTATGCTTATCAGTCTAGTCTACTTGTTTTTCTCGTATGCTAATTTCCTCTTTGCACAAAAGCGCAATTGTTTTAATTCCGAAGGGACACGCTTTTGAAAGAATGTTTTTGAAGCCGTTCAAAAAACTCGCAGCACGTGTATTATCAGGTGTAAAAACTCTCGGCTCCGCCTCGAGTTTTTAAACCTACTGCTCGTTTTTTAAACTATACATAAAACAGGTGAATAATTTACCTTTAGTGGTATGTGTTACATGTTTATCAATTAATTACGTAGAGTAAAGATGTGATCCGATGTGCGATGGTTTGGAAGAAATCCAATTTGAGCACGATGTAAAATGTAAAAAAAGTCGAAAAGAAAAACATAAATTTTCGTTGTAGGACCACTTTACAGACATGCTAGTAGTAGTCTAGGGTCAAAGATAAGCCTCGTTACGGATTAGGTGGATTAGGTGCCTATGGATTAGGTGCCTAGGTGTCTAGTCAATGACGTCACAATTTGGATTTCCCGCATACTAATTTGGATTAGGTGCCTAGTAAGTGCCTACGTGCCTAGGTAAATCATTAGTTGGCTTCACACTAGAAGCTAAGTTAGTTCCAAGTAAGCACTTGACTCAAGTGCACTTGAAAATCTCAAGTCGCGCTTTAGAAAACTTGGCTTCACACCTGATGACAAAGTATATTACTTGAAGCACAAGCTGTCAATCATCTTTTCGCGGTAAAATCAATCATGCATATCACAAATGCGAAACCATGAGGCCTTTGCAACGGAAAAGAGTTTTTTGTAGTTTCCTATTTATTTTGTCGTTACTTTTAACTCAAAGAGTTTTAACCTTACAAGAAATGCATAGGTACTTCGTTGTTAACGAGTATGTGGCATCAACACAAAGGAACAAGCGACATCTTCTGTATTTCTCTAGAATGGTTCAACAACGCGGTTTTCGGCAAAGAAATCGCCGTAGGGCTTGGGCTTGGCCTCGTCCGCAAAATTGGTTTAGAGTGCTTTTAGCTAACCGAGACATGGATCCGCTATGAAAAATGCATTTCCGTGTGACTCGTCCAACGTTCAACGCTTTGTGTGATCTGGTGCGTGGAGACCTGCAAAAGCAGCACACAAGAATGCGTTCACCTGTAAGCGTCGAAGAAAGAGTTGGCGTAGCGCTGTGGAGGCTAGCAACAGGGGATAGCTTCAAAAGCTGTGGACTGCAATTTGGACTTGGGATGTCTACCGCTAAAACTATCTGTGCCGAATTCGAACTTTCTCTTCTCCGACTAAAAGACCAATTTATTAAGTTTCCACTAACGAGACAAGAGTTACAGGAACTGATGGATGAGTTTGAAGAGGAATACGGAATTCCGCAAATAGTTGGCGCTATAGACGGTTGTCACATCGAAATAAACGCACCCCCAGATAACCACGAGGACTACTTCAATCGAAAACAGCATTACAGTGTTAATTTACAGGCCATAGTTAACTGCAGTTTAAAATTAATTCATGTTAGCTTCGGGTATCCTGGAAGCATACATGATGCCAGGGTGTTAAGGTTAAGTGGCCTCTTTGATTTAGGAGAAAACGAACAAATCTTAACATCGCCAAAGAAAATTGTCAGTGGTACAGAAATCCCCCCTCTCATTATAGGAGACAGCGCTTATCCACTGTTGAAGTGGCTTATCAAACCGTATCCTGATAGAGGGCATCTTACACCAGATGAACGTGAATTTAACAAAAAGCTTAGTGCTGCAAGGTCTGTTGTTGAAAGAGCATTTGGCATGCTCAAGGGACGCTGGCGGTTACTATTAAAGAAAGTTGAGTAGCAAACCAGAACACTTCGTAAAACTGTTCTTGCTGCATGTGTTTTACATAACATCTGTGTCGATCACGGTGACTTGTACGATTGCAGTGATAGCGATTCAGATGACAATGATTCTGAAGACGATTATGAAGGACCATTACGGGAGGGCGGCGCTGAAGTAAGAGAAGCACTAAAGAACTTTGTATGGGATAACTTGTAATATGGCTTGAATGTGTTGAATTTAGTAGCAAGTTACATGTATTCCGTACAAAAGTCGAAATTGCTTGTCTTTCTTCGTAGGGAAACGAAAACATAAAAACAAATGTTCTTTTTTTTTATTATTTTCAAACCCACGGCCGGGTTTAACCGTGTCTTTTACAACTCTTGTAATTAAAACGACTGTTAAAACACGGGTCAAAACTGTAACAAGCAGGAAATATGTAGACCTTAATTCATTTAAAATTCAGCTTATCAAACGTAAACAAATGGAACAATCAATAACGTTAAATTGCGTCCGTTATCAGCATAATGTTAGAATGAATTTAGAAAACGGCAGCAAGTTCTCAGGAAAAAAGTGAACAGTACATGAACAGACGTTTTACTGGCTCTATGCTTTCATCAAATCCTTCATTAAATCTTTAAATCCGGATAAAAGAGACGCTGTTTGTTCCATTTGCATCTTCTGATTCTCTTGGAACATTTTCATTGACTTTTCGAACCTTTCATTTTCTTGTTGAAGACCTTTCTCCCACATTTCTTTAAATGCACCCCAGTCATCTGTACCATTAGCCTCATCACTTTTTCCTCGTTTCTTCTTCCGTGATCCCTTACCACGCACTTCGTTGCAGCCACGTTTCACGCCAGCACTTGTTGAAGGTCTGTCCTCGTTTTCCAAGTTGGCGGCACTTGCGGCACTTGCGGCACTTTCCTTCCTTTCCTTTGCCTCGGAAGAAATGAGTTGTGGAGTACTGTCGGCATCGGATGCACTTAGTATGAAAGAAGAACTTTCAATTTGCATCTTGGCGGGATCTACGCTGTCACGGTAGCCCATAGTTTGGTCAAAAATACTGTAATAAGGAAAGCTCTCCTTGATTTTATTCAGGCCCTCTTCGCCAGTTTTACTTGCCTTGAGCTTTAGCTGCTTGAATTCGTATTCCACATTTTGCTGTCTCTTCTTGACTTGTGGCAAAGTACGCTCACTTCCATCACAGCTGCTTTTGAATTCCTCGTAAATCTCATTCCAAATCGCTGTGCGCACTTTGTTGGAGGCTCCTTTCAGTCTTTCAAAACGAGGAGCCCACGCATAAAGAATTTGTTTCGTCTCCTGTACGGACCAGTCTGCAGCTTTTGGTTTTTGTTTCTGTTTTTCCTTTCCTTTTCCTTTGGATGATTCCTGAGCTGTGTTGTTTGTAACCATCGGTTATAAACTGTACTTCTTGACGGAGTTGTTGTGGTGCAAAGAAATGACCACGTTGAAACAGTGGCTGGTTTTGCAGAACCGCATTTGGTGTCGGATGAAATGAAAAGCGATGGTTTAGGCTGTCTCTGAAAATGAAATTCAAATAAGGTTATTAGTTTAACCATTTGTATCGACTTTTCTTTCCTTTTTATGTATACTTACATAAAAGAATGTTCCATAGAGTCCTCCAAACTCCAGCCATTCATTTTGAATTTTTCGATCGATCTCTGAGTTGGCAAGTTGTTTATCTCGCTCAGAATCGTTGCACCGCTGCACATCGCTTTCAGTTGGCTTCCAATTTCCTATTGGTCAAGTCTGTTCTCAAGTGTGGTGTAGATCATACTTGGCGGCGAACTTCGGCTTCTTTGAACTACGAACGTTTCCATGGTCACTAAGTAAAGTTCAAGTAAGTACATTTTACCCCTTCACACTCAAAGTAGGTTCCAAGTGTACTTAGATTATACTTACAAGCTCTAGTGTGAAGCCAACAATTGATATACCTTCCCGCATACTAATAAACGGAATGCCTAGTCAACTACCTATTCCTTTTGTGTTATTCTGAAACAATAGAAACAATAGACGGGCCCAAACTTGCCCGCTCTATTCCAACTCACTTCAAAACAAAACAAAAAAAAAAAACAACTGACACAGGCCGTGTTTTCACGAGCGATTTTTCAAGTCGCTGAGCGAGTGACAGTCGGAAATCTCGTGAAAACAGTTGCTTGTCCAACTCGCTTAAAGTTAAGCGAGTCGGCGAACTACAATAGAATTCTCATTAAATTTAAGCCACCAAACCAGGTCGCTTAAGCTTGTCGGCAATTAAACAACAAAGAAGGGCATTGTATTGTCGTTCTTTTGTGTTCTAATTTTCTATTGTTTTAACAAAAGAAAATATATCGCGCATGGTATAAGAAAAATGAATAAAGTTCTGTCCGTGAAAACGCATAAATTTTTTAAGCTGATTAACGCGGTCAGTAAACAAATTACCTACAGGAATGTTAAGCGAGAAAAACTGCCTCGTGAAAACACAGCCACAGATATCCTTTACAGAGATAGATCAAAACAGCATATCTTTACCACTAGACCATCAACGTTGTGGCCGATATTATAGCTGAATAAACTAATTAGAGGTTTCCGAAACATTGAAGTTTAGAAGCAATAAAATTGCACAATATAAAAAACCGCTTCTTATTCGTATTTTCCGCAACATTCTCATTGCCGCTTCATCGCTAGACTCTATATCGATTTTCAGTTTCCCAGCCATCACCCACTTTAAGTACCCCTCCTGTACCCCTATCATTTGATCACAACAGAAAACACGGATATCTAGTTACTTTTAATATATATGATCAAGGATTTGCGAAAACAGCCTCGAATAAAAATTTCTTAGATGAAAAACGCGGCGTTATAGAAATATACCAGTTCCCAAAATCCTTACAACCTCCGTCCGAGTTCTCCAGTTAAATTAAGACATTGTTCAAACGATAATACAAAGTGGATTTACTTACACGGAGATGAACCAAACGTAAAATCGTTTTCAGAGGAAACCATTGCTTTCGGAAAAAAAGGCAGCAAAGCTTTAGGACTGCAATACGGCCTTATAGTGAATTCGCGCTACGTCCGAAAAGTTATTTCATTCTAACATTTTGTTCTTGATTTCCTTATCATTTGTGTAGTATATGGATTTGAGTTGTTCTAAATAAAACAGCTTTTGTTGACATAATGATTTGATGAAACCTCAATACGTTTTGTTATTATTAAATATATATTTTACTTAAACAGAGTGTAGGTTTATTGTTTTAGTAACGCATGTAATTGGTTGCTTTGTTTATTTTTCCGAGGTGCTAATTTTTCATGCAAATTTAGTTCAGTGAAAGTTCGCATAATTAAAAGTTTAGACATTGAAGCTACCGGAAAAGAAATTAAAACTTAAAGTAGGTGATGGCTGGCAAACTGAAAATCGATATAGAGTCTAGCGATGAAGCGGCAATGAGAATGTTGCGGAAAATACGAATAAGAAGTGGTTTTTTATATTGTGCAATTTTATTGCTTCTAAACTTCAATGTTTCGGAAACCTCTAATTAGTTTATTCAGCTATAATATCAGCCACAACGTTGATGGTCTAGTGGTAAAGATATGTTGTTTTGATCTATCTCTGTAAAGGATATCTGTGTCAGTTGTTTTTTTTTTTTTTGTTTTGTTTTGAAGTGAGTTGGAATAGAGCGGGCAAGTTTGGGCCGGTCTATTGTTTCTATTGTTTCAGAATAACACAAAAGGAATAGGTAGTTGACTAGGCATTCCGTTTATTAGTATGCGGGAGGGTATATCAATGATTTACCTAGGCACGTAGGCACTTACTAGGCGCCTAATCCAAATTAGTATGCGGGAAATCCAAATTGTGACGTCATTGACTAGACACCTAGGCACCTAATCCATAGGCACCTAATCCACCTAATCCGTAACGAGGCTTATCTTTGACCCTAGACTACTACTCATGCTCCGTCAGGCGTGACCAGTAATCCACAAGACTGAAATGAACATTTGAATATTTCTTTGTAACGTCCTCTCTGGACAACACTTTGAAAGCCACGAGTTAACGGAAAAATAACTTCGATCGCTTCACTCATAAAAAACCTAATATTGTTCGGATATGTAACATTTCAAATAAAATAGTATTTTGTTGCTCTTTGTTTCCGAAAATGCGGTAAAATTCTCACGGGAATTCCGAATCTCGGAATGAATATACAAAACCGATGCGTAAACTTGAAACCCCATTCAAATTTTAAAAAATGCTGGTCACGCGTGACGGAGCATGGCTGTAAATAGCGTGAATTGGTCGGGCGAAGCAATAGTCTGGGTTTTGATTACACACCAAAACGAAACTAGAACCTGGCTACTAATTGATAAAAGATCCCATAAGCATTGGCGTAATCGTTCATAACTGCCGGGATCGTCGAGATTTCGCTTGTTCAATAGTTTGCCAAAAAAAAAAGATGCTTATATAGAATAATCGATTGTAATTAAAGCTCGTGAATAAAACATTTTTCGAAGATACAAAATGGCCAACTTACCTGTTGTTCTAGACTAGCAGCGTTGAATTATTCGCCAAAGAACGTAAAAGGGGTACAAAATGTTGAGAACGACGAAGTCGTGCACCACGGTTTTAGAAAATAACAACAGCACGTACTTGAAACACGCTAACTAAAATAGCTTGAATTGATCGGGCGAAGCAATAGTCTGGGTTTTGATTACATGTCAAAACAAGATCAGTAATCACAGCGACAAACGTTCAGAACTACAGGGATATTGTCGAGATTTCGCTGTGTTACGTTTCTTCAAATAATCGATTGTAATTAAAGGTCATGAATAGAGTATTTTTCGAATAAGAGACAAAATGGCCAACGTACCTCTTGTCTTAGAGTAGTCGTCTGCTTGTTCAAGATTCCAAGCAGTCAATTCGTCCCAAAGAACGCACAGACAAGTTTAAAGTTCTCCAAGTCTATTGGTGAACCATATACAATGCTACTGCATTCATACAGGATACCAGCAACACCAAAGGCGCCCAACAAGGAAGTGAAGAACACAATCCACTGTTCTTGTCTGTAATGATGAAAGGAAGTACTATTAACCTTCCTCTCGGCTATAATTACAAGTGACGTAGTGAAGCGTATCAAGAAATGGTCTATTGTACCGGGTCAAATTCGCACATTAAGATTTAAACAATAGGTCTTTTGTTTTAAGTGACACTGCCGAAACCACGCCGAAAAGTTCGTGCATGATCGCAAAATCTTCGGCTTGACAACCTGAGCGCGTGCATCTTTCCGAAATAGACTCATAAAACTGGTTCGGTCTAAGATTTTCGTTTTCATTTCGGTAGAATGTGCGCTCATACAAGCGCACTTTAGCGCAAAGGTGTGACTTTTAGGGAGGTGTTATTTTTTTGCTTCAAAACGCCATGTGCATTCATGAATAAAGATAAAAACACATATTTACATAAACAATTATTTTCCGCGGCGTAAGATTTAAATGCTTTCACCTCGGAACTAAAAGCCGTAGTAAAACCAAAATCCAAAATAAAACGAGTTGAGTACATTGCTAGTTTGTTATCCGATGAAAGTAGCTTCCGTTAGCCTCGCAAAATAGACTTTCAGGCATGAGGAATAAAGCAAAACGTTCACGTAACAACTGTTTGCGCGGCTACAAGATTTGAATGATTTATAAATGAGAACGAAGCTCGTTTAATTTAAACCTTAAGAACGTAACCAATGTGTTGTTGTCAGAGGAATTTTTATGCCTCGCTGTTGTTAGTTTGTCGTGTCAGTTATAGCTCTGTACCTCCCTCACGGGGGAACTTGCCACTTAGCTCGGTCCCGCCGAAGATTCATCGGAAATTTTGAATTTCCCTCGCTTGTTATAAGCCATTGTTTCACCGTTGATCGTTTTTGCCCTTACATGGACAAAAACGATCAAGAATACAATAGCTATTGTTGTCGAATTTGACCCGCTTTTCTTGGTACGAGTATCCTTGATTTCACTGTTGCTATGACAATAAGTGGCCTTTGAAAAACGAATTTAAAGGGAACAGTTGATAGATCGAGATGTATCTGTAAGTCCACTCCTCCTTCGAGCATTCAAAGGAAATTAATCGACTCACTGAAAAACTAACCAAAAACAAAATCAATACGGAGATCAATCAAAGGGCTCTTAAAGCCATCTCGTTAATGCGTTAGAACGTGAAGCTAATTAAAAAAAAATACAAGAATTTATAGTGAATATGGTAAAGATGCCGTTGTAGGATTGTAGCGCACCTTTAAAATAAGTCTATCCAAAATACGTACATGAAAACATCACATGATGCAAATCAGCCAATAGAAATTTGGGGTATTAAAAACAGGAAATCACTAAGTTTACATTTTCACGCTTGTGACTAAAATGGGGTCTATAATTTGGTTATACAATAGACGCGTTTAGAAAACGTTATAGACTGGGCCTTATCATTTTTGTTATTATTATTATTATTATTATTATTATTATTATTATTATTATTATTTTGCAAAAGGAGGGGAACCCGTGCCCCTCTGCTAACAACTTTTCTCTACAGCATTGGGGGATCTGTTCTTATCAGTGCTCCACTTTTTCAAGGCCAAAAGCCAGAATAGTCCTCAACTTCGACGACTATAAAGGAGAGCTTTTTTCACAAGATTTGGTTCCGTTTTTCACCACAAGCAAGTAAGCGTCTGGTAACCATCTGTCTTCGCTTTGTTGAGTGCGTGCTTTTCAATTTTCTGGTTTTGGTTTTGGTCTCGCGAGTTTTCACGCCCTCGCGTTATGTGGAGATGGCCGCGCGTCCGGCGCACCAGCCGTTCGCCCACACTAGAACTGTACGCTTGAAAGCGGAGGAAAACCTGGCTCTTGACTCGCTCAGTATAGCGCAGTCGTTACCGGTGCTTCGACATCACCCTCCGATCTACAGAATCGGCCACGCTTTGACTACGAAAGCCGCGTTATCCCTTTACGCCTTTTAGAGCAAAAAGCACTACACGTGTCATGCTTCGTTCCCGTTGAATTCCAAGATGAAAACCTGCTACAACTCCTTGAACAATACGGCAACCTCAAAGCCTGAAGCGCGAGCAGTCCGCCGGCTTTGCTTCAAAGCCCCGGGCTACGAGCACATCGAGAACGGCTTCCGTGTCATAGAATTCACACGTTTACAAAAGGCAGTGCCACGCAAATTAGTCACTCAAGGGCTCGAGTTATTTTTTAAGTACACGGGCCAGCCAATACTATGTTACCGGTGCCAGTCTTCCGAGCACGTTGTTAAAGACTGCCCGAAAGCGAAACGCCGCGAGGGTCATCATTGAACGTTACAAACGTGACACAATTAGAAACGGTATATGACGTGTATGTACGGTATTCACGTATTTTATTCAATGTCGTCCTATAGTAGCGCAAGTTTACATTAGAAAACAGAGTTGATCGAAGAGAGTAAATATTTGCGGAGTATTATCGTTTTCTGTCTTCAGGAAAAATTCCATGCTACACGTAGCAACATAAGAGATATACTAGCAGTAATCACAGATTAACAGAGTGCGTTCGATATGTTTGTTACAACAGCTGAAAGAAGAAATGATGTTTGTCGGAAATCGGTTCATTTCAATATTTTCATTCATTGATCTTATCAAGTGATTTAGGACATTTAGTTTGACAAGTAAGAAATTAAGTATATCAGATTCCGTTAGGCTTTTAAATATGCAAAGTTAAGATAAGGTCACTTTATAGGCCATGCAGAAAACATGGACTGGATTGCTCGGCTGCATATGGTACCTGTAGAGGACAGAGTTGCAGGAATCACGCCTCACCAGACCTTAGCGAAGACGATGAATAAACATTAATACCCCTCCTGAATATGCGACAAACGGGTAGATTAGCCCCCCTCAATTCCCATCAAAATCCCCCCTTAGCATCCAGTTTGATCAGTTTAATTCGATCATTATGTAGACGTTACCAGACAAGCCAAGAAAATGATATGCATTATGGGATTGTATTTTTTATGACCAGCTGAATGGTGGACCAAACCCTGAGCCTGTTATGTCAAACATCACTAGATACTTGAAATGTTGCAGTCTTTTTCACATCCACCAAACGTGTTATGTAAGTAATAGACAAAAATACATTTGTGTTAGCTTGTAACAATATTAGAGTCTTTCTTGCAATTAAAGTTAAATTTTAAATTAAAAAAAATCTTTTCTCGAAGTGGGTACCCTGTGGTACATGCTCGAAATATAATATTTTCATCTATTAATAACATTTTTCTTCGTTATAAACATTTATTGTAGTTCAAGATGGTTTACAACTGCTTAAAACAACTTTATTTTGTGTTTTGATTTATTATTACCTTTCTCGAAGTGGGTATCCTGTGGCACACGCTCGAAATATTAAAATGCTTACTCTAAGTATGTTCCACCACACGAATTTTGGGGAACTTTTAGTATGTTAGTAAGTTGACCACTATCTATCATTTGGCAGTGACTTAAATTCTGTTGCAATTAGTTTGACTTCAAACCACAGGATGACTGGACTATTCTCTGAATATCATGAGTGAAATTAACCGCATAAACGGTTAGAAGAAGCTCGCGAGAGGGACCTCTGGCTACTCGAATATACAACCTCATTTCCATGCGAGGATCTAATTCAGAATTCTTTATTGCCATCACCTTGTGAATACAAACGTCTTATATAAATTTTATTTTTATTGAATTTTTTTTTAGTAACACTTTTACGATATTTTATGGATTGTAATTATGAATATTTTTAGCATTTTAGTAGGTTAATAATTGTAAACGTGAAATTATTTGAGAATTTTTTTAATTAATTGTAAACGTAAGATTGGTGTTACTTAAAATGTGGTTGTTGGTTAAGTTTATTGACCGTGACCCACACTGGTACACCCGTAGAGTTAAAGAGGCCATCCACATAAGACTTCATCCTAATAACATCAACAGAGATAGTGGAATTGAAATTCCCGAAGCGTGGATGCCTACAATCAAGAAGCATAACAGCCGACCGATATCAAATCGGACCGGAGAGGGAACAACATCTTTACGGAATAAAAATGAGGATCGAAATGCACCAATAGCAACAAGCCAACGTGCTACATAAGCGACACGTAACCAATCGACCTCATCGCCTGATGAAGACTAGCAGTCGAAACGTCGCGATCAACATCTTAAAGTGACTCCATCGTGAGACAAACGAAAAATCGTTTACCTATCAAACGTAAGATTGTTTGAGAATTTTTTAATAAAGGTTTTATCGATTAAAAAAAAATTAATAATTCAGAATCTGAACTAGCTCGCTGATTGGTTACTCCTACTTGTTTCCAGACTCTGCCGGGAGTTAACGATGTAACAGCAACCTTGATTGGCTAGACAAAAATATTTCGCCACGGGCGCGTGAAAAACCGGTTTCCCAAAGTGTAGCCACGCAAACAACAATGGCAGACGTAGACAGAGATTGGACTTTTTGCGATCTTTTAGGTTGTTGTAAAATTAAGGTGACAGGCCTAGCTCAAATCCTGCTCGTCACTAAAAGCATTTTAGCCCAGCTTTAGAACAGGTCTACCCCAAGTACGTGCCTGAGTAGCCGCTGAAATTACTCGCTGCTTTGGATCAGTTAATTTACAGTTAATGATCTGTGAGCGCAAGTCTGCGGTTAGCATAACTTGCGAGATTTTGTTCTTCTTCACGGCTAAACGAGTCTATAAAGATCCAAGTCTTATGCGATAGTCATGGTCTACATTGGAATAGTGGTATCTTGCACTGATTGTTGTTAGCTCCTCAGAGTTTATTCTGCGTTTAATTAAGTTGACGTGTTCCGAAACAACCTTTACCTCTATTGTCAGACGTAAGGCGTTATTGCATCCGGTTTGAAGTATTTGAATCTCCAGCATGATAGCTGTTTTGTAATTCTCACGGATGCAAGTGGTTCTATTGTATACTCTTTAAGCAAGACTCAAGACGTTGCAAACACGACAAATCTTCTACCAATGTACGCAAAATTTTTACCGGAACTCCAGTGAATGAACTAGCCTTTTCGTTCACAGTCGAAGACAAACAGCGAAAGCCGCTAAGCTACGTGCGTTTTTAAAAACATGTCAGCTGTCATATTAATGGTTAAAACCGGTTTGGTGAGATATCCGATCCACAAGTCGCATGGAAATGAGGTTGTGTACTCGAGTGCCCAGAGGTTTTTATTTTTTCTCGGCGCGTTGCGCCTCGTTGTCGCGGCTTCGCCGCCCAAACTCGCCGTTTCCACTAAACCACCACTTCTCCGATGCACTATGCATATGATCAATAACACTTTAATTTTTGCACAAGCTGTGCGATCGACAGCTTAACATATGCGAAGTTTTACAGATGTTATTCAAAGAAAAACAAGCCTTCGTGTAAATTAAATTATTATCGACACTTTATATACTAAAACAATAAGACTAACCTTATTGCAAGAAATTTTTGCAATAACTTATTTTCACGTTTTGGAAGCCAGCGATATTTCAATACACGTTTCTTAAATTAAATTAGCAATCAATACAACAACTACAATCCACTCATTTTCTCAACAGGACGTTAACGCTAGATCTTGTTTTATTTAGATTAGGTGCTTGAGAACTCTCCACACTGAAGGTGTCTAATTAAACTCACGAAATGCAAACTGTGCCATTCAATTTTTGGCGAAATAATTGTATCAGGTTCCATTTGAAATTAGAGTGACAGTTGATCTCGACCACGTTCGAGTTGATCCGTGGTAATAATCATAGATCGTATGTCTCGATGTTTTTCAAACATCAGCTATAAACGCCTCAAATATAACGATGTCTTGGTTTTACATCTTTGGTTGGCTTCCCAGTACTGTTGCAGTCTTTGGAAATGCTCTGGTTGTGTTTATAATTGCCTCAAGGCGACGACTACACAACCCACCAAACTGGTTTGTAATGTCACTAGCATTGGCTGACTTTGCTGTGGGTCTCATCTTTTTCCCTACCGACTACATTTGTGGAAAACTTGCACTTTGCGACATAAATATAGCCCATGATATAGCTGTGCTGGCGATTTATTCATCAGTTGCTAATTTGTGCGTCATGTCAACTGATCGCTATTTGGCTATCATTAAACCTTTGAGGTAAGTGTCTTGGATGAGCTTTCGTCGAGCGACACTCCTTGTGGCCCTTGCCTGGTGTATGCCATTAACTGTCGACTTTATTCCAGCCTTATGCACTCGTCTGGGAAAATACAACTTGGAAAACAAAGCGCTCGTATTCAGCAAGATGATTTTATTTGAGATTCTCCCGAGTTTGTTTTTGCTGATAAGTACAACAAAGATAACAATAACCGCTAGAAGACACCGGCGTCAAAATGCTCGTCTTAACGCTCAATTGCAATATAATCAACCAAATCTGTGCCGATATAAAGACGTCTCCATGCGAGAGTGATCGTTATAGTGGTTGTTATTTTTCTGGCCTGCTACCCTGTTGAACTGTATAGCGTTTTTCGTTTCCTTATTTATTCCTCGATTCCAACGGCAGAAGTTGTAAAAGTTATTAACTTCCTTATGGTCGTTAACTCGGCTGCAAATCCAATAGCGTACGCTCTTTTCAAACGCGACATGCGAAAAGAACTCCAGAAAACGTGCAGAAAGCCCGTTGTTTTAAGACATCGCTCCAGCGCTAGCACAGCAGTTTAAGAAAATCATCTGACATATGATGTTTGAATTACATGTACATGTCAATGTCATCATTATTTCTGAAGACTACGCCAGGTTGTATTTATTTTATTTTTTTTTTTTTTTATTATTATTATTGCAACACACACGCACAAAACAAAAAAAAAACACTACTTACAAAACAAGGACGAACACTACGCCAGGTTGTATTTTCATAATGTGATTTGAGTCCAACAAGCGCCTGACACTGAACCTGCCACAGTCGGGCAAAACAAAAGCAAGACTCCAGTCAGGGAGGCCTGGCGATTCTTCCTTATATGTTAGTCTGGGCCGGGCTGCTCAACCCAGGGTTAGAATAAATTTTGATTCCAGTTAAATAATTAATCCATGGAGATTTTTTCCAAAGTATTTTTGCCCTTTAGTTTCGTCTCTAACTTGTCTTCGCATGTAACTTATAGTTGGCATTTGAAAACACTTCAAACAAGGGAAATTCAATCCTCGGTTAAATTTTAATCCCGGGTTAGCGTTAACCGGCTTTTGAACAACCGGGCTCTGGGCTACATGTTCCCCTGGATTGTTACAGGTCATTGAGAGCAGCAAAAATTATCTATAATCTACAAGACTATTCGCCGATTACATGGATGTACTGAGAAATATTCAATGGCAACCTCTCAGTAGTTTATAAACGGAAATGGACCTATGTAGTATACGAGGACAACTATGTTAATCATATCAAAGTCATTGCCCACTGAGTAGGACACCGGTATTTTAATATTCATAAATATAAGAAACTCATACATATGAACCGCGGATGAAACATGAGTGTTTTGTGATCCTCGAAGTGTGCTATCAACTTAAGCAGTTGAAAAAGGAACCTGAGAAAAAATTCAGGCTTGATCCATATACTAACATCCAACAAGAAGAAGGAATCAAAGAATGTTATTTGCCACTATTATCATTGACGGCATTTTTCAGTGTGAACCATAAACGAAAACGAAATCAATGATTTCGTCCTATTCGCAAACAGTTTCCACCCAACTATTAAATTTACTTGTGAAATGTCATCTGAGCGCATTGTTTTCCTAGACACTCACTGGCTGCGGTCACATCTGGGCTACTAACTATAGTTAAGGCGGGGATAACTATAGTTAGCTATTTCGGTAATGTGACCGCTTCTCTGTTCGCTCTAACTATAGTTATATTAGAAAACTTACGCCTCGGTGATCCAAAACAATACAGACTAACTATAGTTATACCCAAGCAGGGTTCATTTGTTAGTCTTAAGTTTACAAACAAACAACCAATCAGAATGTGACAATTCTTTTCGCACGTGCGAGATGAGCATATATAAA
Organism: Cladopsammia gracilis; assembly: GCA_022457155.1. Taxonomy (NCBI): domain Eukaryota; kingdom Metazoa; phylum Cnidaria; class Anthozoa; order Scleractinia; family Dendrophylliidae; genus Cladopsammia; species Cladopsammia gracilis. The sequence goes on along the minus strand of JAJGOT010000094.1, from coordinate 1,497,886 downwards.
TATGCAAAATAAAAACCAAGCGTGAAGCGAGGGAGAAACCAAAAACAACAAACAAAAAATTTACATACAACAAGGTAGCAACACGTGTACCTGGCGTCGAACATCCGTTAAAATTCTCAGCTTATTTCTCATTTTTCTCCGACGGTTTGCCGCACGAAAAAAATGAAGAATTAAGAAAAACTAGACACACTTTACGTCGGTCAACCATGTTGACATTTCACGGATCAACAATAAGGGCCGTCACGTACCTCGTTCAATTCTGCCGTCATCCATAGGCTAATTAGAACTAACTGTAGTTAACTGCTTGGTGTGACCGCAAAGTCGACCGAAAGCACTAACTACAGTTAGGTATGACGTCACGTAACTTGAGACTAACTTAAGTTAAACTTTAGTTAAGTCGTAGATGTGACCGCAGCCATTACCTTTTCAAAGGGCCTCGTTTCGCCGATGGCAAAATATTTGATGTCCAAACACATTTTAAGCCAAAAGAAACTTTTCAATACACCCATTTCTCTTCAGTAGATTAAAACAACACATACGAAGTTATATGCGGTAAAGAGGGTGACAAAATTACAAACATTTGCTCTAAAAAAAATTACACCGCCACCGCACGGAGTAGAATCCACTTTGTATGGCTAATAAGACTTACAAAGTCTAGATTATAGCGACCATTACTGTTGTCATATCTGCAATATCTCATGGAAATTATAGAAAGCAATTTTAACCTCGTTCAAATATTTCCTAGCGCGCCTAATGTAGCTTGTCAAAGGGTATATCGCTCAAAGACTTTCTTGTCAGAGCTAAAATTCCTTCACTCGATTAAAGGCCCACCTTCACCCAAAAGACGTTGCGGTCGTTTGGTTTTGTTTTGAAATGCTCCATTGTTCATACGCGTGATCTGATTGGTTGCACGCATTCAAGCGTGAATTTCGTGTTACACAAAATTCAGCACAGAAAGTGATCACGGCGCGCACAGCATTTTGGGTGAAGGTGGGCCTTTAATATATGAAGTAAACAGGGTGACAACATTACAAATACGATCAACTCGGTGATAAACGTGATGCATCAATATGCAAAGTTGCAATGCTAACATGACAATCTGCCTATTTTACCGACTCCAGCTGTAAACAAAATTAAATTCGGATGACATTACCAATACGTTCAACTCGGTGATAAACGCGATGAAACAATATGCAAAGTTGCAATGCTAACACGACAATTTGCCTGTTTTACCGACTCCAGCTGTAAACAAAATTCGGATGAATGCTAAACCTGCCAACTGTCTTTTGCTTTTTGAAAATATGATGCTCCAAACGGATGAGAACACTCGACAACACAATGATTGAACGTATTGTGAATATTTAGTTTGCCAATATATTAGCTGAAATTATACAGCACTGCGTTTTTCCAAATAGATTGCTCGTACCATTAGCATGATTAGACGGTTTACGTCACCGCCGGAAGTAATTTTTACGTCAAAGAACCGTCAAGGTACCGCCTTTGACATCTTCAAATGGGTAGACCTTCACGTGGCTCGTAGAAATGGCGCGGTCCGTCTCCGATGGGGACGTAAAATAACCGCTGAGGACGTAACAAAACTCTGGCTGTGACCACCCTCAGTGCTATACATTGTTGAAGGGTGAAGTGGGGGAGATAAGATCAACAATGGAACGAAAACGGCTGCCTGAGGCGCCTTCATGAGCTGACGTCGGATCTAATACTCATAAATGTATGTAAAGCGCCATGAGACATGTGATATGTGCGCTATATATTAAGTAACCCATTCATTCGGGCGACCCCGTAGCAGTCCAAACTATGTCTGTGATTGGCGAGCGATACAATCGATATATCACTTGAACAATGCCCCTATCCCTAATCCTTATCTCAGCGGGACAAATCTATTGTTTTCTTAGCGAATCACAGTCATCGTTTGGACAAGTGCTGGACTTTTCATTCATTCATTGATTTTTTTTTTTCATTCATTCATTCATTCATTCATTCAAATAGACCACAGGGGTCCAAGCAAATGACAAAAGTATAAGGATTTGTATTCTATCGTGAGTTGGACAAAATATCAAAATAATAAATAAACAGCCATTACAGTGTTCATACCTCATAAAATGCAGTCAATCTGTTGTTTCTTGGCGGCTTCGTGGCTTCGTAACGGCATTTTAGCGAGTTCTTTTTTTCTTATTTGACTTTACCTAAAAGATTTAAAGGGAGAACTCGGATGTCGAAGTAACTTAAACGAAAAGCGCCAAAAAGTACCTTCAAACGATCCCAATCTCTCCAAAAGTTCGCATCGAGTGAAAAGCGAGACCGTTTCTTTCTATTGATCTCACATTTATCTCCTTAACCGCAGTCATCCCCTCGTAAAGACGGTAAATACAACCAGAAAAATTCAAATTTCTCGCCTCCTTGGAACCGTTGTTGCACGAGTCGATGCGAGCGGCCGTTGGCTTTGCTTAGCAGCCAGGCCGTTCGGTTCAGCATCTTCTCGTCGGGGAGGGACTAGAGCAGAAGACAGAACAGCCGTTGCGAAAAACTTGATTCGCACTCGTGTCCCTCAAACCATTGAATGGATTAAAGTAGAAAAAAATGTCATAAAGAAAAAATAAAAAATTTTCGTCGTAGCACTTTAATTGTTTCTTTTTGTTTTCAAACATCATAGAAATAGCATGCATCAAACTCGGGAAAAAAATCCAAGTTCCAGGTGGGATTTGAACCCACGACACTCCATGATCTTGAATCTTTTTATCCAATTTAGTTGTATATTTGGTGGCATTTGGCAGTATAACAAGGCAATTAGGTAAGCGAAATTTTGTTATTTGGGCGAGACACTCTTCTTTTAAAATCCCAATTCAGTTGAAGTCTGCAATAACGTAACTATGACAACGTAACTGTTTGCGGTTATTTTGGCTTTATTTCATTTTCACCTTTACCATTGCAATACACCTCATTTAAAGAACAGTAGTATAACCTGACACTGAAAAACATTATTATAACAGAAAACAGGAAAGCGCTTTATTTAAAATATATTTCCATTTTCGATCAAATTTACCTCTCACTTTTACCATTTATTATGTTATATTTTGTTAATTGTATTTTGTATTTTTGAATTTGTTTTTCTATATTAATTTTGTAAATTTGTTTTTATTTTTTTCGGTTTTAGTGATTTTTTTTTCTTTAATTTATTGTCATTTATTTTTGGGATTTTTTGAGAGGCATTCTTACTTTCACGTTTCTCATTTCATTCCTATTTTTGATTTTCATGGTTTTTATTTTATTTTTTTTTTTGTTTTTCCCTTTTTTATTTTTTCTCTCTTTTTTTAATATTTTGTGATTTGTCTAGGAGGATTTTTTCGCATTTTATAATTGTTTTTTCTTTTTCTTTTTTTTCTTTTGAATTATTTTTATGTTATCGTAGGTTTTATTTTTTGTCTTCATTTTTTTTTTCATTTTTGGGGGCTTATCCCCTGCATACATTTCCATATACCTTCTCATTGACTTTATATTCCAAGCTGTCCTTATTTTCCTCTCTCTATATATCTATATTTTTTTGCGCTTTTTATTGTTACAATTACTGTATGGCTAAACAAAAATAGTGTCGGAATGAAATCAAAGTTATTTTGTTAGTTGAAAAATATCGAAAATTCTAAGCTGCAGTTGTTCTTGCTTGAGAGCGAGATGTACTGTAAGGTTTTACAACTAATCTTACTTTAAAGAACCTTACTTTTAAAACTTCATAACGATGGTCTATTCGAAGAGAGAAATAATTTTTTGTACTTGGAGTATTTGCAATTAAGTACGATAAGTTAATTTGCAAGTACACGGTTTTCAATTCTGACAAAGAAATATTTTACAGTCGAGATCAATTTTTACTTAGTAGTTTCAACGTCTGACCATCTGAAAGTTTAGATTTTCTCGAAACGACCCTCCCTTGTTCAACAAATTATTTCGGCCGCTCGACTGACGACAGAAGCAAATTAAATAAATAAATACATACATAAATACATAAATTGATTAATTAATTAAAAAAAGCGATCAAAAATTGGCATTATGGGACAATTTCAAATCATACATATACATATATAACAAGAAGATATAATTATTATTAACAATAAACGGAACTAAAGGAATCATTGACACCAGAGGACAAATTACAAGTTGAATGCAGAGATGGAAAGGCCTGAAAAAGACGAAAACATAATTATTATCGAATATTTTTACAAACATGTTTAAATTGTTACCGAACCCACTGAAAGCAAATATTTCTTCAAAACAAATTTATATCACATGAATGAAACAATTTGTATCTCAGGAAGAAAAATAGTTCTTTTATTCGCTCTTAACAATTCGTCTTCTTATATCCTTTGAGAATATAGTTAAGGTAATTTATCCTATTTGTTTGTTTTTTTTTTGCATTTTCTATGAGAACGTTTCTGCAATTAAGTTTATGATACAAATAAACATTTTTATATGTTTTTGTTTTCACCGAAAAAAGGTAAAAAAACACGCATTTCTATTTAAAATGGCTTGCCCTCATGCAACTTATGACGTCATATCTTGTACCATAGCAATGGATTGTCGCCAAACTTTACGAAAATGTGTCCCAAGGATAAATAAACAACTACTGAAGACGGTGTGTGCTAACAATAAAATAGTGCTTCTGAAAGAATCGGAGAAAAACCATAGAGGGGGGGAGGGGGGGGGGGGGGTATCCATCTGCACCTCCCACTTGTCAATTGAACGTCCCAGGGTATCCTTTATGTTACCGTCGCACTCGTAATCCAATTTTATAGAATGACTTCGCGACATAAGAAAGACTCTTACCTTGGCTTTCCAAAAAGCATTCCAAATCTTTGACAAGTTTGATTTTTCTTCGCATACTGGATCTAAAGATATTTAAAGAAACATATATATTAAGTTACAAAGTGATGGCGACACATTCTTAATTGATCGAAGATCGTTACTTCAAGCAAAAAAAAGTAAAAATATTAAATTTTACAAGGTCGCTCATATAGAGAAGAAACAAAGAAAAATAAAACATATTTCTGTAGATCGGACATGAGCTGCAGAGATAAGAAATATTAATTAACAATGTAATTGCAACACATTTTCAAAGCAGTGAGGCTTTCAAAATCACCCAATCAACATCCTCACAAATAAATCGTTCCCTTGATCGGCACCTAAGTAAAGCGCTTTTACTCAGTCGAAAGTGACATACACCTCTTTGTACAGGTCCAAAGCAGTTTAGTGCTTACGAAATAACCCAACCTATACTACGACGTTGGTCTCTTGGTAATTACCAAGATGCACGGATGCAACAAAAAACGAAATTAACCAAGGTCCCTTATGGTAATGAATGCGTTAAGATCCCCTCCAGTAACTTCGGAGAAATTTGATAAACATATTGATTAGCTGTAATCAAGGTAATTTCAATACTTACTTCATAAATGGTCGTTTGAGAAGAAATAATAATTTGAGCTTTAACGACGCTTTTGCGATAAAGCATTTGGCCATTCCATTGCTGTTGAAATATAAGACAAAACTCTTAACCCTCGGACTTATATGCAAACTTATACCCCCACCGTGGCACGGGGGGGGGGGGGGGGGGTGTTGTTGCGATGTTGCAAAACGTCGGAAATATTTTACGTCTAATAAATAGCCTGTGATGTGCTCTACAAGATAAGATTAATATTATGGTTTGTGGCATTGCTGGGGGTCCGTGACGTCATCCAAAATGGCTGCCATGTTGGATTCTACTAAAAATTTAAATTTATCGGAAAAATGCGGAAATTGGAAATACTTTTTGCTAGAGTTGCAAAATAACATCCAATTAACCATTTTGATGCTTTTGGCAGTATTTTGTGTTTTTTGTTTCACCGAAGAAAAGTGACAAACGCATTTTTATCCAAAAATGGCTTGATCTCATGGTACTTATGACGTCAAACTTGTACCAAAATGTGTCTCAAGGATAAACGAACAGCTAGTGAGGACGTCATGTGCTAATCATAAATGGTCTTGAAAAAAATCGGAGAAAAACCTTTAAGGGGGGTGACATCCCCCTTTGTAAGTCCGAGGGTTAAGTACTTAAGAATTCAAAACGAATTTCTTAATTTTCTCGCAAACTTCTCTTAAAGGCCCATGTTCACCCAATTTGCTTTGCGCGCTTGTGTTGGCTGGCACGTAGATTTTTCGCGCAAAGCAGATTGGGTGAACATGGGCCTTTAACCATTGAATTAGACGGATTTGCCCACCCACCCTTGAGTGAAATCACATCTCAACACTTGAGAAGATATCGAATTTATCAATTTTGGTTGTAAAGAAAGAGCATGAGCTATCCTACCATAACATACCAACTAAGCGGTGTCGGAAACATCTGTGGATTTTACTCAGCAATCTTTGCGATCTTCGTAACTACGAACGTTCGTATGTCAACTTCGGAATAAAGCCAAACAACTTTTGTAAGTAATCGGAAAACTAAGATCTTTGTATGCAATCAGTGTCGATTTTAAAATAAAGAAAACAAAACATAGCTGCAGTGGTTGAAAATTGTAGAATGTATTTTATCATTCATAGATGTACTTTTGTTAACATGTGCTGTAATCCTTAATACTGTTTTTTTTTCGTACCCCAGTTTATACCTTTCTACGCCGCCCCCCCCCCCCCCCCCCCCCCCCACTCCCCCTACTTCCAAGGGTTGAATATCGCCAAACATAAAAAAAAAATCAATCGATCAGTAATTCAACTTTGTTTAACGAGGGTGATACTTAACAGTCACGTGACTGACAAACCTGTGGCCCTCGAATTCCAGGTCGAATTGGAATTTTTGGAGAGGGAGGAAAAACCGGAGTACCAGGAGAAAAAACCCTCGGAGCAAGGATGAGAACTAACAACAAACGCAACCCACATATGACGCTGGGGGAGGCGAAAGCGCTCTCATCACTGCGCCATCCCTGCTCCCCTAAAACTGGAACAATTGGAGAAAAGGTAAGATATTGATGAGCACGAGAAGATAAACTTCTTATTGACTAGCGTGATTACTTTTTCTTACCGATCTTTCAGGAGTTTATAGAACTAGGTTGCCCATTTGGATGGTACACTCGTGCATTCGTCACTAGCAGGGTTATAGACGAGCAGCGTGTATTGCTCAGACTTGACATGGTTTTCAATAAAATGCTTGGTGTATCTGCCGGCATTTCAAATCAAGTATCATCTTTAGTAAAGTAACTTATCTACTAGCCCAAAGTCTTAGAATCCATTTTACAAAATGTGTGTCATGCAATTTGTTTTTTTCTTCCTGGACAAAGCATGGTAAATGCCCTTTGAAATTATATGTAAGGGACAAGACTTTATATTTTTCGTGTGAGCAAGCTACTTCGCTTCAGTCGACAACGAAAGTGACAACGAAAGTGGTTGCTAATAAGACGAACACAACCTTGAAACACTCAGCTCTTTAAAGTCACTTCGCTGTATTCCCGGCGACCCAATTTCTTTCCTATGACTAGGAGCTGTCCCATAGACTATTTACACATTTAATTAAAGAAGATGTTTGACTTGCAGTTTGATGTTTGACTTACAAGCACAGTGCATTAATAGTTTCTTTATAGAGCCCATTTTTCTTGAATTCGCTTTTTAAGGGCAGCAGCGAGGTGTCTATGACCACCAAATCATTTCCATCTTTCACATCTGAAAGACCAGAAAAGCAAGAAATGACAATAAACTAATTGTTACATATGGATCAAATAAACGATATTTAACAACTATTCACCCAAGTGGAGATTGCTAGTGGTGGATATTTACCACCGATATTCGTTTCAATAACAGTAAGATAATATAGTACAGAAATGATGTTTTTTGTCTCATTTATTCCTGTCAACGACTGCAATTTTCTCGCGAAAATTGCTTGGAGGTGAATAGCAGTTGCTTATTGTAGCTGGTTGTTTAACAATTTACACAGGAATTCCGAATTTATTTGGGAATATTTGTTGAGACTGGTAAGCACCGTGTACACTTGTTTACAGTTTGAATCCAATTCAACCGGAAAGCCAGTTTCAACAGTTTCTCTGGACTATAGTTTGACGTTATGTGCAGGTATTTAACCGCGTTGGAATGGTGCGCACGTTTCCTGTTAGAAATTCCAATATTGGTCTTTCTTCAAGCTTCAAGACGCCCCGTTTTTCCAGGAATTTTCCGTTTAAAAAACACTTTCTTTTAATCTTACCATACACTTCCCAGATGCAATTTCAAGAAGTTAGGTGAAAAAGGTAAACTGTGAGTTTCTTGTCTCTTACCAGCAATTTTGATGAAATCTTTGTATTGAGCGATCTTATCCCAGTCAACGTCTGGTGTAGGATTAGACTCAGGCACTTAGAAATGAAGAAGGAAGCTTTATATTGTTAGCTTTGAGTGCGTGAATAATTTTTCTTGTTTGGATTTTCTTATCAGTAAAATTAGCTTTCATTTCAGGATCTTCTGTCGCCAAACGTTCTGTGACAGGACCACGTGTTCTTCATGCTACTTTCCGCAAGGAGAAAGATATCTGTCTTCTTGTGGAAAGTACCTTGAAGAACAACATTGGTTTGTGTTGGTAATGAGGTCAGTGAGCGTTTTCAGACGAGGTTGAACTACATTTTGAAGATCAAGATTGTTCTGTAGAAAGCAATAACGCCAGTCAAGAGGAACTATGTTTGTGTACTGGTTTAATTGAACCACGTCTGGTTAGCCTAGCTTATGTACCTGGAAATTCGTATTGAATTGAACCGGGCGGAAGCACGGTTAGCGTCTTGAGTGCACATCAACTGAACCAAACTACGATTCGTCAAAATTATTTTGTCCGTCGTTTCGTTTGTCATTAAATCCCAACGAAGCTTTTCATTGTCAGCTTTTAGTTCATGAAATAACTTTTTTTGTTAACGTTTTTATAACCCGTGAATACTACGCGCATGCGTCGTGAACGGGTTATCGGTAACGGAGACAGATATGCAAATGAGCACTCACTCACTCGCTCACTTGCTCTTTCCATCAGCTGTAAACGTTTGTCACGTAATGTTTTAAATTAGTTTTGTTACGAATGCGTTGCGTAACAAGAACAACGTGAATCCAGCGATAACAATAACTAATTTATTGTAAACAAATATGAACAGCAATAAGCTTAAAAGATATTTCACATTTGGAATCCTTTGATGAATAAACCAAATTTATGTCTTTCGTGTCTTAAGGTGACAGTACAAATACGTATTGTCTGATTGCAATAGAAGTTTTGCACGGCAGCCATGTTGCGTGGCAGGAACAATAGATTCTTTTCCCTACGGGAAAGAATGTTCTTTCTAATGCAAAACATTTTCATTGTTCCTGCCATGCAACATGGCTGCCGTACAAAACCTCTATAGGAGAGAACTGGACACTGTTATGTGCTAAAGATCAACTTTCATATGTCGTCAGTGGATCTGATCTGTTCCTTAAGTGAAAATATAGCCTTGCGTTTTCTACTGAACAGAATATGTAGACCTTGAACATCACACATATCATATCACGGATCACTGTATTTCAAAAGATATCGCGTGGTGTTTATAATTTAAAAAGACTGTACATATCGAATGCGCTGCGTAACAAGAACAGCGATAACAAGAACTAATTTGTTGTAAACGAATAAATAACAACAATAAACTTAAAGATGTTTCGCATTTGGAGTCTTTATTGCAAAACCCGAGCTGCAGGCTTGAAATGGATTTTAGTACACGTTTTACCCCATATCTACGTTAAAATAACAATATTTTACTCTTCTAGTTATCGTACGTTTTCGTGGCCTAGTGACATGGTTCATGTCATGACTATTAGACAGCAGCCAGACGTCTCGAGTTCAAATCTCGCCGTAAATCTTTTTTTCTTGCGTTCTTCAAAAGTCGTTACGTTTAATTAAAAGATATATATCGAGCCATGTCAATATTAAAACATAAGCTTACCGCAATATTGCATTACGCGTTACCAGTTCTTATTTACGGGTTGGCTAACAGTTTCCTTTGATCTTACCAACTGGGGCTTTCATTTCAGGATCCTCTGTGACAGGACCATCTATCACCTCATCGAAAGTACCTTGAAGAAAAACATTGCTATAGTTTGTTCTACAGAAAGCATAATATCATAGAAATCGGGTTTTGTATGTTGGTTTTGAGATTCCTCCATTTTGGAATAAAGTTCGTGACCTTTGAAGTCGTTTCCAGCTCCTTATAGAGCATGCGTGCCCATACATGAATATAAATGATATAACAGTTTTATAGCATTTAAGTCGTTTAAGCCTGGTTTGAGAACCAAAAACAATGCAAGAAAGTCTGGATAGCTTGGTTTAATTTGTGAACAAGCAAAGTCTGGTCAGCCTGCTTTGTAAACGAAAAAAGTCTGGTTAGATTGGTTTGTGAACCAAAAAACTCCGATCCATTCTATCGGGCTAGAGCAAGGATAAACCGAGTTTAAGCAGGTCTTGAGTGCATTGGAACTGAACCAAACACCATTTTGTCCAGAGTTTTTTGTCGATCGTTTCTTTTCGTTCCGTTTCGCTTTTCATTATCAGCTTGAATCAAAATTTTATTTGGGTTTCTTACCAACTGAAGCCTCTTTCGCCAGAACTTCTGTGACATTATCATGATCACCTGCCTCCTCGGGGAAAGGAGCCTGGATCGTTATCTACAAAAACAATTTTTTTTACGATGAAAGTTGTTACGTTAAATTTATGTATATATAATCTAGAATTTTGCTGTACAATAAACTTGAAAGTTAGAGTATAAAACACAGGTTAAACAGAACCAAAACGGAAAATAAAGTGCAATATAATAATCGTAATCACAATCTCAGAGCGTGGTCAATTATTGTTTCCAGAATTTCAGTTGTTACCATGGATTTCGTTACTAACACAACACAAGCCAAACGAGTTATCGTTAATTGTTCAGATACGACATTTGACGTGATCCTCTGCTTCTGTTACGAGCAAAAGAACATGAAATAAAATAGCTACAAAATGAGTCTTCATAGTAAACAAATTTTTATACACTGAAATTGATCAACTCCTTTCCCATCCCTCGTCCTTCACGTTGAAAAAAGGTAGGAAATGAAATGTAAAAAAACCTTGTCTCGTGCCTTCAGCTGCTCAGCGACGCCTTTCAGAACTTGCTGAACTATCTGCTCGGCAAAGACTCGCCGGCAATGTTGTTTAGCGCCATTAATGGCTTCTTCGACGATCTGTTTCGCCTTGTCACGAATGTTTTCCTGTAGTCAGAAGTACAAAATCAAAATTTATGTATAGTTGAAGCTATCCTTTCGAGACCTTACGACCATTCGCTCTCGTAGATGACCAACCAGCTGCCCTTAACGACTAGCCACGTGAATCCCAGTGAAAATTCTTGGCAAAACGTTTTGATTAAGCTGTAAGCAACCTCAAATATTGGAGAGAAAATGTTTTCGTTTCTTCCGGTCTTATTTTATTCCAAGATCCATATCACCATGGTAATTTTATAAATTAACCCATTCACTCCCAGACTGAGTCTATTATGGAGACATATAGTGTAGTTAAATAACTTTTAACAAAATCCTGCGGTGTGACCATTCAAATGAAAACTCTACACCAGACTAGGCCCCAGTTGTTCAAAAGGTGGATAGCGCTATCCACTGAATTAATCTCTATCCAGTGGATAACACAATTGGTTTTGTACACGTTTATCTGCTGGATAGCGATTTATTCGGTGGATAGCTCTATCCACCTTTTGAACAACCCGGGCCAGTACTTTTGCATGGTTAACTTTGCTTTTAAATATTTTACAAAATGAACGTTGGGATTTTATATGAACTTTTATCTTTGGCGCTCTTGGGAGTCAGGGCGTTTATCACGGCAACATTGTTCTAGCAAATACAAACTGGTCGGTGGGTGAAAGTCGCAAAACAGCTTGCAAATGTTTGTAAAGTATTTTCAGTTGTTCAGTGACTTTTGCTTGTGTTGAAACAAACGCAAGGTTCTGTTGTCGTTGTTGAGGTCGTCATTCTTTGTGCTATTCTTTGGTGTGATATTTGTTAGTTTTACTCTATAGATGATGTAAAATGAGAGATTGATTCATTTTCATCTATGTTTTTAAAGTAAACGATATTGCTTTCCCTTTCTTGAGTGTTTGAGTTCAAAAATAATTAATCTAAGTCCAGCCGATGAAATTGTACCCTTTGCCCAGGTTCGAACGCGTGGTGTTGCCCATGTGTTAAACCTACATTTAACCCGTTTCTGCGCAAGCAACGGTCAGAAAACCTCTTGTAACCTACCTCCATGCTCGCCATCCTATTAAAATAATCCTTGATCTACGATCTTAATTTGATTCCTTTAAAAAAAAAAATGCGTTAGTTAGCTTGCATGGGCGTGGCAATAACAGAAAGGTTTGCAGCGACGTTTGACGTCACAATCGTGTACTTATTCAATTTGCCACGCTTAATTATGGAACGACTTTCCAGATCACTGATGACTGATTCTAGCTTCGTACGGTTCCAATAAAAATGAAAGCTTGATTCATTTAAAAAGAGTGCATTTGAACAAAAGGACACTTGCTTGATTTATTTATTTCATAGTTCACTTGTAATTGTAATTTTTTGGGGAGGATTCCAGGTCCAAACAGGTGCGCGCGCGGAATTTAAATGCCTGCTGTAACATTGATCAGCGGCATACTCAATTAATAACAATGATCAGGGAGTCCTGGGCTGGGGCGCGATCCATTCGACTAAAATTTTCAAAAATTCCGGTTGAAAATCGAAAGGAACAGAAATTTTCCGGGAAAAAATGTTTACAAATGTCGAAAACTGTTTCTTTATTACCGAACTGCGAACCATTTAAACGAAATTTCCGGAAATTCCGGGAAGAAACCAACTTGCGACGTTGTCTTCTTTTCCCCTAATATTCTGGTAAAACCTAAATTGTAATTTTATGTTGAATGGATCGCGCCCCAGAATTCTAGCTCAGATCAGCCGATAAGAACGAGATTAGTTTGACAAATGATTATCGAAAGCATGCGAACTGCAATAGAACTGCAATAGGTTTGAAAAGCTGTACTCGTACTCAATCTCGTACTCAATCTCGTACTCAATCTCGTACTCAATCTCGTACTCAATCTCGTACTCAATCTCGTACTCCTGATCTAATCGAAAGGACCTTAATATATCAGGTGCTGATAACATCCGTTTTCTGAAATAATAAATATAGATAGGCTGAGCCTAACAGCGTCCCTCTCTGAACAAGCTTAATTAAGGTCAAAGGTCGGAAGCACAAGAATTAAGATTGACGACCGGGCTATTTTTCAATTTTAGCAATTCTCAAAAACAGTATGACCCAGCCGTCTGCACAGTGCATTTAGACCGTACAAAAAGTTCACAAAAACAACTTTTCTCTGTCTAGAATAACTAGTACGACTACTTTCCGAATAAAATACACTTGTTGCTCGTCAAAAATTGCCCGGAAATCAAAATTGCAAAAATCAAAATTGCAAAAATACATAAAAATATTTGCATAAGGCGACGCAAGTGAAGATAGAACTATAAAATCCAAGTCTTTTTTTTTTTTTTTTTTCATAAAATCGCTTTTCAATCTGTGTAATGAATGAACAAACAAACACATAAAAATGGACAACACAATCGCGAACCATTTATAGCACATCGAGGCCGAGCTGCCTTCGATGAAATTCAAGAAATTGATACAACTGAATTTAATCACGTTTAAAAAAAAATTCTCCAAAACTTACAAGGACACAAAGAAAAAGTCAATCACAGATGGATATCAACATAAATTCCCATCGAAAAATGTAATCTGTTTTACCTTTAAGTCCCTCGCTTGCTGGGAAATTCTTTAAATATCCGCTTCTTTGATTCTGAAATCCGTAATAAAAACAAACATCTCCCCGCATTGATAAAAACGTATGAAGTTCCTCGAAGCAAGATTTTATCCCTGAAAGTTCTTCTTGCTCCACTAAAGCGGCTTCTGAGTAAACCTTAATTAGTATCCCTGTCTTGAGTAGCAAACCGCGAAAAATTCAGTTAAATAACAATTTTAATTTAAACGGTTTCAAAATTGCTAAGATCCCGGATCTTGCATGACGTCGTACGCGCATGTTTTGCGACGTCATACGCGCCTGCGAGCTAGTCCTGCCCAACGGCGGACGGCGGGCGGCGTGCGGCGGGCGGCCGGGCGGCGGGCGGCGGGCGGCGGGCACACGACGCGCCCGCGAAACATTCCGCTAGTCATGACCATGAAAAAAGACGGGCATAGGTTCTACGCAGCGGGGCTTCGGCCCGCGAGAGCTCCGCTCTAACAAAACAGAACAGAAACAGTACGAAAAATAGAGAGATGGTAGATATTCCTCCCATTCTTCCCGGAAATTTTCCTGGAAAAAATGTTCACAAATGTCGAAAAGTGTTTCATTATTACCGAACTGCGAACCATTTATTAATAACCGAAATTTCCGGACATTCCGGGAAAGAAACCAACTCGCGAAGTTATCTTCTTTTCCCGAACATTCCGTAAAACTGAAAAGCCCTTGATTTTTTTTTTATAAATTCTAATTGTAATTTTAAGTTGAATGGATCGCGCCCCAGAATTCTAGCTCAGATCAGCCGATAAGAATGAGATTAGAGAGACAAGTGATGATCAAAAGCATGCGAACTGCAATAGATTTGAAAAGCTGTACTCGTACTCAATCTCGTACTCCTGGTCTAATCGAAAGGACCCTGATATATCAGATGCTGATAACATTCGTTTAGTAAAAAATAACAAAACAGAACAGAAACAGAACGAAAAATAGAGAGATGCATGGTAGAAATTCTTCACATTCGGTAAATATTTATTAGTATTTTTACAAGGCAAGATGAAAACTCTGATATTTGTCAAAGTCATTTATAAATGATGTTGACTTAGTTTAAAACAACAGTCACATTTTTGTAGTTCGTTGATTTTTAGCAATAGCAGTTACTGAATCGCTGTAAAGGTCTGCAAACCCCCTAAAATGGAAAAACGCGCGAAAACTCGCAACAATTCAATTCTAAAAGCCACAATAAATTTTATTTCAAAGCAATTTCATTGCATTTCAGTTATAAGTAATAAGCTAAGCGTGACTGTGCGTGCCGTTAACAGCGTCATGTGATCTGGCGTCTAATTTGCATACAATGACAGTCACGCGATCTCACATCCATTTCGCGATGTCAGAACACTACAGCCTGAGGTGATAACATTATAGCTCGCTGTAGATTTGCGAAAAAAGGTTTGAAACCACGTTACAGGTCAGTCTTAATACGAAACAAGAAAAATATTTCACTTTCTCGCTTTAAACTCGGTTTAAGTTCGATCTACGGGCTCTCTTTCGGCACTGCTATTGTCTTATTATGCCCGGGGTAGTCAATCGATAAAAATTGATATCGGAAAATCATTCGATAAATCGATATCTATCGATAAATTGATTTTAAACGATATCGACTTTATCGGTCAATCGATAAAAATCGATACTCACACGCCGACGAAGTGTTAATTTTATCGATTTTATCGGATTCATCGATCGTTATAGAATGAATAAAAATTATCCTGTTTCCGTTGACGGGGCGTTTGATTGTGAATCTTTAAATGTAGATTTCAAAGGTTGCGATGAAATGATTTGTTGACAAGCACTGTACAAGAGACCAAAGAGACTGCATTATGATTTTCTTCCTGATTTTATTGTTCGATTACAAACGTAAATTATTTTTCCTTTTCCGGCTTCTCGGCTTCAAGGTTATCGTTTTAATTTTCTCTTTTTCCTTTGTTCCGGCGGTTTTGAAACCACGTTTTATCCTAAGAAATATGGGGAATAAGAAGTGATCAATATAAGGAATGATTCAAAAGTATTTGCATGACTAGCCTAGTGGAATAATCTGAACCGGGGATCTAAAGCGGATTTCAAATACAACACACGCTGAGTATTACTCAAAGTTTGTAGAAAAGATGTAGCAATTTTTATTGATTAACGAACAGGGAAGTTGTTAAGCGTTTCTGCGAGTTCTTTAATATTCTCTGGTGTTTCCGTTGCGAAAAATGGTACGATAATTCAGTTTCGATAAATCTGATATTTATTGATAAAATCGATAGCCCTAATTCAAAAATCGATAATTATCGATTACTCACAACGAAATCTTGTATCGATTTTCATCGAATTTCGAAAAAATTAATCGATTTTTATCGATTTTTATCGAATGTTATCGATTATCGATATTATCGATTGACTACGCCGGGTATTATGTAACCAGCCAAAGAGACAAGGCATCTAAGTATGAAAACATTTATGTTCACTTTACCTGAGCTAGTACTGATAAACTGAACACAGCTGTGAACTGAACCCAAGCTGGCAGCTCAGATATACTTTATGCCCTCCTGATTGGTACTATTTCCTTAGGTAGTTTAAAATTTACTTCTTGTACGTAATGATTTGCACATGATTCCTAATTTGCTGTAGCGTGACTTTTTAGACAGTAGCGTTGTACATGTTTATGTTTGCTGTACGCGCGCCGCGCACCACGCACCGCGCACCGCGCACCGCGCAGCGCGCACCATGAGCCGCCATTTTCAATGGGCGGATCTTAGTTGGGATACACTTTCGTATTCAATTCCGTAGCTAGTGCTAAGGAGTTTAACGTGAAAGCACGATTCATTCCTGGTGGAACATCACGAAATCTATGCTTTTATCACAGGAATGAAAGCTACACAAATAACTGGTTAGTCATGTTTTAGTTGAGTGCTCATTTAGATTTAAACTTTACAGAGATATATTTATTCAATCCCGGAAGCGCGCGCTCAAGCGGTGTGGATTTTCCTATCCGGACCGTACATACAGACCGATCCTGATTTTAAAGAAAAGTTTTGTTGTTTAAAGCTGAATATCACTGAATTTTCTCGTAATTTATGGACCCAGACGAAAGCTACCAAAGCGAAAGTGAATTTTCATTGGCCAGATAAAATATTCAACGACACAAACAATGAAAACGATGAAGAAAACGAGCAAAGTTTCACCATGGCGAGTCCTGATATCGGCTGGCATGTAAAGATCCGAAAACACGCTAAAGATCATAACGCTTGAACAAAGTATCAATAAGGTTCAACGAAGACTGAGAGAGATTGAACTAGGTGGAAGGAAAAATCAGACGTAAAAGTAAAGGCCAGTGTTATTCCTCGAAAAGGCGAGTACAAGTTTGTATTTTACGATTTGTTGACTTTTCAGTTTGTTGGGCGTTTTTCGTTGCTTTTTACAAAGCGGCATTTGTGGCTGAAAATATCATTGTAATTAGACAATCTAGCGCTTGTTTCCAAACGTTTTGACTCCATTTGATTTAAGGTTTTTTTTTTTTTAATTTTTCCGGTTTTGTTTTTACTTCTAATCGAGATTCGGTGAAATTTCATTTAACCCTTTGACTCCCAAGCGCGCTTTTAGGCGCTGTTTAGGGTCATACATATTGTACCATTTGTGACGTCATCAGTTTTAGCGCCCGAAGATATTTTTGACAATTATCGGCAAGGGAAGGAGGAAATCTTGCTAAACATACCCAGATGAGACCGATTGGATGAATTGAACTGGAGTTTAACGCAAACAACCTCTGAGCTTTATGTTACAAAATCAAAGGAAAATTTGCCCTTCCCACCAATCTCGTCCCCAGAGCCCGCACGTTTCAACCTTGGTGCTGACCAAAAGGAACGCAACCTCTGGGAACGAGATTGCCTTCCCACCGACGGCTACTTGACGATCAAAATTTCCACATTCCGCGACGTTTGGGTGAAAACTTTACATTGTCAAGAAACACTATTAAAAGGTCAACAAAACTGACCAAAAAAAAAAAACAGACAAAAAGGAAACTAAAACAACGGGCTTGAGAATAAAAAAGAAAAAGTCAGGGCAGGTCGAAATTTCGATCAGTGCGCATGCCCGAACTCAAATTCTCAAATACTTCTACAAATGGTAGGAGGGTTTAGTTTGCCGAGCTGCAAACGATGTTATTGACTGTTCGGCCTTAATTTGGCTAGATAATGGCCATAAAATGGCATTTGTGGCCTGAAAAAGCGTTTTTTGGTGGAAATTTGGGAGTCAAAGGGTTAAGTAATGCTCCACATAAGAACTGCGGCAAACTTCACTGTTCTGCGGCATTGGCTCTTTCCCACATAGAATACCTTTGATTTCAAGAATAGAGGAGGAGCTGATGGTTCATAATTATATTTCAGTATAAAAATAAAGAAAATCCATTTGCGTCAAATAAATTTTAGGAAATGTTCGTGCTTAACCAATCAGAATAGCAGAAGACAATAGCTTGCCTAATAATTTTGCTTCCTTAATGAAGTTCCCCAAATATAATATCTTTTAAAATTTGCATGTTGTGCGATTGGGTCTTAGATTGCTTGAAACCTTAAAAAAATTAGACAAAATGCACCTTGAACCCTAACTTTTTAGCGGCTTTTGAGTCTAGGCCAATGAGCTCACTAGTTGTAACAATGAAAGAAGTTGACATTTCATCGTGCATGGCCGTTGGCGCTTTCTTTCTTATGCGGATCATTACTTAAAAGTCTTGCAGAAATTTGTCATTCTAGTTTTGTACTAGTTTGTTGTCAATAATTTATGAGATAATTCGTACCTTTTCTACATCGCTCGGTTTATTTACTTTTATTTCTCAGTCTTTACCTTCTTTCATCTAAATTTTGTAAGTTTCCATTAGAATAGATCAGTTTAAGCTTACACACTGTTTTCTTTTAAAAGAAACATTTGAGAAGTTTTTAAAGTTAATGTTCAGCTTTCCACGGCTTTGCTGTATAGTCAAAAACAGGCCGGTAAATAACATATATAGATTTAATTTGGTTCGTGTTGTGTAAATATCGAAGTTCAACGTCACGAAACTACACCTTTTGCTGTTCATTACGAGAAAATACGCATTCATTTGCTTGAAATGACGACCAATAGCACCAAGATACATTCATTAGCGCCAAAACACGAACATTTGCGCATAACTCAGATTTAATAACGATTTTTGCATTTTAATCAACATTCAATTACATTTTTGGGCATTCTTTTGCGTCATTCGGCATACAAAAGAGAAAAAATACTTTCATTTGCCTTAACATTTAAATCGTTAACACCATCTTGAAAGTCAGTTGAGACAATCGACAAACATTGAAGTGCAAAAACAAACATTTATTAACATTTTTATCACACTGTTTGAAATTCAATAGCATTCCTGGACCGCGTTAGTGCGGATGAGACAAATATTAATGCGCTTGTACAAGCAATAGGCCATTTGCACGATGACGTCATTTGACTACTACTACTACCAGAATTCATTTCGTTTTTCCTTTCTTATTTAAATTTTGTAATCCCAGTGCGGTTTAAATAACAATAGCCCTAATTTGCACTACAAAACAAACAACTGAAGGATTCTGGTAGTAGTAGTAGTAGTCAAATGACGTCATCGTGCAAATGGCCTATTGAGCGTTCTTTACATTCAATGTGCAAAAATACATTTTCAATTAAACAGTACAATTTAAATAATTATTTTGTTCTGAATTTCAGTTAACCCATCAATAATCTCTCTATTCAAACATTTGGCAGATAGGTCTGCATGAAGCGGTACCATCGCGCGCCGGCCAACCGAAACCCGGCCATTTCCGCCCCAAACACAGAGCTTAAAATGCATAATCCTTTCCTAAACATTGTGGAGCAGGCAATAAGCTGTCTGAAAGCAGTAATCAAGGCCGACATCTCCAGAAATTCAAAGACGTATGGATAACAGAGCTGAGGCCAGAGCATGAGGAATCTCACTGGGGGAGTTTCGCACACAACTGCTTGAAGCTCTGCACAGAAACATCGACACTGTGACCGCAGCAAAAACCGCGCAATGGTGCCGCTTCATGCAGACCCATCTGCCAAGATGTTTGAATAGAGAGATTATTGAAGGGTAAACTGAAATTCAGAACAAAATAATTCTTTAAATTGTACTGTTCAATTGAAAATATATTTTTGTATATTGAATGTAAAAGAACGTATAATTGTTTGTACAATCGCATTAATATTTGCGGATCATTACTTAATTACCTTCACTTTCCTTCGCATTGAGTTTCCAAAGAAAATCAAAGCTTTATTTGATGCTGCGGCTTAAACTAAAAGTCGTGAAAAATGACTTTGGGGTGTTATTTAATGAATTAATTTTATTTAGTTATTAGACGTATTTTTAGGTTACTTAGAATCCTTGAATACAAGTGAGTAAAACGGTGGAAGCACTAGTAAAGAAGTATTTTTCGTTTGTCTCACGATGTAGTCACTTCCGATGTGGATCGCGACGTTTCGACTGCATACTGCTAGTCTTCTTCAGGCGATGGGGTCGACTGGTTACGCGTCACCTTATGAAGCACGATGCTCTGCTGTGATTGGTTGGTGGAAGCAGTACTGCTGTTACGTTTACTTTTGCGCGGCTTGAAAAACTTCTCAGATGCATATATGCATACGATCAATGACACTTTGCACTAGCTGTGCGATTGACAGCTCCGGCAACCTATGCGAAATTTTATTATTGACACTTTATATACTAAAACAATAAATAAAGACTAACCTTGTAACAGGAAATTTTCGCGACAACTGTTTTTTTAGGTTTTGGAAGCCAGCGATATTTCAATACACATTGCTTAAAATAATTACACTGTGGCTATATGGCCGGTAACCGGTCAAGGTTTTGAAAACACTAAATGGCCGGCAGTTCTATATTCTCAGTAAATTTCACAAAATCGAAAAATTCCATTTAATCTAAACTATCGTATGTCGATTTAGAAAAGACAAGCGATCCTGAAATGCTTTATAGATCACAAGTCTAGTGGGATCGTGTGTACTTAAGGCACCCGTCGGCCGACTGTCGACCGTCACCATCGGCCGAGTATCGGTCGACGGTCGACATATCGGCGGTCGACAATTTGTCAGTATGTCGGTCGACACTCGGTCGATACCTCAAGTGTTACGTTACGATGAACTGTGGGCGGCATATCGGTTGACTGTCGCTGGTATATCGGTCGACTGTCGGTGTCATGATGATGATGATGATGATGATGATGATATCGGTCGACTGTCAGTATTGTGTTTTGTTAAACGTCTTCGTTTGCTGAAATGTCACTTTTCATGCTATTGTACGTTTACATGTTCGACATCGGCGTCTAGAACAAACATTAGGTCATAGCAGAACCCATAACTTAGTCATAGCAACGTTCCACAAAGCCATCCATTTACAAACATCTGACTGCGAATAAGCGTCGTCTCCTCTCGCCCTCCATGCTTCCTCCGTGAAGTATTAAAAGGGGCAAATTTTGATAAGGCACAGTGGTGCAGCATGCAGTGCTACCATTTTGGCGTGCGGAGTAAACGTTTAAACAAAAAACCTCGCGCGTGCACTTGCCATACTCTGTAGACTGGTTAAAGTCGCCGAAAAACCCTGAAAAATAGCTGCGTGGGCAACGCAAATAAGAGACATTTGAGTAGAGAGAGAAAATAAAACTCAGTAACAAGAGTCGACCAAGTAACGGTAGAGTATCGGCCGAGTGTCGGTAGAGTATCGGCCAAATGTCGGTGGCTTATCGATCGATATGTCGACCGAGTATCGGTCAACATACTGGCCATCCCATGTAGGCCGAGTATCGGCCGACATATCGGCCGGATCTTGGTCGATATGTTGGTCGATATGTCGACCGACACTCGGCCGACCAATGTCGACCGTCACTATCGGCCGAGTATCGGTCGACATATCGGCCGATACTCGGTCGACATATCGACCGCCGACGGGTGCCTTAAGTACACATGATCCGTCTAGTGTTTGGTTTACGCTGGGCTCAGAAGACGAAACCATGTTTTGTGACACTTCTTTCAGCTCGACTGCCGGTCAAGGTTTTCAAAACTCTAAATGGCCGGCAGTTCTATATAGAAGTCCCACAAAACCGGCTGGTTTGATCAGGATCACGACATGTGATTTGTCAAATTTACTGAGAATATAGGACTGCCGGCCATTTAGTGTTTTGAAAACCTTGACCGGCAGTCGAGTTCAGTGAAAAAGTTCTGTCACAAAACATGGTTTCGTCTTCTGAGCCCAGCGTAAACTAAACCCTAGACTGGAGATCTATAAAGCATTTCAGGATCGCTTGACCTTTCTAAATCGACATATGATAGTTTAGATTAGCTGGAATTTTTCGATTTTGTGAAATTCACTGAGAATATAGGACTGCCGGCCATTTAGTGTTTTCAACACCTTGACCGGTTACCGGCCATATAGCCACAGCGAAATAATTAAGCAATCCGAATACACCAAACTGCAATCCATTCATACCATTTTCTCAGCAGAACGAAAACTCTTTAAAAAAAAAAAAAAAACCTTCTTTATATGTAAACGTTTTATTTGTTTTCGATTAGTTATGTTTTTGAGAACTCTCCACAAAGGTGTCTAATTCAATAAACTCACGAAATGCAAACTGTGCCAGTCAATTTTTGGCGGAATAATTGCATCAGGACAGATGTTTTCAATAAAAGTTAGAAGTCCCCTGACCTGAAAATAAATTGAATGAGTGACATCTGATCTCGATCACGTTCAAGGTGATGCGTGGTAATAACCATAGATCGTATGTCTCAATGTTTAAACAAAATCAGCTACAAACGCCTCAAATACTAATAACGATGTCTTGGTTGTGAATCCTTGGCTTCCCAGTACTGTTGCAGTCTTTGGAAATGCTATGGTTGCTTCAAGGCCACGACTACACAACCAACCTAACTGGTTTGTAACGTCACTAGCATTGGCTGACTTTGCAGTGGGTCTTATTATTTTTTTTCTACCGACTACATTTGTGGGAAACTTGCATAATATAACCCATGACATAGCTGTGCTGGCGATTTATTCATTAGGACCTGATAAAGCACTATTCAGCGGATGAAACAAAGGATTTTGTTAAGACTTATTCACTGGATAGTGATTTCCGGTGGATAGCGCTATCCACCCTTTCAACAACCGGGCCAGTTGCTAATTTATGGGTTATGACACATGCTTTACTATACGTAATGTCTATGTTCTATAAAGTATCTTTTAAAACGAAAAGATTCCACTTCTGTATTTAACTTGTGAGGGGTCTTGCGAGAATGTCAATATGATTGGTAAAATTTGAATTCACCCTTTTCAGGCTTGTGTTGTTGTGATATTAAGTTAAATATCCCAAATGTACATGGGACACATATATTAATAAGTATTTTTAAAGGATTCGCCTAAAACACTGCGCTGGTCTCTGTCCAGAAAAATATAAACATAATATTATCTTCAAACAAGCAGTAGAGATCCCAGAAAAGATCGGTTACGTTACAACCTTGTGTCTCCTTGCTAGAGGCAATTTTCACACACATAAAACAACAAGCTACATAAGAAAATTGATGCTCTGTTAAGCTAAGCGTTAAGAGTGCAAATATTTTCACGTACGCTTTCTGTACCTATGCATGTTTTTCAGGTTCGCTGACATAGAGTGAAGGTAATATGAAAAATAATTTTAAACTTGTCTGATATATTATGCATGCATTCCAACCTTCGTTTGATCATATCTTAGCCATGCAACGACAACGATATTATTTATGAAGTTGATATTAGATTAATGTTGTGTAAATATCAAAGCCCAACGTCGTGAAACCAGTTAATATAAGGTGTATTAATCATTTTGCAGCTTTTGGTAACATTTTTCTCACCAAAAAGGGTAAAAAAACACACCATGTGTTATTACAAATACTGCTTGACCTCATGCTGCTTATGTCGTCATATCTAGCTACCATAGAAACAAAATGTGGCAAAATGTGTCCCAGAGATAAGGAAAAAGCAAATGAAGACAGTATGAGCTGACAATGAACCCTCTTAACCCTATTCAGACTGGGCTTTTTTAGGCAATCTGTGACTGGGGGGTGGGGGGGGGGGGCTCCTCGGACCCCCCCCCCCCCCCCCTTCATATCTCTGGAACCAGTAAGGCTAGGACCATGAAATTTTCACACAATGACGTCATTTTTGTTTTTCCGACGTTTCTTTGATATTTTTCCATCCAGATACTTTAAATATCAAATATAACTGTAGAATCATCTCTTTAATATTAAAACATAATAAATACAAACAAGGACACACTTGTAAAGCGAGAAAAGACAAAAAAAGGCGATAAAACTATAATTTTGAAATTATTGTCCGCCATCTTGGATCCGCCATCTTGGATTTCCTTTTTTTTCGTTTAAATTAAAATTTAAAAAATATCTAAAAGAGAAAAGGATCAGAATGTATAAAACACGTATCAAACTAATGTCTTTTATCCAAACAATGAACTTAGAAGCGTTATTTAATAAATAGTACAAAATTTTTCTCTATAAGTAAAAGTGAGCAAAAATTTGCCTACCCCTCCCCCCCAAATATTTGATATTAAAAATTTTTAATGTCTTTCAAGAACTAGTCCCAAGAAAAAACTATTCTAACAAGAAAATGCACCATGTGCGATTGACAGCTCCGGCAACCTATGCGAAATTTTACAGATGTTATTCATAGAAAAACAACCTTTCGTGCAAATTTAATTATTATTGACCCTTTATATACTAAAACAATAGAGACTAACCTTATTAATAGCGACAACGTATTTTTTAGGTTTTGGAAGCCAGCAATATTTCAGTACACATTGCTTATAAATGAATAAGCAATCAATACACCAAACTGTAATTCATTCATATTACTTTCTCAACAGAACGCAAACTCTCTGAAAGCAAAACAAAAAACAAAAAAACCTTCTTTAAACGTTTTATTAGGGTCTATTAGGTTGAGAACTCTCCACAAAGGTGTTTAATGAAACTTACGAAAGGCAAACAGTGCCATTCAATTTTTGGCGGAATAATTGCATCAGGACAGATGTTAATTAGAAATTTGAAGGTTTAGTGACTTTTTTCTTTTTCAGGTTCCATTTGAAATTAAACAGTGACAGTTGATCTCGATCAAGTTCGAGTTGATCCGTGGTAATAGTCAGAGATCGTAAGGATGTCTTGGTTTTACATCCTTGGTTGGCTTCCCAGCACTGTTGCAGTCTTTGGAAATGCTCTGGTTGTGTTTATAATTGCTTCAAGGCGACGACTACACAACCCACCTAACTGGTTTGTAATGTCACTAGCATTGGCTGACTTTGCTGTGGGTCTTATCTTTTTCCCTACTGACTACATTTGTGGAAAACTTGCAGTTTGTGACATAAATATAGCCCATGACATAGCTGTCCTGGCGATTTATTCATCAGTTGCTAATTTATGCGTTATGACAACTGATCGTTATTTGGCTATCATTAAACCCTTGAGGTACGTCTCTTGGATGAGCTTTCGTCGAGCGACACTCCTTGTGGCCCTTGCCTGGTGTATTCCATTAACTCTCGACTTCATTCCAGCCTTATGCACACGTCTGGGAAAATGCAACTTGGAAAACAAAGCGCTCGTATTCAGCAAGATGATTTTATTTGAGATTCTCCCGAGTTTATTTTTGCTGATAACTACAACAAAGATAATAATAACCGCTAGAAGACACAGGCGTCAAAATGCCCGTCTTAACGCTCAATTGCGATATAATCAACCCAATCATCGCCGATCTAGAGACGTCTCCACTGCTAGGGTGATCGTTATAGTGGTTGTAATTTTTCTGGCCTGCTACTCTGTTGAACTGTATAGCGTTTTTCGTTTCCTTATTTATTCCTCGATTCCAACAGCAGAAGTTGTAAAAGTTATTATCTTCCTTATGGTCGTTAACTCGGCTGCAAATCCAATAGCGTACGCTCTTTTCAAACGCGACATCCGAAAAGAACTTCAGAAAACGTGCAGAAAGCCCTTTGTTTTTAAACATCGCTCCAGCGCTAGCACGGCAGTTTAAAGAGTCTGACCCAATCAGTTTGCATTACGTGCTTCTCTTATTGTTATGATACGGCTCTGTTCCTTATTTGGGCAAGCATATCACCTCTTGCACGAGTGAATTTCTCATCTGTGATACAGTATGGACTTTCGGGGGTCCTGAAAATGGCGGATGAACCAACGTAGGCGTGCAATGCAAACTGGGTGGGTCAGATTCTTTAAGAAAATCATCTGACATATGATGTTTGACCTACATGTACATGTCAATGTCATCATTATTTCTGAAGACTACGCCAGGCTGTATTTTCATAATGTGATTTGAGTCCAATAAGCGCCTGACACTGAACCTGCCACAATCGGGCAAAACAAAAGCTTGATCCAGTCAGGGAGGCCTGGAGATTCTTCCTTATATGTTAGTCTGGGCCGGGTTGTTCAAAGCGCGGTTAAGCTAACCCAGGGTTAGAATAAATTTTGATCCCAGTTAAATAATTAATCCATGGAGATTTTTTCCAAAGTATTTTTTCCCTTTAGTTTCGTCTCTGACTTGTCTTCGCATGTAACTTATAATTAGCTTTTGAGAACACTTCTAACAAGAGATATTCAATCCTCGGTTAAATTTTAATCCTGGGTTAGTGTTAGTTTTACACGCCCAGTTTTAATGTATTCATGCTTAAATTAGTAATTTTATAGCTCATCTTGTTTCCACCAATGATTTTTATCATCATTTGTAAATTAACTATAATTATCTAGCCATGTGGCTTATTACCCTAGTTGGGTGTGATAAGAATTTAGATAGGAGTAGCTAAGCTAGGACAAGGACCACCCTTTCCTTACGAAACGAGGAGAAAAAAGAAACACAAGATTTATCTTGACTGATACCTCTGGAGACTAAAGTAAGTCGTCTTAATTTCATTTTCTAAGATAGACGTTAGGTTATTCGTTATTCTTTGGAATTAGTTTGCATCCTAGCATATTATCGTGTATTTTCACTTATTAGTTGATCGCGTGATAGAATTGTAATATAGTAAGGTAGTTTTCTGTTCATTTTATGTTCTAGTTCGAACCGCACCGAAACCACCAAAGCACGCACTAAACTCATCTACTAAATCGCATTGAACTGCATCAAAGCATCTTGATTGTATCTGAAAGAACTTAGATGAACCTGAACTTAAACATTAGAGAGAATAAACTGACAACACTGAACATAATTGCGTGTTCGAATCACTCTTCATATTGAATTAATTTGCAACACCGTGGGTTGGTTGGTTTAAGATTGGAATTACGCTGCCTGCCATCTACAGTTAGCGTTAACCGGCTTTTCTACAACCGGGCCCTGGGGTACATGTTCCTCTGGATTGTTACAGGTCGGCATTGAAGGTATACACCTAAGAGCAGCAATCATCTATCTATAATCTACAAGACTATTCGAATTACATGCATGTACTGAGAAATATTCAATGGCAACCTCTCAGTAGTTTATAAACGGAAATGGATCTATAATAGTATACGAGGACAACTATGTAAATCATATCAAAGTCATTGCCGACTGAGTAGGACATTAAGTATTTTAATATTCATAAATATAAGAAACTCATACATATGAAATGCGGATGAAACATGAGTGTTTTGTGATCCTCGGAGTGTGCTATCAACTTAAGCAGTTGAAAAAGGAACCTGAGAAAAAAAAACGGGCTTGATCCATATACTAACAAATACTATCAAAGAATGTTATTTGCCACTATTAGCCCGGCTATACGATGATCATTATCACTCAAAACCACCTATTGCTACACAAACGTTAGGGGACCTCATGAGACTGGTCCTTAACAATTTAATGGCTTACACAGTTTGCAGACCCACGGCACAGCAATAAGCACCAAAATGGCCGTAGCTTTTGCAGTCATCTTTATGGCTCTCATCGAAAAACAACTACTCGCATCCAGCCCTGATAAACCTATCCCATGGAAGAGTTTCATTGACGGCATTTTTCAGTGTGAACCATAAACGAAAACGAAATCAATGATTTCGTCCTATTCGCAAACAGTTTCCACCCAACTATTAAATTTACTTGTGAAATGTCATCTGAGCGCATTGTTTTCCTAGACACTCATTGGCTGCGGTCACATCTGGGCTACTAACTATAGTTAAGGCGGGGATAACTATAGTTAGCTATTTCGGTAATGTCACCGCTTCTCTGTTTGCTCTAACTATAGTTATATTAGAAAACTTACGCCTCGGTGATCCAAAACAATACAGACTAACTATAGTTATACCCAAGCAGGGTTCATGGGTTAGTCTTAAGTTTACAAACAAACAACCAATCAGAATGTGACAATTCTTTTCGCACGTGCGAGATGAGCATATATAAATATGCAAAATAAAAACCAAGCGTGAAGCGAGGGAGAAACCAAAAACAACAAACAAAAAATTTACATACAACAAGGTAGCAACACGTGTACCCGGCGTCGAGCATCCGTTAAAATTCTCAGCTTATTTCTCATTTTTCTCCGACGGTTTGCCGCACGAAAAAAATGAATAAGAATTAAGAAAAACTAGACACATTTTACGTCGGTCAACCATGTTGACATTTCACGGATCAACAATAGAACGTTTGCCCGTAAGCCGGTTTTAATATGATAATGAGTTCAGTAACATGCTAATGAGCTTTTCACATTCTTATGCAGTGACGTCTTTTATACTGAAGGGTGCTTAAGCAACGAGGACGGCAACACCAAGGAAAACGTCACTTGAAAAAGGGATTTGTGCTATTTTAAACTACTTTGCAGTTGTTCCAAGTTGTTTAGTTTGTCTAACGTGACTGGATTATGCAGGATCTTAATTTGTAGGAGCGGCTTTCAAGTTCCTGTGTTCACGTTCTCCACAAAACCTATAATTTGATTATTTGACGTTGTTGTTTTGCATGGAACGGCAAAAAAAATGTACCAAAATGTAAAATGCACGTGCAGAGGCATTATTTTCGCTCATTAAACCTACATGTAGGGGGTATAAAAGCTCATTAGCATGTTACTGAACTCATTATCTTACTCATTATCTTATCATTATCATTATCTTACGGGCAAACGTTCTAATAAGGGCCGTCACGAACCTCTTTCAATTCTGACGTCATCCATAGGCTAAGTAGAACTAACTGTAGTTAACTGCGTGGTGTGACCGCAAAGTCGACCGAAAGCACTAACTACAGTTAGGTATGACGTCACGTAACTTGAGACTAACTTAAGTTAAACTTTAGTTACGTCGTAGATGTGACCGCAGCCATTACCTGTTCAAAGGGCCTCGTTTCGCCGATGGCAAAATATTTGATGTCCAAACACATTTTAAGCCAAAAGAAACTTTTCAATACACCCATTTCTCTTCAGTAGATTAAAACAACACATACGAAGTTATATGCGGTAAGGAGGATGACAAAATTACAATCATTTGCTCTAAAAAAATTACACCGCCACCGCACGGAGTAGAATCCACTTTGTATGGCTTATAAGGCTTACAAAGTCTAGATTATAGCGACCATTACTGTTGTCTTATCTGCAATATCTCATGGAAATTATAGAAAGCAATTTTAACCTCGTTCAAATATTTCCTAGCGCGCCTAATGTAGCTTGTCAAAGGGTATATCGCTAAAAGACTTTCTTGTCAGAGCTAAAATTCCTTCACTCGATTAAAGGCCCACCTTCACCCAAAAGACGTTGCGGTCGTTTGGTTTTGTTCTGAAATGCTCCATTGTTCATACGCGTGATCTGATTGGTTGTACGCATTCAAGCGTGAATTTCGTGTTACACAAAATTCAGTACAGAAAGTGATCACGGCGCGCACAGCATTTTGGGTGAAGGTGGGCCTTTAATATATGAAGTAAACAGGGTGACAACATTACAAATACGATCAACTCGGTGATAAACGTGATGCATCAATATGCAAAGTTGCAATGCTAACATGACAATCTGCCTATTTTACCGACTCCAGCTGTAAACAAAATTAAATTCGGATGACATTACCAATACGTTCAACTCGGTGATAAACGTGATGAAACAATATGCAAAGTTGCAATGCTAACACGACAATTTGCCTATTTTACCGACTCCAGCTGTAAACAAAATTCGGATGAATGCTAAACCTGCCAACTGTCTTTTGCTTTTTGAAAATATGATGCTCCAAACGGATGAGAACACTCGATAACACAATGATTGAAACGTATTGTGAATATTTAGTGGCCAATGTCTACCTTGAGTAAAATCTCCGTTTGCCAATATATTAGTTGAAATTATACAGCACTGCGTTTTTCCAAATAGATTGCTCGTACCATTAGCATGATTAGACGGTTTACCTCACCGCCGGAAGTAATTTTTACGTCAAAGAACCGTCAAGGTACCGCCTTTGACATCTTCAAATGGGTAGACCTTCACGTGGCTCGTAGAAATGGCGCGGTCCGTCTCCGATGGGGAC